>JAUTXW010002682.1:0-469752 GCA_030620095.1 Kuschelorhynchus macadamiae | reverse complement strand
CAACAAAAAAAAAAATTGCATTTAAAACAGATAATAATCTAAATAAATTTATAAAAAATAACAAAGGAAAAACAAATAAAAATAATAAATCCGGAGTTTATAAATTAAACTGTGGATTATGCCTAAAAGTGTATATAGGCCAGACTGGGAGAACTTTTAAACAGAGATTAGCAGAGCATAAAAGAAGCTTTTTAAAATAAAACAGATTCAACATACGCCGAACATTTGTTAAATAATAGCCATGCTTCCGATGAAAATCTTGAAATATTACATAGAGCAAACAAAAGTAAAAAATTGTCACTTTTAGAATCTATGGAAATTGATAGACGTAAAAACACTCAGTATCTCTTAAACTACCATTTAGATATGAATAATTCACCTCTTTTAAACCTATTTTGTTAAGGCCTTTTTCCATGCTGGACTCTTTCTTGCAAATTGCAATAGTCTTGAACAAAAGCATGCGCAGTAGCAAGACATTTGTACTTTTTGTCAAATCTCAACCGCCTTTGTTCAAGACTATTGCAACTTGCAAGAAAGAATTGCAGCATGTAAAACGGCCTTTAGAAATTGCCGTCCTGATGTTATTTAGGATTCTGGTAGGCCATAAAAATCTACCTCGAAATATGTTTTATAAAAATCAAGCTCATTTACCAAATTGTTAGTTTAAATACCGTTTGTCTGACGAAGCTACAGTGTTAGTGAAACATATATCACAAGTTGTGAATAAAAGTGAAAGTCTAAAACAGTTTAAAGTGTTTTATTTACATTGTTGATAATGGATTTACAACAAGTAACGATCCAGTTAATCAAATTTAGTGAAATGACCCAACAAACTGTTAGAAACCAAGAAGGAACAGAAACATTCCAAGTCTAATAACACTGGCCGACAAGATTTTCCTAACTGGGCCAATCATTATTTTCACAATGGAAATACCCTCCCAATAATAAAAAAAAATATTCGAAAAGCCGAAATACGTACCATTCTTAATAGCCTAATTAGAACCGTTTATATTGGCAGGTAAACAATTATATTGTGGGGCGGTCAAAACGGGTCCATTTTATAATAATATTACCTAGACTAGGTTGTTTACATTAGACATAAAATAAACGTTAAACATCACTCTTCAGTTAAGTTTCGAACTGAGTGGTTCTCTGTGTATCGATAAGCAAGTGTATGTGAGGACGAGAATATCGAGTCAAACGCGTCGAAGTTGCAAAATTTCTCCTGACAAATTTTGTTATATTTGTGGAGAATTTCTGGTGAAATCACAAGCCAGGCCATTTTCCGAAAATGTAAAAAAAGGCTACTTTAAATATTTTGGTGTGTTAATTGGGAATCAAGATAAGCGGTCGGCTCTTATTCTGAATTCTACAGTATGGAAAATTCGTTGTGCTCATGTACTGATATAGACAGTTTAATGCAGGAACTTGATATTGAACATTCTCCCCGTAAGTGGCGCTTATTCATAGACTCATCTAAATATAGCTTAAAAGCTGTGTTATTGCATAATGGAAATTTAAAACTCTCTATACCAGTTGCCCATTCAGTTGCAATGAAAGAAAATTATGAAAATATGCGCACGATTCTGGATAAAATAAACTACAATAGGTATAAATGGCAGATATGTTGGGACGTAAAAGTTATAGCGATTTTAGTGGAACTTCAGGGGGGATTTACAAAATATTCTTTGTTTATGGGACAGTCGTGCAATAAATCAGCATAATGTAACAAAAATTTGGCCAGAAAGAAGCGAATTTCAACCGGGATCTCAAAATGTTAAATTTATACCTCTTGTTGATCCCAAAAATGTCCTTTTGCCTCCTCTTCACATTAAACTTGGGCTGATGAAAAACTTGGTGAAGGCTTTGAATAAAAATGGTGATGCATTTAAATACCTAAGACAAGTCTTTCCACAGCTAAGGGATGCCAAATTAAAGGAGGGCATTTTTATTGGGCCACAAATCAAAAAGTTGCTAGGACAATGTCAGTTTTACGGAAAAGCTTACCAGGCAGGAACTCAGAGCATGGAATTTATTTGTTAATGTAGTAAGAGGATTTTTAGGCAACAATATGGATGAAAATTATGAACAACGAGTTAAAGAACTCTAGATGCCTCTTAAGCGCTTGGTGCCAGAATGTCATTAAAAATTCACTTCCTCTATTCCCATCTGTCATTTTTTCCTAAAAATTTGGGAACTGTTAGTGACCATCAGGGTGAAAGATTTCACCAAGGTATCAGAACAATGGAAATTCTGTACCAAGGACGATGGGATCCAGCCATGATGGGTGACTAGTGTTAAGTGTTAATAAACAGAAAAAATAAAGTTTTGTTAGTGTTTTAAGTTAATATTTTTCTCGTTTGCTTTTCTCTTAGATGTATGGTATGTTTAATAGGCGCAAACTGTAAACATAGTCAATAAACAGGGTTAAGAATTTTCTGAAATCATTTTTTCTATAGATATTAAGTATCGTCACATTCGATATGGTTCTACAACTCTAACAGGAAAACACTACGTGCTACAACTTTCTATTTGTCATTTTCGTATTTGGATAAGTCAATTCTATTAGACTATGCTATTCTGATTTATGTTACAAACAAAAAAATGTTTTGTCGCCCAGTGTAATTAAGCCTAAATAACATCAAAGCAACAAAAACTAAGACTGACATGATAAGAAAATTAACCCATCTAAACTAAAAGTTACTATCAATGGAACACGAGTTATTGCAGATGGAAATATAATAGTCAAATATCAAAACCAGAGGATTTAGACATCGAAGAAAGAGTGTGAGACTAAACTAAATGAATTTATAGTTGAAGAAACATAAATGAGAAAACCCGCGATATACATAGTTGGCTACGACAGAAGTTTAGACAAAAAAGAATTAGAAATATAAATTAGAGAACAAAACCACTTCATAGAAGATTGTGAGGGCTGAGTGAAAGTTATTTATATCAAGCAAAGCCAAAAAAAATGTACTGTTTTCGTGGAGTGCTGTCATCTCTGTTCCATAAATTTATAGCAGCGAAGAGAGTGTTTATAGGTTGGGAAGTTATCCTATATATAAGGATATCGGAATCACACGCTAATTGAAGTGCCAATAATATTTCCACAAAGCTAATACATGTGCAAACGAAGTGGTATGCAGGTACTGTAGTAGTAATCACGATGTGCATGAGTGTCTTAAATCGCAAAAAAAATGTAAAAACTGTTTGATAACCATAAATATAATCTCAACCACAAAACAGAACACGGAGTGGCTCTTCACTTTATCGATCTCATCAATATTTAATAAAAATGATGAGAAGCAAAATTGACTATGGTTACGGAAATGACCCTCAAAATATAAATTAGACATAAACAAAAAAAGTACAGCATATTAAATTTTAACATTCGTGTATAAAAAAAAATTCAATAAGTTGTTGGTTTTGCTTGAGGGGTGTGGTCTCAGATTATCTGTTGTTATTGCTGACTGAGACTTGGCAAATATCTAATAAGGATCATTTTAAATAGATGTTACACTACGCATTATAATAAGGCAAATATCTATAAGAGTGATGGAACAATGGATCAGGTCTAAATTATAATGTTGGGTACACTAATTTAAATCTTTCTGGAATTACGGTAAGCAGAATAACATTAAACATGTAACCTTATGTATTTTATGTACGTATAGGCCCCTTCACAAGCATACCCCATTTCCTTCAAGATGTTGAAACCATATTTCAACACGTTTCAACAGTCAAATTAAAATATTGATTGGCGATTTGAACACTCATTTGAGTACTGACAATGATCAGCTAAACACTTACATCACACTAATGGGTCATTTTGGTTTTTTGTCTGCCATTAACAACTCCACTCGTGTAACTAATTTTGATTATATATGTTTTAAATTCTGCACTTACTGATCATTATCTAGTTATGTTAAATATAGGATGATATAAAATCAATATAATTAATGAACCCAATTTTAAAACCCATATATCATATCAATTGATTATCATTTATTTAACAACTTAATCACAAACGAAATGACTATTACAAATATAAGATAGAAAATGGCAAAAATGACATTAAGAAAATTTACAATATAATTACAGTAAAATGTGCTAAAAATAATACTTCAGTAAATGCCAGTAAAACAAACTCAACTTTATTTTCCTCAATGTTTTTAAAATCAACAAACAGTAATGAAATTATAAAGCACATAAATAACCTTAAGAACAATTGTGCTCCTGGTATCGATAATATTTCTTCAAAGTTTGTGAAGCTTTTCCAGGCCAATTTAGTAATCCCGTTAGTGCACATAGTTAATTTAATTTTTAACACAGGTGCAGTTCCAAGCAATTTTAAACTGCAGTTATTACTCCTATACATAAAGCAGATAAATCTAAACTAGATAACTATAGGCCTATAATCGTAAAATATTTGAAAAACGCCTGAAAGACAGACTGGTTAACTTTTTTGATCAAAATGACAACATATCAAAGCGACGGTTTGGTTTTAGGGGTGGTTTGAGTACTGCAGAAGAAGTTTGTGAATTGTCCAATTTCGTAATAAGCAAATTGGACAAGGGTAAAAAGCGCTTGGCTGTTTTCCTGACACTGTTGTAGGGTGTTGGACGTCTCTTGGGAATTCCAAGATCACCGTCACAAAAGAAATCGCATATTTTATTAACCGTCATTTTATTTTGCCGTCTTGGATCGTACCAAAATGTCTCCAGTTCATTCTAATACTTGATTTTTGTGCAACATTTAAGGCGAATTGGATAATTAGGCCATCATTTTGTTCCGTCATACTGGACTTTGACCAAAATATTACCAGGTCATCCCCAATATGACCCTAATGGTCCATGGAAATTTGAAGTCAATCTAGTAAGTTTTCCGGCTATGTCGCGAACTGACAGACAGATAGACAGACCGATGGATTTAAGAAACATGTTTTTTGCTTAGGGACACTAAACCGTAAACATCCTGGAAGTGTAATTTTTTCTAAAACACAAACATTTTATTTTGCCGCCATCTTGAATTCGTGCCACGATTTTATCAGTATTTTGCACAAAAATTGAAATCAATCTAATGAGCAGTTTTATTCAGGTTAAATTTTGAAATATTTTATTTTGTCGCCATTTTGGTTTACCATCTTAGATTTATACTAAAATGTTACCAATTCATTCCTACATAAACTTGATTTTTGTACGACATTTCAGGTAATCTTGATAAGTAGTTTTTAAGCGATAATTTTTTTAGCAATTCATTAGGCCGTCCCTTTCTTCCACTATTTTGAATTGGTACAAAAATTTTTCCGTTTCATTCCTACGTAATACTTAAAATTTAAGGTAAATTATATGATTAATTGTTTTTACTAGGCCGTCATTTGTAATCCTTTAACAATGTATTAAATTTTAGTTTTTCAAATTCTGTTGCTTCATTTCAAAAATCAAATAAACTTGGGTTTTCCAAAAAACATGCGCCAACGTTTAAAAGAAAATAAGATGAAAAGTTTGTATATGAACATGGGTCCGCAGATGTTTAAAATTTAAAAATAACTATGACTTTAGTTATATTGAAACAATAAGTACAATTTTATTAAGATTTGGAACGCCAGTGGCGTGCCGAGTTCTTAGTCCCCCCCCCGCAAGACTTTTCTTAAGGACACCCTGCATAATTTCTCCAAAAAAATAAGTAAACAAAAAATGTCATAAATTTATTAACAAAAACCATAACATAAAAAAAAATAACTCTAGTAAATAAATTAAATAAAAAAAGGAACGAAGGATATACATTTTGAGATTAATAGGTATAGGCAAACTAATAAACACAGAAAAAAAATAACTAATTATTAAAAAATAATAACTGTATTCTGGTTCAGCCAAAACTAAAAGATAATAAAAAACAAAGAGTACAAGAATCGTTTTCTTTGGCGGTAGACTAGGCTTTTTTGTTAGATAAATACTTATCAATTAGTTCATCATTGAGCTGAGGTTAGAGGAAGGACAAGAAATAATTGGAATGCAGTTCTGTTAAACTACTTAACAATAATTAATTTTTTTCGAAAATATAGTTTGCGAATTCACGAGTTTTTATTAAGGTTTTTAATGTGGTTATACAATAATGATTTTATCTGAATTAGCTCAGTTGTTAGTTGAGAAGTTAAATCATTTGAATATTTCTCCACTAATAACTGAGCTTTTTCCAAAATTTCTGAGTCATTTAACTTAACAAATATCTGAGGATTTAGAATTGAAAATGTTGAATAAACTGTTTTAAACGAAGTGAATCTTTTATCTAGCTAACTTACTATTACATCTAAATACGCATTAAGTACTGCCACTTCCAAATGTTTCATAGAGTTTATATGTTACCTTATCTTATTATTATCATGTCTAATGTATCCGATGGTTGCAAAAATTGATTTTTAACTATGATAAACATATTTTATTTGAATACCCTGTTTAATTTAAGGGCCCTCTAGTGGCTGGGGATCCCAAATAAAATATGGTACGCCATTCATTTTTGAAAAAGCTACTGACTTATCGTTTAGGGTAAGTAAAAATACATAAAAATGTCTCTTGTCTCTTAGTATTTTGTGATCGATAAAAAAACCAATTCTATTTTGATACATGCCTGTTCTGTGATCCAGTTTTAGTTGAAGTCAGAACGGCTCAAAACTCCACAAAAGTGATTCTTTGGCACATTTCAAGAACAAAGTTTTATTAAATATAGGCCCATAAATACCCTACTTTTGAGATTACAGGATTTTAAATTAGAACAAAATAATTTGTCTCTAACTTTTGTAGTATTAGTATCTCAAAAATAGGGCACAGATGTGTATTAAAACTTTTTTTCTTGGAATGATCCAATGAATCATTTTTGTGGAGTTTTGAGCAATTCTAAATCCAACTAAAACTCGGTCAAAGGTGCCACAGGCTTGATCAAAATAGATTTTTCTCTCGAAAAACTATGTTCTACGGAGGCCCTGTACAGTACAGAGGACAAGTCAAAAAATTTTTATCTTATTAAAATAATCTAGGGACAATTTTTTTGCTCCGGGGGATCCCTCTGGCACCCCTAAATTAATCCCTAAAGATCAGTGGCAACTATTCAGGAGAAGTAGGTGAAGTACTACTTCACCAGGAAAAATAAACAAGCAAACATCTAACTATATTTATTAAATATTTCCCAAAATTTAAGTTTTTACATTCAGTTATTTACCTATTTGGCAAAAAATAAACTGTACATCTCGAATATTACTTGACCATTGTCGGCATGTCTTTTTAAAACTTTCAATGGAATTTTATTATAACAACTATAACAGTGGCGCAAACCACTTCGACTTTGCTGGAGGTGCTATGTTTAGTTTACGATTTTCCTACTACGTTGCCATGACAACGCGTACGTGATGACGTCAACCGCATGGAAAATTAATGTTAACCAGCGCCATACAACGCCCTCGGTGAATTGCTAACGCAGTACACTACACCCACGTGTCGTTCAGTTTGGGGTGGTTGTTTACTTTTATTTTCACATATTTCGCTGCAACCGGTTAGTTCCATTGCAGTTTACTTGACTGTTTTGTGTTATATTTATTTATGGTGTTGTTACAACTTTTTTTGGTGTCGCGTTTATTAATTTACATTATTGATAAATCCGATCACGGATGTGGTTTGCATTTTGTTGGAAACTCCATTTAATCAATGGAAGGAACAAGATCAGAGTTTTAATCGCCATCCTGGTTTTCGGCGTACAAATGGCTATGTAGTAGTCAAATATTACAAAAATTGTTTTGCTGGCCTTGTTTACTAGTTTCTAATAAATATTCAGTATGGAATAAGGAAGGATTTGCAGGTATGTTAAATATACGAAGGTCTTTACATAAACATGGAGATTTGACGGAGCATTTAAAATGCGAATTAATGCTAAAACATTTGTAAAAAATCAAAGCACTATATCTGACACTTTAAAACAAAATGCTAAACTATATACAATACATTTTAATGAAAACTTCCGTTTAAATAGACTATTTATGTGCTTGGTAATTGACGCAGTTTTGTACAATAAATAGGGGGAATTTTAAAAAGCTTTTAGGTTTAGTAGTATCGAGAAGGTCCCAAGGACTAAAAGATGGTCACGAAAAAATTAAAAATGTTTTTACTGGTGATTCGAAAACTATTCAAAACGAAATAATTGAATGCATTTCTGATTATTTACGATCATGTAAAAAATTAAAGAATGAACACACAGTGTTTTTCTGTGCAAGTGGATGACACCACTGATATTACGCAAACCTCCCAGTGCTCCATAATTTTAAGATACGTTAATTCAAAAGGTTCAGTAGTGGAGGGATTCTTAGGATTTTATAATGTCAGTTCCGATATTGGATCAAATTTTGGACCAATTTGACTATAAATATAAATTAATAGGGCAATGTTACAATGGCGAAAGTGTGATGCCTGGCCATCTAAATGGCATTAAAAAAAAAAAAAAGTAAAAGCGCTGCAGGCTGTATGTTTCCATTGTCTTGCGCATCGTCTTAAACTTGTAATGTAGCAAAGTTTAAAAATATTTCTAAACGTCGAATTTTTTTTGCAAGCCTTAGTGGTATTCCCACATTTTTTCATCACTCAGCCAAAGGAACGTATGCTCTTACATCTGCATCTACAAGACGTATACTAACAATTACAGAAACTCTTTGGTCTTCAAATTCGATGTTAGTAAATGTGATTGTTCAAGACTGGAATAAATTAAAAGACGTCTTTGAATTTATTACAAAATGTGACAAATCTGATGAAAAATCAATTCCGGCTTGCGAAAGGATTTTTAGGTGAGATGAACGATTTTAAATTCACGTTTCTGGCATTAGTGTTTAATGACATTTTCTCAATCATGCACATACTATTTGCGTTCTTCAAAAAAATCGCTTGACATTCATTTTTGCATATCCAATATAAAACGCTGTCGTGAGACGCTCTGTAAAAAAAGAAATGAACATTTTTTTAATACCATGTTTAATAAAGCAAATTCTCTTACAGAAATAAATCATTACTAACGTGAGCTTGCTAAGCTTTCACCTGAAGAAATTAGGGCTATGTATAGAATCCTTTTTTATGAAACATTGGACCATATTTTAATGGAAATGACACTAAGCTTTCAACACTATGAAAAAGTTACATTTTTATGTTTTGCAGATTTTGTTAAATTTTCCGAATATAGTTTAAATTTTCCGACTGGCCCGTTTGAAAATTTGTTACAGATATATAGGGAAATATTTTCAAAATGTCAACGACTTGAAAATGAGCTTGCTCTTATTTTTGCTAATGACAGTAATTAGAATATATGAATATGTGAAAAATATTAATGAAAATAAAGATATTTTATTCAAAGTATATAAAGTGTTTTTCCTTATTTTCATAATACCGTCAAGTGCTTCAGTGGAAAGAAGTTTTTTTGCCACAAACATGTAAAAACTTATTTAAGAAATACAATATCTCAAGAAAGACTTAATTCTCTAGGCAATATTTCAATTCTAAAGGAATTTCTGGAGCAGATTAGGGCAACTCATCCATTTTATGAGGATTGTAAATAAATGTGCTGCTGTGAAGGATAGGAGAATTGATTTAGTATACAAAATTTAGGTAAGTCATAAAAAAAATTCTATCCTTCCACATATAAAACAATTTGTGGAAAAAAAATTATTGTGATATTTTCTTGCTTCATTTGCATTTCACTTACTTTTTCACCCGCGAGCCGCCACCGCAAAAATGTCTCGTCTCTTAGTATTTTGTGATCGATAAAATAAAACAAATTCTATTTTGATACATACATTTGATTCTTTGGATCATTTCACGAGCAAAGTTTTATTAAATATAGGTCCGCAAATGCCCTATTTTTGAGATACAGGATTTCAAATTAAAACAAAATAATATGTCTCTAAATATTAACACCCTGTCTCATTTTTGTAGAGTTTTGGGCAATTCTAACTCCAACTAAAACTCGATCAAAAGTGCCACAGGCGTGCATCAAAATAGAGTTTTTTCTCGAAAAAACTAAGTTCTTACGGGGGCCCTGTACAGTAGAGAGGAAAATTCAAAAATATACTTATAAAAAATGTTGGTCCACTTTTTTTGATTGATTAATACTATATTATTAAAATAATCCGGGGGCAATTTTTTTGCTCCGGGGGATCCCTACGGCACACTGTGGGACAGATTCACCTCAAAATATTGAAAAAGTCCGTAATTGCTTCTTTTAAATTTGACATTTTTATTACTCTATTTTAAATAAGTAGGCTTTGAAATGTTTAAATTCAACAACGTTTGTTTTGTCACTTTCCATGGTTACGCGTAGTAAAGCAGCGAACGCAGCAATTAATCCACTTTTTGATAGGAATATCTAAAGAGGCTAGCAGAGCTCGAGTTTCGGGTACATATATTTATGTACCTTGGATCTTTTACCTTATTTTGCAAAAAAATATTTTTGCCGATACGCGCCGTGCTACGTGACATGTCAAATTTTCGTTGAATCTGCATAAGATAAAAGGGTTTATATTGGAAACCGTGTGTATAACAAAAGATGTTTTTTGGAATTCGTACATATAAAATAATATTTAATTAAAAAATAAATATCTTAGGGCTTTTTTGATAATTAAGATTATTTAAGAAACTTTTAGTTTTAACCTATAATAATATAAACTTTCTGCCACTAAACAAAACAATAAACTTTTTTAGATACCAAGGTGCATGAGATCAAAGTCCAAGCAATTTTCGACGCTGGAATGGATCGATAAGCCAATAAAAACACTATTTTGTCCCCAATATGTGTATGACAGAACACAAATCCAAAATAGAATATTAAAATTTGTCAAAAAATTTTTCGACGCAATTCCGAAAAAAGTGGTTAGCAGTTAAACGAACTAAAAGAGCGTTTTTATTTATTTATTTATTTATTTATTTTACAGTAAGTACACTACAGAGGTAAATTCTCCAAATGGTACAAGAACTTACATGCTATTCTGAATACAAACAAAAAAAAACATATGTATATAAAGACAACATTGGATAATGTATACTATAATTAACAATAAACAATCGCACATACACACATTTATACAGTGACAAGATACTCTAAGACACTTGGCGCTTGACTGAGTTGAGACATAAAGAAAAAATATCGATATGGTTGAAATTTTTGTTGTAAGTATTTATCATATTGTGAATGATAGCTCGTTGGCCAAAATTAGTTCTGTGCACTTGTTCTGAGAAGAGGCGTCTGTGTCTCAGAGCTCTGACCGGAACGTTAAACCTTAAAAGACACAACAGTTTAGGGCAATCAATAGTCCCATTAATTAGTTTGTGAAGAAAGAACAAATAGAAGTTCCGGCCCCTGATTTCGAGAGGTTTAAGACCACAAAGCAAAAGTCTGGTTTCTTGAGGCACATCCGAATAAGGAAAGTGGTGTTTAAATAACAGGTATTTAGCAAATTTAGCTTGGACTCTCTCTACTCTATAAATGTGACATTGATAAGATGGACACCATATGACGGAGCAGTATTCAAGTATACTTCGAATCAAAGTGTTAAAGAGGCATGTAATTGCTTTGGTATCATTCATACAGGTGGTGTTTCTTTTGATGAAACCTAGTAACCTCAGACTTTTTGATACTATCTGATCAACATGTAGGTTAAATGACAGGTCTTTGTCAAATAGTACACCAAGATAGTTGAATGATGTCACTGATTCAAGAGAAATGCCGTCAATTGTGTAATTCAAGATTGTTGGATTCAGGCTTCGACAAAATGTCATCTTTTTGCATTTTTGTACATTTAACTTTAAGTAGCTATTTGTGCACCACGACACCAGATTATCTAGGTCCAACTGAAGGGTATTATACGATGGCTTAACGATGCTAAAGAATTTCAAATCATCCGAGTACATAAGAAATTTAGAGTTTTTGAAACAATGTGACACGTCGTTAATAAAGAGCGAAAATAATATAGGGCCAATTTGCGAGCCTTGTGGGACGCCTGAAAGAACTTTCACCTCTCTAGATACCGCTCCTCCGACGTGCACGTGCTGACTACGGTTAGATAAGTAATCCCCGATCCAGGATAGGTATCTGGACCCCAGTCCGATTCCAGACAACTTCTTTAAAAGGAGCTGATGACACACACTATCAAAAGCCTTTGAGAGATCTGTATAGATAACGTCGACCTGGTGACCAGCCTCTAGGGAAGTAATCAGAAAATTCTGATATACAGCCAGAAAAAAATAAAAATTGGTTAAACAATACCGTGACTTTACCCTGTGTTCAGAAAAAATACAGTTGATAGGCCTAAAAGTAATTTTGCTAAGTTAAGTTATAGGGCTATATACAAAAGAACTGAAACTGACTAACGAAAGAGCGCTATCTTTAATTGTAGATGCTAGACTATCCAAAAAACATTATCAACAACTTCGAGATACCGCTAAAGAAAACAATGCAGATTTATACCCCTTTTACAACAAAATCCGAGAAGCCAAAAAACTGTGTTACCCAGAAAAAATAACTGCGATAGAAAATCTTAAAATTAATTCTCAAGAACTGATTTTATTTTGGAAATGGGGTATGGATGGTAGTTCGGGCCAAAAGGAATATAAGCAAGTTTTTCATGGCAACTTCTTAGATTCGAATCTATTGTTAACGTGCTTGGTCCCTTTGGAACTATCAACTAAAAATAGAAAAAATGACAACATTGTGATCTGGAGTATTCCAACACCTTCAACTACGCGATACTGCCGTCCTTGTAAAATGCAGTTTTTAAAAGAAAGTAAATAGAAGTTTCTATAACAGAATATGCACAAATGGATCATCAACAGGAATCACTCAAGATAACTCATCAGCTTGACCATGATCGATACCAAAATGATTAATTCAATCACAGATTGTTCATCAGAAAAAAGCATCACCTGCTGAAATGAACAATATAGAACAACTGCTACACAAATCTATAAAAGTTGACAATCTCAGGTTTGGCATAGCCCTACATTTTTGGATAAGATCATTAGAATGTTTTTTAAAGATTAGTTACCTCTAGAAAAATGGCAGGCGAGGGGTGAGGATAAAATATAGTTAAAGGGCAAAAGAACAAAATTTAAACGGAATTCAGATCAAGATTGAGAATTATTGTAAACCATCCTAAACAAGGGGCGGGAACTTCTAACGATGGTAACTGTGCAAGAAAATTCTTCAAAATATGGTAATTTTGAAAAAAGCCCACATTTTTTAACTCACCCTGTAAAAAAATACAAAAACAATATTTTTAGATTGAGTTTTCTGAATAAACACCACATTATTATTTTTTTTCCAAATAACTTCAATTAGTAATTTTTCAATATTTTGAGGTGAATCTGGCCCACAGTGCGGCAGGCCTTGAATTAATCCCTGAATATACTTGTTTTGTTACTTATAAATGGGTGAGAGCGTCTATATTTTATTTAGTCTGAGTTTTAAACATAGCATGTGCTTTGACTGTCACGTTTTTAGAAGCGGCATTTTAATGCTGTATAAAGTAGCCAACTTTCCAGGCGGTGCTCTCGAGAAAAATGAGCAGGGCCACCGGGTTTTTTCCATACAATTTTCGCAAATAGAATATTCAACAATGGCCGGGCCGTTTATTCGGAATAGAATTGGTGACCGAGACGAAAGTTTGGGACCGAGCGTGCAATTTAATTTATCTTAATGATGAAAATATGGAAAAGTGTCAAGGGGAAAATGGGAAACTAAACCGGAATGCCTGGACCCGAAACTTTGGTTTCGTTTTATTGTAGACCTCCTTTGAGTTCGTTCTAATATATATATTTTAGCGTGATTGAATTGTTTTTATTGTTATATTTTAGTACGTTTCCTGTTAAGCAGAGAAATATATGATTCACGTGTCGCGCAATTTGAATTGTTGGTGTGTCGCGTTTTAAACAATGTTACAATGGGAACCATTGTGCGCCTTGCAGTTGAATATGGAAAAGTTATAATTATTATGACCCTCGTAAAGGGAAGTATTGTAATCATGAAAAAAATACCTCTCCAGATTTTTACATTTCACGGTCCCTAGATGCCGAAAAACATGTTTTCTCAATTCCGTCGGTTTGTGTGTTCGCGGCGTAACTAGAAATCTACTAATCTGATTGACTTCAAAATGTAGGGTCATATGGAAATGACCTGGTAACATTTTGGTAAAAATCCAATATGACAAAACAAAATGACGACCTTACAGGGATACACAGGGAGTGATTCATAGAAGAACGGTTCGGATTGGTTTTGGGCAAAATGGGCAGAGGGGTGAGTTTCGCAGCTATCAATCCTGGGCCTTTACGAAAAATTCATTCTGTCAAAGCAGCTAAAATAAAAGATGTAGATGCCCTTATAAAGAAACACTTTGGGGTGGAATGGGGAAATATTCCCAATGAAAATTTAAGCTTTTACAAAAATATTGAGGATGGATTAAGATGAAGAAGATAATGAGGAAACCATTGATACTATTGAAGAAGACGATGGACCTAAAATTTAGTAACTTTTTGTATAAAAAAAATAAAACACCCTACTAAATAAAAATTTCGCAGTGATTCTTAAAAAAACACAAGAGTTAAAAAGTGAATGTTTCATAACTCTTAATCCGCTATTTGGTTCCAACACTCGCTAAATCCATAAAATTTTACTAAACTATACCTTTATTTATGTCGTAAGACATTTTTTACATTCAAAAACTTCATTAAAAGGACCATATCCACACACACACACACACACATCAACCTCAGATAAATTGTTTCAGATACATATAGAATTACGCGTTTTATTGGGTTTCCTAAAAAAACACCCTGTGATTTAAAGGGTTTAGAAACCAGACTCTTTCGTTGGTTAGATTTTTTCATAATACCGGATTTTTGTGCAAAATTTGAGGTAAATTAGATGAGTAGTTTTTTAGTAATACTTTTTTTAATATTTCACTAGGTCCTTATATACAGGTCAAACTGACTTTAATGTCCTCCAGAGAACATGAAATCAAACACATGCAGCATGAAAAACGAAAAAAATAAAAAAAGCAGTTTTGATAACCAGTGGCGGCTCCTCCATTAGGTCAAATGGTCAATGACCTGCAATAAATATTTCCAAACAGAAAAAAATAAATAAAATAATACATAATTTACATTTTTTCATTTTTTTTAATTTGGAAATTCCCTCTATTATTCTAAGCGTATGAACTCGTTGACCGTTCTCTTAATTCCGGGACACACTATCTAACAAGAGTCTGGGGAACAGATTTGTAGGAGCTCCGAGTTTACACGATTGGCATCAACAACGCATGTAACGCTCTTATGTTGTTCGACCGAGTAGAGTACAGAGAATACTTATATTTAGTCACAGAATACTTATATTTAGTGTTTTAGTTTTAAATCTGTTGTCAATTAGATCTTAGATCACAGAACACTGTTAAGTACTAAATTAAATTAGATTTCTTTTTATAAGCTAGTTTTGGCGGAAGTGATTAACCATTCAGAGGTGCGTATTATTATTATACCTAAAACGCTTTCAGTTTTCCGTTACCCGACACTTAGGTACAATTAACAATATTTCTAGGAGAAACAAGATCAGCCGGTGGAAAGGTTTGATCGCACAATAATTTTTTCATTGTACGATAATTAAAGGCATAGTTTATACCATAAATGTGAGTTAAAAAAACCTAAACTATGGAGGATCATCATGATTTAATTTAAAAAACAAAATATAGAAGGAATCCTTGTGTTACGTATTAAGGGGGTGGCTCAAATTATAATTTAATTTTCTAATAACCTATTTTATAATTTCTAAAATTTAGAGTTAAACAAAAATAACAACTGCGGAGCTTGTTGAGGAAATTATAGTCTAGTTAGGGTGACAAGATATGTATTCTTTTGAAGAGTAAAGTTCTCTTTTTCAGGTCCATGAACTCTATATTGTAACTATTACTATATGTACGACAAATATACTCTATTTTGAGAAATATGGTCGTGTTTTCTAAGTTACTATAGACGTTAATGAAGTTCAGTTGCCGTCAACTTAACACAAAGCGTACGATTTTTTTAGTTTTCAGTTGGTTCATACTTTGAATTAAAGAAAAGAAAAAAGCCATATTTTTGTAGCTTAAAATTGTTAGAGTGTTTATACAGGTTGTGTAAAAAATATTCGTTAAAATAAAAACTGACTCTAGAAGAAAAAGTTATAATTATTTATGTATACAGGAAATATCAAAAAGAAAAACACATTATCATGCGAAAATTGAAACAGTAAAAAAATTCAAAATAATTTATAAAACGATGGTTACAAATATACAAGTTAGGAAAAATAAAAGCTAATATGTTCACCCTGAACTCAACAATCTGGTAGCGACCAGACATACTAGAGATAATAAATTTATGTGGAACACTTTTTCATTTTCTCTGCACGTATTAGATCAGGGATAATTTGTGGTTGATTTTTAATTGTTTTAAATGCGTATTTTAGCCTACTCCTAACGTTTTTAATAATATTTTGACCCGGAGATCGTGCCTGAACCGCCTACCAATCGGGTTTATTCCATTATGTTGATAATATTCGTTAATTATGGCTGCTTGAATAGGTTTTGCAACACCATCAATAAGTGTAAAAGTGCAGTATTTACAGGTTCCTTTCCTCCGTCGACCGCCGTTATTTTTTTGTGTTTATATTTACATTTACATGTGTTTCCTATTGTTTTACTTGTTTGTGAAGTTTTTAGAGACCCTGCCTGATACAGTGACTATTCGTGTGTGGTATTTTGGAGTAATACGAATAAATTGGTTATCCAAAACGCTCTTTTGATCACTAAGTAAAAATATCGCAGCAAATTCTTACTTCGCAGACACACATTTTGCTCTAATTCGGGGATGATGATGTATCTAGTTATTAATGAACGAAGTTAAAATCTGTGTATCTGCCTCACTCTTAACTTATCAAATTTTTATACAAAAATTCCAAACTATTTTTCCGATATCGCCTTGTAACACTTTAAAATTCTCACCCGTTATTTTTGTTAAAATTATTTATAGATACCCATTATTCTACTACTTTTAAATTTGTGTCCTTTCATTTGATATTTTTATTATTTTTTTATTACGTTACTTGTTAAAATTATTAATAAACATACATTATTCTACTACTTTTAAATTTAATTATGTCCATTCATTTTCATTTGGAATCGGTCACGGCTGGCAGCCCGCGTTGACCTCGTGGTTATAAACGGAGGTGAGTTTTTCCAGAGTGTTCCCGATCAAATTCTCATAGGGGCGCATAGGTAAGATACGGCTTACGTTGACAAAGTTTGGGTCAACAGCCGCGCCGAGGGAACTTAAATATTTTGGTCACTTGATGTGTTTAATGTGGATCGTGTGATAAGTTGTGGTTGCGACTGCGTACTTTTATAGATTTTATTTTGAAGGTTTTACATTTTGTTTGTTGATTTTGTTGTTTAAATTAATGTTTTAAAGAAAGATAGCCACAGTGTTTTAGAATATTAATACTTTATAACCGTTCTCAATCATTTTGGCGAGCTGAACTTTGAGAAATGACTCGAATTTAAGACCAATAGTCGACCTTTCCGAAATTTAAAATTCAGCAAACGGGTAAAGACAAAAACAAAGAAATACATCGTTATTTTCGTAGAAATATGTACGATTTATGTGCCAGGACATGCGGTTGCGAAGTAACAAAGGTATTTTATTGTTTCGTGTGTCTGATTTTCTCAGATTACTCTTTGTGGTTTGTATGTATTGACCCCCCTGAAAAGTTCACCAGGAGCCGCCAACGTGTAAAAAAAATACTAGTGGATCAAAGCGGTTTTGATGCCAATAATATGAACAGGAATGAACGGGTTTTGAAACAGCGTTTATAATGGACATTGTTAATTTTTGTAAATGCCAATATCTCGAAAACAATTGAAGATAAGTATGCCTAAAATTTTGCATATTATTGAAAATATAACAAAATACATACAAACTTCTGGTCATAGCATCTATATTTCTAATTCTTTAGTTTTGTACATTTCCCTATCAAAGTTTTATAAGGCGCCACAGACTAGCAAACCCGTATTGGGCAAATGCAAAAATCGGAATCAATGGAAATAACTACTCCGTCATTTAAGTCACTTACGAAAAGTCACCGTACAAGTGTCCTTAGATGACCGAAAAAAGTGACTTTTTAAAATAATAGACAAACAGGAACACACACATAAAAATAATGACATCCAGGTTTTAAAAATATGTCGGTATGGCAATAAACATTAAAACTGCTGAAGGTACAGTGTATGCAATTTGTTAACCGTTATAGGCTTGGCAGCTTTGAAACTTCGAATTTATAAAGAAGTATTTTATATTTATGGATATCCTGAATAAAGGGTGGAACACAATGCAAGTTACGTTATTCGTTTACAGCCATTTATGTCAAACTTTAATTTTCTTTATGTGTTTTTTGATGTTTTGCTAGATTCTTTTTCGAAATATGGGTTATAAACGATTATATTCAGTTCGAGCGTCAAAATTATCACCCATTTTTCTGCCACAAATGTTTACTTCCTTTATAACTTTCGTTTCTGTAGGTTTCATACGCCGGCGGATCATATCAATCACAACACTATAGAAGAATTTAGATCTAATTTCAGATAATTTGAGAGGTGATTTTATGGCTTTAAGGATGGTTTAGGATTTTCATGACGGTTTTGTCGGCAAACCTGAGCTAATGTAACGGTACAGATCCATTTAACAGTATAGATTTTGTTCCATGTTTTAATATAGACTCGGAATTTTGTTGGTCCGCCACCACGTGCTTTCTTTACGATAGACCTGATCGGTCCTATCTTAACTTAATCCGAATTTTTATCAATTATAAGTTTAAAAAAAAAAGCTTTTAAAAAGTCAGCCTTTTGAGCGGGAATTCAAACACACATGCGTAGATTCCAAAGGCGGCTATCCTACAACCAAACCGGGAAGCCCATGCTGAACATCCCACAAAACCTATTTATACTCCGCCGCAATAAACGGCGAACCAATAGGAAACACATTGATCAATCTGCGTTGTGATTGATATGAATCACTGGCAATAGAAGATCTTGTAAATCTCAGAGGCTCTCACTGGGAGCCCGCCAATCTCCACACTTTAGAGTGTATGCGTATTTCAATTCCGATGTTCCGAGGTGTGGTTTTATGACTTTAATGATGGTTTTATCAACGAACTTCAGCTAACCTAACGCAAACGGGACAGATACGTTTTACAGCATAGGTTTTGTTTTAAAAAAATCCTGTTTTAATATAGATCTGAAATTTTGTTGGCCCGTTACCGCGCACTTTCTTTACAGCAAACCCAAAAAGTTCTAGACTTACCTAATAAGCATTGTTATTAATTATAAGTTTTGTTTAAAAAAAATAAAAAATAATCTGCTTGAACCCCCGTTCAATTCGAACACATATGCCCTGCATTCAAACCCTAATACTCTACAACCAAGCTAGGAAGTCCATATTCAACATTCAACAAAACTTATTTCTCTGCGGGAATAAAAGTCAAACCAATAGAAAGCACATTTAACACTTTGTACTGTAATTAGCGGGTGCCCAATGTCAGCCTACTGAATTCAAGGTGGCATTGTGCACCATGCCAACGACACAGGACCTGTAACCCCATAGAAAGTCCGCCGATAATATCACTTTAAAGTGCTATTTTTCAGATTGTTTGAAATTATCATTTTTGGGCTAACCCAAAGCTAACGGGACAGATCCACAGAACAGCATAAGTTTTGTTTAAAAAAATTTTGTTTTAATATAGACTCAGAATTTTGGTGGAGCACTACCGCGCGACTTCTTTACAGCAAACCTAACTAATCCTAACCCTTCCTAATTCGCATTTTTATTAATTATAAGTTATGTTAAACAAAAATAAAATAAAGTCATACGCCTGAACGAGGATTCGAATATATATGCGTTGCATCCAAAATTGAGTATCGTACCACCGAGCCAGGAAGCCCTTGCTGAGCATTCATCAAAACCTGTTTATATTCCTCGGAAATAAACCAAGACCCAATGGGAAGCACAATTGAACAATATGTGCTGTCATTAGAGAGCTCTCTACGGAACTCAAAGTCTTGAACCAATTATTATAGCCGATAATATAATGTTTAGGCTGTAGCTCATCTTTTGTAATAATTTTTGTTGCATTTGTATGAGCTTTTTGGATTATGGTCGACGTTTAAAATCTAAAATTAATACGGCACAATTTATATACGGTAGTGTCGGCGTGTCTCAGTTTTTCCTCGTTTTACTTTGATCTGCGTAAAACTCATTCAATATAATAAAAAAGTAGTAGTGGTAGTTTCGGTGCTTGAAGGTGACGAGGCATTTTTTTAAATTGAACAGAAAATGGACATGGAAAGTTAGTTGCTCCACAAATGAAAACATTTGTTGTTTGTAAAAAAAAATTAATTAAATGTTGAAATACCTGCTTTGAAAAGCTTTGGGTTTACAGCTCAACAATATTTAGATATTTCTGCATTGAGTTGCTTCATTGCCTTTGTGCAAATAATACGAAATAACCAAAGTAATATTTATAGTTGGCTGAACGTTGAAAGGCAAGAAGTCAAGGAATTAAAAGAAGAAGAGAAAGGGGTGTGATTGATTGAGGATTTGCGTCATATGCATATGTCGAATGGTACTGGTGATAGTATAGTAGTCAATAATAATAATAGTCCAATATAAACTTCTAAGTATGATGTCTGATGTATTCTACGAATAAAGTTCATTATTAATTGTCACTGAATAATATCTCCACCTATATATTTTTTCTGTGGGCCAATATTCGATTGCGGAAAAAAATACATATTTGTATAGTTACTAGGTTTGTATTCACCACCTTTAGAATGAAAACTGAAGAGATAGATCTGGATTCCATAAAAATAGAAGTTGATTCTTATTCCGTGAATGAATACAAGTCAGAATTAGTTTATCCTGAAGTAAAGACAGAAACAGAAAAGTAAGTAGGTATTGTTTTTACTTTCAGTATTTTGCAAGTTTGAAAATCGCACACCGCATAGGTATAATTTTTTTTTATAAGATAAGATCTTTAATTATATGTGTTCGATTCAAAATCTGAAAATGTAGGCTAATTAGCCTACATTTTCTTAATATCAAGTTTATCAAATTTTTCAGTGTAAAGAAAAAATAAAATGACAGCTAAGCTTACCATGATAGAGTTTGAGGATATTTTTTGCAAGGTATATACAATACAGCCTCTTCAATCTGGACAATTAAAAGCAAGCAATGCCAAATAAAAGTTTTTATACATTATTTTCAGAAGCAATAAAACTTTATGTTTTATGTAGGGCAAACTTTGTATTAACAAATTATGTTAATGGCTTCCATTTATATTTTGTTAGAGCTTTAGCTATAAAAATTAAAAAACTTTAAATACAAAAGTAAGATTTTTTTGTATTATCTTGTTGTTATTCGTTTGTTTTATGGCTCTGCTGCAAGACAATTCGCCAGATTGCTCTCCGTCCGGGGCTCAGAGTCGTTAAATCGGCGACGAAGTTGACCCTGCGCCTTATTCCAGTTTGGAGACGTTATCGGTAGGATGTCCGGATGGTGAGCTCTCAGCTCCCGAAACACCCCGACTTTTTCAATAAACTTTTTAATTTTTTGAAATGCATCTTGGTGTCCACTAGATGTCCCTTGAGAGTATTACTGGTCTCACGAGATGACCTGTTCTTTCAAGCTATCCCCTTACCCCTCCCACTCCCGCCACATAACGGCCATTACGCTAATATTCTATGTAGAACTGCGGCAGACGAATAGGATAGAATGCAGGAACAACTAGGCCTCACACATTCACAGCATCTGCTCACTTTCTAGCGGGGTCGTTAGTTTCCACACTGAACAGTTGAGTCTCCCGTTTCCCCTCAAAATAAAGCAGCAAAACCCAACACGTGGAACCACTCATGTTAATCACACAGAGGTTTGCCTTCGACGAGACGAACCAGAAGACTGGTTGTGGTATCTTTTAAGAGAAAGTTGGAAATATAAATAACCTATATTTTTTTTCAATGGGACACCCTGTATATTTTTTATGCAGGTTTATAACATATAGATTTGAACTGATACTATGACCAGGAAAATAATAAAGTTTTATGTTAGAAAAAAAAGTAATATATCATTGTTTTAGATCAGAAATATTACATTTCGAAAATGATCAAACAGATGTAAAGGATTTTAATAGTGATTTAATTGTAAAAGAAGAACACAGTCTTAACTGTCTAGAGGTTGAAGAAACTGATTTTAAATGTGAACCTGATAATGACTGGTAAGTATAATTTTTGATCAACATAAACTCAGATAATAGGAAATTTGTATTTTAATAAAATGTTGCTTCTGTTGAATCCCAATATTGGGGTTAGTTTGCTTAAGAGCAAAATTTGTGCACCCTGAGGTGAGAATTGTATCTATTTTTGTATTGGAACTGTCAAAAGTTCAGACCCTTACATATCCTACATATCTACAGATTGGACCTGGAATGTGCATTTAATAGCCGAAAGCACAGTACTTCAAAAACAATATAAGCTCAAAATTAAAACATTGAAGGATTTTTTTTAGTGTGTTTAAACGATGATTCACATACTTTTCTCATGAATAATTGATATATTAACTTCATTATTTTATATTATATTAAGTCATTACCAAGGGCTAAACCATTGACTTTTGTACACCATATTACAGAAAATTGGAAGATTACACAGAATATACATTTAATTACACAGATTTTACAAGGATTACACAGATTTCGCAACGATTGCACTGAGGATTACATCAATCCAGGATACATTAGCAAGAACTATCAATAAAAAAAGGAGTCTTTACTTTGCATAAAAGTATATGGTAGGGTTGAATTGTATGAGATTTCAAATATGGAAACTTTAAGGACAAATATCGTCCCCCAGTAGTTCTGGAGGGTGGAGAACATGTAGCACAAAGAAAGCTGATACTCTCAGAGGGTAGACAGTTGGCAACCCTAATACAAATACTGAAAATTCATATTTTGCAACCTAATCAGAACCAATTTTCAGTTTTATTTGTAGAAATGTCAAATTTTTCTTGGTTATGTTGGTGCCGCCATTTTGAATTTTTAAATGCTATCTACAGTATCATAATTTGTATTCTTTATCACCCCGAGATATTGATTTTTAACAGAGTATGCACAGATGTGTTTGCTATTGTCGCTCAGACTCAAGCTACAATCATTCGAAGTAGACATTAGCAATATTGCTAAATCGTTTATATAACAATAAATATATCATAAGAGTTCGAAAGAGTGTAGTTTTTTATCAACCTTTCATGTCAGTATGACACAGTATGTAAAAGTGTTGATGAAAATAAATATGAAAAATCTTAATTCTATAATTTTAATGGTGTATAAGATAAGATAAGATAATATATTACTGTCAATACAATTGTTTACAGAAGTCAAACAAACAGAAGTAAAATACAAAAATTATGCTGAAGTAAAAGACTTAAGATTACAATACATTACATACATAAAACAGTACATTTATAAAATACAGTTAAAGTACTCTTCAACACTGTAAAATGCGTTGAGGATCAATAGGGTTTTAACCTTTTTTTTTAAAACAGAGCAGTGGCAGCTCTTTAATAGCTGAAGGCAATTTACTTATTGTAAATTTTAACTGCAATGTACTCAGGCCGATTCTGACACTTTCCCAATCTACACCGGGCAACAACTAGATTTTCTCTGCCTCTAGTATTATGTGCATGAACATTGCTGTGCTTTTGGAGTCCATTCTCATTTGCTTTTATGTAGGTAGAGCAATCCAAAATGAACTGACAGGGGAGGGTCAGAATACCTAAGTTGATAAAAGCTTGTTGACAGTCCTCCCTAAAGTTGAGTCCTGCCAGAATTCTGACAGCTTTTCGCTGAAGTCGGAAGACTCTGTGTGCATCAGCAGCCCGTCCCCACACAATCAACGCATACGACATGACTGAATGAAAAAGTCTGTAGTACACCATTTTTAGGATCTCCTGTCCAACACGCCCAGACAACCATCTCAGCAAGAATATGGTACTCTTAAGCTTACCCGATAGAATATCTATGTGGATGTCCCACTTGAGTTGAGTCAAGCTGTACACCCAAAAAACGGACATCTGTTACTGTTGCTCGTACCTGTGTAGTGTCTCTTAATGTAAAGACCATTTTGTTTGTTTTGTCTTTATTAAGTAACAGCCTGTTTAGGGTAAACCAAAGTTCTGCTCTTGCCTGTGCCGCTCCCATTCTCTGTTCGATGTCATTAATGTTAACTCCAGTGATTGATAAAGTGGTATCGTCAGCAAAGAGGGTGTAGTGAGCATCAGACTCCCCCAAAGGCAAATCGTTGATGAAAATCAAGAACAATATTGGTCCCAACACGGATCCCTGAGGAACTCCGACATTCACAGCCCTCTCAGATGAACATTCACTCTCAACTCTGACAGCCTGCAGAGGGTTTCCTAAGTAGGAATCAATTAGTGCCACACTTTTTGGGCAAAATTTATAATAGTGCAGTTTTTTACTAAGCAGAGAATGGGAGACACAGTCAAAGGCTTTACTAAGGTCGCAAAATAATACACTGTTATATTCCGAACCCTCATAAGAGTCCATGATAGTAGACAAAAGATCAAGAATTCCCTGGATGGTGTCTCTCCCCTGCCTGAAACCAAACTGATGGGGGGTAAAGATATTATTTGACTCCAAAAAATGTGTAATTTGAATAGACATGCATTTTTCAATAACCTTTGAAAGAACAGGCAACAGTGCTATAGTACGATAATTTGAGACATCATGTTTGTCTCCTTTTTTAAAAATTGGAGAAATTAGAGCTTTTTTTAGTACAGAAGGAAATTTACTCTCTTCAAAACACAAATTAATAAGTTTTGTCAAGGGGATCAATATAATATTTTTTACTTGTTTTAGTAGTCTGGTTGAAAGTCCGTAAATATCACTGCTACATTTATTTTTTATATTGTCAATCACATCTCTTACCTCATTAAAAGTTACCTGACGAAAACTGAAATTGTGATGTTCATATAGTTTCTCCTTGAGTTTTTGCAAAGGATCATCTGGAACCAATGGGATAGTTTGCATCAATTTTATGGCAATGTTTACAAAATATTCATTAAACTCATTAGCAGATATTTCACACCTCTTACCTGATTGATCACACCTCTGCACTCTGGCATTTACAATTCTCCATGCAGCGCTAGCAGGATTTCTAGCAGTCGATATGATCTTATCATTACTACGTTTCTTGGCATCTTTTATTGCCTGCCCATACTGTTGTTTATAGGCCTTAAGTTCTGCTTTATTAGCGGGATTATTATATTGTGTGCTTACCCTTTCCAAAAACCGAAGATGTTCCCTCATTAGTTTGAGTGATTCATCAAACCATTCTACTTTATGGGGTTCATCACCCCTTACCCAATAGGTCTTCTCAGGAAATGCTTGTAGGTAGGCCCTAACGATCACCTTGATAAAGTCATCTGCTTTCCCTTCTATGTCCCTTGAATGATCATCAATAAACTGCCATGAAGATTGTTCTAAGATGTTATAAAAAGTGTATAGACCTTGCTGTGTGATGGGACGAAATTGCTTTTTTAGAGTAAATAGTAGGAGATATTTTAAGACTCTGCCCTACATGGTCAGACAAGCCAAAGTAAACCAACTCAGCAGCAGTAGCAGACACACTAGGGCTGATAAAAATGTTGTCGACACAAGCATCGCTTCTAGTTGGCTGAAAGACAGTACGCGCAAAACCGTAGGTGTCAAGAAGATCACACAGTAACACACATTCCCTCTCATTCGTGCCGAAATGAACATTAAAGTCTCCCGATAGTACAACATCCTCACCCACACCAATGTGACACAAAACAGCCTCTAGTGTACTCAAGAAAGTGTCAAAATTGCCCGAGGGCACCCTGTACAAATTTACAATCAATAAGTTTATTTTATTAGTTTTATGCCACTAACCTCAATGCATCCCTCAATATTAAAGTTACAAATGTCATTTAACTCAAGGAAATCCATGTTTTCTTTAACCATAATAGCAGTACCTCCACCCATGGAATTAGTTCTAGTCGAATAGGCACCAACTTGATAACCTTGCATTTTAAATGAAGTAATTTCACTCTTAGAGAGCCAGTGCTCAGTCATACAGAAAACTGCAACATTTTCTTCAATTAAAGAGGTCTCAGTGATCTCAATCTTGTTCCGAATGGAACAGACATTATAGTGTACAATATTTAGTTTATGTTCTAGTTGCTCCTTATGGTGGGCATGTTTTGACCCTTTTGTCTGGGTTCTGGATTCTTCAGGTTTAAAAACCTATTTATTATCACTCCACGCGGCCAGAAATCGGCTGATAAAATTGAATTGGTATAGTCTGTTGGTACGCGTATTTTGAAAGAACTTACAGTATTTTGATTTTTGGTTCTTAGTTTCTCACACATGATGGAGGATATTCTGTTTTCTGATATATAGTTTTCAATATTCTCTTTAACTATATCTATAGACAAGCCAGAGAGAAACAGCCAGGTGAAGGACTCAGATGATGACCTTGTTATTTTCAGTTTAGTTGCGTCTTCTTTCAATCCTCTAATTGGGGCGGGTCTTATATTTTTGTGTTTAGAAAACCCTCTTTTTCTTTGTAATTGCCAATTTTCTTTATCAGTGTCTTCAGAAACATTGTCATTCCCTTTTGCATCATTTTCTTGTAATTGTAACATTCTTTTTTTTATTTGGGGTTAGAATTGTTGCTTCTTTTTCTTCTCCTTCTTTTAGTTTCTTTTTCTTCTTTTTGTTGTTTAGGAATGTCAACACTGTTGCTATTTAGTTTGAACGCATATTCAGAGTTGGAACAAAACGAGCTGGCTTCAAGGCACTCTTCTTCTAAATTTGAGAGTATGTTAACACTTTGGCTTCTTTGTTTACCGGGCTTCTTGACATGTAATAGGTTATTTTTTTCGAAGTTTTTAATTTGATTTTGCAATAGATCTATTTTTTCTTTTAAAAGACGATTATTCTCTTCAAGGACATTATTTTTTCCTTTAAGTTCATCAACTAAATACTTGAGGTACCTTATTTCTATGTCTTTACAGTTATTCTCATTTGCGTCGGCGCTGGCATTCGATAGACAGTCCGAACACATTAATCGAGTTTTATCCAAAATTTCAACTTTTCCGATCCAATCTCGCGATACACACGATCGATGAAAAGATTTCCCACACTTTACGCACACACTTGTACTATTTACTTTGTTTTTACGGCAGAAAAATCTAGGTTTTTCACTCTGCTCTATTTCACATTCACCTTCAGTTGGCGCAATTTTGAACCTTACTTAGGATCTTAGGTCAAGGATCAGAACTTTAATTTATTTTTGGAATGCATAGCTACGGCTCTTAATTTTCTTGTAAATAGGAATTTTAACTATGTAATTGTAAATAAAGATTTTAATGTTATTTTTAACTCAAACAATCAATGCAACATAGATCTGTTGGATCTGTTTGGCATCTGTAACTTGGAACAGCAAATATTTTCAAAAACTTTTATTGTGTACAGACAATTGACAAGAACAGTGGAAATTTTGCAAGGCTTTGGAGAACCAGTCCTAGGACTTTTTACCTTTTCATGAGGATAATATTGACAGAGCATTTAATAGTTTTTTGCAAAAGTTAAAGCAGGTGAAGATAAACACAGCATTCATTGCCCTTAGTAAAAAGACTCAGAAATTTTGTTCAATGTAGGGATAGCATTGACTAATTTGATAATGACTGCCAGGCCCGGCAACACCGCGATTCACGTATTCTGCGTATTTCACCAGTGCTCATCGTGCATTCATGTAAAATGCTGAGACAGCGTCCTGTGCGTGCTTGATCTTTTTACGTTTTGTTTGGCAATCGCTACATTTAATTGATTTTTACTACAATTATTTTGATTTTAAATAAAAAGATTTTATACCATAACATACCCTAAAATTTGCCTGGAATCATCATTTAGATAAAGGTAGGTAACATAACAGCAGTTAGTAGAGAGTTTTTAAGACGTTTATTTTAACTTTATTAAGCATAACGGATTCCTTTATTTACGGACCAATAAGGGTGGTTAATTTTTTCCTTTATAGTTATTAATTCGCGACGTTGTAAAATTTTAAGTTTTCCCAAAAACGTAAAGAACAAAAGCAAAAGTTAGAGCATATAAAAAAAAAGGGAAAGGCCCCTTGAAAATCTTGGATTTGTTCCTTTGAAGAAAACATCTAAAGCAACCGATACCGAAATTCGGGTATCCTCCTCCTCCTCCACTACTGATTTAGCATTGTTCAAACCCGATGCTATGTCTGCATTTTTAAGTCCCACCCCTAGTACTTCGAAATTTTCAAATTTGCTTAATACACACAACAACCTCTCTAGAAATTGAACCACATATGCTAACTCGCTGACCGCGATTGAATAAGTACGATTTTATCCATTGCAGATAGGTTCCAGAAAAACCAATTCGCTGCAATTTGAATAACAGAAGCTGATGGCAAACCCTGTCAAAAGCCTTCCATATGTCAGTATATATAGCATCGATCTGTTGACCAGCCTCAACCGATGTTGTTGAGTAATTCTGGAAAATTACAAGATTTGTAGTTGTTGAGCGACCACTATAAAAACCGTGTTGCATACTAGTGATCTCAAATTACGTACAAAAGACCAAAAATGCCTGATATTCTCTGGGATAAGCAATTCAGTTTGTGTGACATATGCAAGATAGCACATATCAATCCGAAGCTTAACCTCACGTCGTATGTCGCAGTAATCAAAATAGTCAACATCTTTATTGGACCTTTTGTATTTTTTGTATAGACGATTCTTTTGTCCAATAAGTTTTCTCAGAGGAAGGTCGAACCATTTCGGATATTTACAGTCGACTACCGTTTTCTTGGGGACACAATTATTGATACCTTCAAACAAGACCTCATAAAAGCGCTCAACCATTTTGTTTATATCAGATTCTACTGATAAAAAAGACCAGTCGGATTGATTGTAAAAAAGGTTTAAATTGTGGAAGTTCGCTTGATGAAACTGATAAACGCTAACTTCATTAGAATTTTTCATTGGAGAAACATATTTAATTTTAAAATTTATCTCAATTGCTGGATGGTAGGGATCAATGTTTACGAGGGGAAAACCAGATTTTAAAATGGAGGCATTGACAAAGTCACTGGCAAATATTAAATCCAAAATTCTGCCCATTATAGCAGTATTATTCTTCAAACAGTTTCCATGACTCTAGATATTGAGGTTAAAAATTTGCATTCACTGCTTGAAGATTTAAATATTATTGGGAATAGCTGGGAAAACTGTTTAAGTGAATGTAAGTTGGTGGCCCTTAATTTAAATATGTCAACCGACCTATATATATCCGGGAAAAGGAAACGCAAGAAAAAGGCTTTTTATGATGAAACCTCATTAAAGGATGCATTTGAAGAGCTAAGCGCGGAGAAACATTTCAAAGTAAATGTATTTTATAGAATACTAGATTCTGTTATTCTTAATATATCTACAAGATTTGAAGCAGCTAAACAAATTGCAAAGAAGTTTAAAGTGTTATGGCAGTTTTTAAGTTTAGAAGATAAAGAAATTGAAGAGCAGACCAAAAGTCTTCAAATTGGATACAACGGTGATGTACATTGTGACATTCAGGAAGAAACAAAACGTTTAAAACACACATTTTGTGCAAATTTCGAGGATACTGATATAGCTCCATTAAACCTTCTAAACAAAATTCACAAATTAAAATTAGATTCTCTGTTCCCAAATACAATTATAGCCTTAAGACTTTTTTGTAAACTACCTGTTACTGTGGCCCAAGCAGAAAGATCCTTCAGCCAACTTTCCAGAATTAAAAATGTTTTGAGGTCTACCATGATACAAGAACGTTTAAGTGCTCTTGGGATTTTAGCAATTGACTCTAAAATGGCTAGAACCTGTGACTTTTCAAAAATCATTGAAAATTTTGCATCTGCAAAATACTGCAAAGCTCCGTTATACTAATTTTTATCTTATTTTGAATATTTTATTATTTTTGTTTCTGTAAATAGTAGCTTGTCTTGTAGTTGTCAAAATGATGTTTGGTTGTATATAAACGTTTATACTTTGTGTACTTTATTTTAATATAATTGAGAATTACTTTAATATGTAGGTATGATTGTTTTCTAATTTAATTTATTACAACCCGGTTTTAAACAGTTAGGTATATGAATATTTACACTGTCCTAAAAGCTAATTTTTATAATTATTTTAATATTATACATATAATACATAACTAAATCTTATATACTTTATGTTTAAATTAAGTCAAATTATTAAAAATTTTAATTGTATTGTTTTTACTCTAATACTCAGTCGTTCTTCATTTTTACACAGGGGCAATGCTTAAATCGTTTGACCTGGAAATGTAAAAAAATCCCAGAGAAATATTTTTTTTATCTTTAGGGGGGCCCGTGAATTTTTTTTTACCGGGGCCCGACGCAGCTCTCTGCGGCCCTGATGACTGCGGATACATGAGGGAAGCATTAAGATTTCTTCATGAGTTGCATAATATCAGACAATCACCTTTGTTAAGAACAGATATAAATAAGTTAAAAAAAACAATATAATCAACAATTAAATACTTCAAGACGAGGTGCCTATAGTGTCCATATAGTAAAATCGAATAATGTAGTTAAGATTTCTTGGAGGGTTATGAACCCTTACAGGGGATCCAGCAGCACTTCCAGTCAGGAAGAATCCAGGTTTCACCAAAAATAATAACTTTCTTTCACTTTCAAACAAAACAGTCTACTAATCGACATACTTCGACTCTATACCAGAATGACGATATAAAGGGACGATAATATTTGAGTGGCCCAGATAGAGAGAGGGAGAGAAGATGGAAATGATCTGTGAATGTGAAAATAAGCATCAAATTTAAAATTCACTGTAAAATTTAAGAAAAATGTGAAAGTTAGTTCGGCAACATAGCATCAGGTCAAACAGCAGAAAAATATCTTGTCTAAAGGCTAAAAAACCAACTATAGTGACTGTAGTGACATGTTCTTTTGACTTATGAGAAAGGAACGAATATTAGTCTTGTAGTAATAGACATGTGCGTACTATCTTTTATAGAAGTCCCTTTTGTACATTTTAATAGCTTTTTAAACAAGTCTAGAAACATAACCTGAATTTAAACCAAGAATAATTATTTATAGTATCATTAATCTGTTTCTAGACACCTTAATACATGAGTACAAATCAAAAACATTTTCTGAGTTGAAAAATAATCTCTTCAGTTTTGATCCCAAAGGTTTGATAAGTTCTTGACCAGTTAAATCCGTTTTGATCACATTTTTTTGTCATAAATGAAAATGTATCCTTTACTATAATCTTTGTGAACAGTTATATTATTATATCAATGTTTTTATATTGTTTTTATAGGATCCACTTTTTTATTTTTAGCTAATTGAATTTTGTATTAAACAAGTTTAATATATATTTGTATCTTCTAGCTAGATTAAAGTATTTTTTATTTTTAGGGTTCTACCAAATGAATTGTGGGAACAGCACCAAACAACAAAAACAGATGGGTTCAAATGTAACGAATGTGATTTTCGCACTGCTAAGTTTCCATACTTGAAGAAACATCTTTCAAGGCATAAAGACTATGGAAAATTCGAATGTGATATCTGTAATTATAAGACATATAATAAGGGCAATTTAGATCGACATCTTGATCGCCACCGAGACGTTAAGTCGTCCCTACAGCATAAATGTGATCAATGTAATTTCATAACAAGCCATTTTAACTCCCTGAAAAGGCATTTTCAAATTCACAAAAATCGTGAAAATTTGCAATTTTATCAATGTTATCAGTGTAGTTTTGAAACTACATTTAAGTATAACTTAATCCCACATATTCAGCGACATAAAGAAGGATTTATTTATTTGGGACAAAAACGCGAGCGTAAACGTCAGCACATACACAGACAAAAATGTCCTAAATGTGATTATGAAACAAGTGACAGAAGTAATTTGCGTAGGCATATATTTCAACACAGTTCTACTGTCTCTACTAAAACTTACACCTGTTTTGATTGTGGTCATGAGACGATAAGAAAAGGTAATTTAAGAATCCATATACTTCGTCGACACACCACTAGAAATGAAGATTCATACAAATGTGAGGAATGTAATTTTGAAGCAGTCTCTAAAAACGACGTTCAAATTCACAGATTAACTCATGAAAATGTCAGACATATGAGAGTGTACAAATGTAAGGATTGCGATTACCAAACAATCTACAAGGTTACTATGGATAGGCATAAAGTGTTTCATAAAACCCCCAATGAAATCAAGACATATCAGTGTTTTTTATGTAATTATAAGGCTGTTCGAAAGGATGAATTGAAAAATCATGTTTTACGTCACAGAAAAAAAGATTGTCGAAAAAATAAGAAAAAAAGTTAAACAATTTTTGCGAAAGTTACATTTAATCCTCAAAACCTTTTCTCAATTAATGACAATATAGATTCAAATAATTCAAGTTTGTGTTATGGTTTCTCAAAACAATTTTATATCTATTGTATTAATTTGCCCAGCTTTTAGTTAATATATTAACAGACAGGAAATATATACATGTAACGTTTTACATTTTAAATTTTAAAAAAAGACTTCTACAGCTTTTTCATTTTTAGTACCTATTAATTATAATAAAAGCTTTAGTAATTATTCCATTGTCAAAAATTAACTGAAAAAATAGTGAAGAACTATTTTGTTGCCTTTTTGGCTCATAATATTCCGAGTGATACTCAGTTTGATTTTCGATTAAAGAAAAACATAGATGACACAATTTTTTCATTCTTGGAGTCACTATACATAAATCCTAATGAGATAGATTGGCTGCTGCAATATTTTGTGTGTTTAACTGTGTTAATCATAAAATATTGTTTCAGAGATTAGAGACTTATGGGGTTAGAGATATGGTTTAGGCCTTAGACAAGGAAAGAGAGAGGACGCGTAATCTATGCATATGATTTGCTGCCAGCTGCCACCAGGCTGGCTCGCCCAGTGGCGTAACGCTCGGGTTTAAGTAAAATGATGCCTGAAATGAACATTTAAATCTTACTAGTGGAAGACTGATCAAAGTGTGTTTATCGATATATTAGAGCCAATTGAAAAGTTCAGTAAATAATGGGGTTATATAACAAATTTTAAAAATTTTTAAAAAAAAATAAGGGAATTTGTTTAAAATTTCAAAAATTATGTCAAATTTCCTATTTTATTTAGGGCTTCATTTTATTTAAAGTTTGCAAATTTTTTGACTATAACGATGCATTTAGGTAATTTATTAATAATTATAATAAAAATTAATCACATTTACAGAAAACTGAAATTTCAAAAAAGAAATTGTTACATACCTCATTTAATCACTACACTCTTTTAATAGCTCTAATATACCTACATTTTAAGATAACGTAGGAAGGATCTCTAAGACCAACAACCAATTATTGTTGATGAAATAAAATATGCAATCATTATAAATCCATATATTACCATAAAAACACTACTAAAAATATATTACATAAAAAAGTACCTAAGTAGGTAAAAATGAAAAGTGATATCCAAAGAAAAAATAAACTTGAACAATAAAAATTAACACTCATTTATTGTCCTCTAAATAAAATAAGTTTTGTATATTGATTTCTAACAGGATCTGTTATTGCAGACAATCTTTTAGTTATAAAATGTATGCGAATATTAAGATATTTTGATACAACAGATTCTGTTAAAAAGTATATATGGTTACAATTAGCATTAGAAATTAAAACATGTTGTTCCAAACTGCTAAAACATTGGGATTCAATGCATTCGAACAGTATTCTCCTTTTTAAGACATTAATGCTAAAATTGGCTTTTACCAACTCATTTTCATTTATTGTTATAAAATGCTCGCAGATATTACAAATTTTTATCACATCCTCTGAGGGATACGTCAATCCACCATGACTGTTTTTTGTTATCAGCGAATGCAAAAAGTTTACCACTTAATGCAGTCAAACAGCTTTCACAATTGACAACCTTAATAAGCTGACGGGCAACAAAACCAGCAATATAAATAATAATTTGTTTTGAACAATTGCTCAACATCTCACTATAAGGTAATTATGATCATGCCAAACACTTTCCAAAGGAAATGGTTCATTTTGACAGTTCAAATACATCTTGTTTGAATTAATATTTTCTTCAGGTGAATCGAATCTACTTGATCCTGTTAAAATAGGTATATCGTCTAAGGGTATACAATTTCCCATACCACCCTCCCTTATTTCTGCTCTTACTAATAATCTCTTATACGATGCCATAAACTGCCATGCAGTAGGGTTATTATTGCAGCCACCTTTTGATCTTATTGAAGAAAAATATAATTCTAAATGATCTTAACTGACTTTATATAAAGGAAGATAAATTAATTGTTTGTTATTTGTAACTAATTCATCATACATCAACAATGCACTTTTTAAAGAAATTATAAGACCCATAAAGCCTGTTTTTCTTTTGGATTGAACTACTAATTCCCCATCATGAAATTTTAATAAAGATAATCAATAGAGTTAGCAATAAAACTTTTTGTCTGTTCTATATTTCTTTCACAGACTGCCTTTTTAAAACCTGGAGGAATTAGTGATCTGGAGTTTAAAATATCAAAGCAGTGGTTAATTATCCTAATAAAGTCAGAGGTTGCCTTACAACCCATAAATTCTTTTAACTGCAATTCTTCCTCACAATAATTAAGCGAATCAGCAACCGATTCACTTAATAATTGTACTGCTAATCTGACTTTCATTTTTTGTTTGAAAAAAGGTATGTGAGCATTTCGTAGTTTGTTCCCTAAATGCAAACCTTCTGAATCCTGCAATTTCTCTGAATTTTCCATATATTCCCACTTAATTAAATGTCCATTGCCATCTATAAGAACCTTTTTTTCACCAAAAGCATTACGTATCAATTTAACCATATAACAAGGGTCATAAAAATTATAAATATTGTTTCCTCTTAAAGTAAAAAAAGTTTGTAAGGTTGGCATATTATTATCACAACCCAAAATATTTGATATTGCAATGTTGGATGGCGCACCATCAAATGTAAGTGATACTACACGTGCCCCTGTCTCAGTTAATAAACTTATGCATTGGGAGACAAGAGCACTTTTCTGTTGACCACTCAATCCATTAATTAAAAAGTAACCTACTGGCAATTTCCACTGACCATTAATGCACACAACCATTCAAACAAAAACCTCATTTGCCATAGGATTATTGTCATCTTGTAAGTCGATGCCATAATTTATGTAACCGTGAAATTTAACTCCATCCCAATCAATATGTTTTCTGATAGACATCTCATCTACAATGAGAGCAAGAAAAATAGGCTTATGAGAAAGGTCACATTGTTTTTTTAGAATGTCAAATGACTCACTTGTAAAGCCAGGATCCGCATTAATATTTCTAAACCATTTACCTATAGTACTTCTGTGTGGTAAACATGTATCGAACATAGAACGAACATAATCGTAAGCTTTTGGAGAAAAAAAACTTAAAGTTATCGCAAATTTTTTTGGTTCTGGAGAGTACTTAATTTTCTTTCCTAATTTTCTTTTTTACAGTTCTTTAGTTATTTCTGGCATATTTTCAAATAAATAAAAACTTTCTGATGACAATAGATTTTTTTGTTTTAAAGAAGTAATCAATTGTTTCAAAGAGGTAACCTTTTTTTTAACCTTCTTACTTTCTCTCGCAAAACTTTAATTTTCTTAGACTGCACGATTTTTAGCAACTTGACTAAAAAGTTTTCGCTTCAGTTTTTGTTTTCTAGGAGTATCTAGAACTGCTGTGTCTGGAAATAAAATACACAATATATCAAAAAAAAGTTAGACAAAAATTTCTATATTTATAAAAATACACCAATGTGTTTTTAAATAAATGGTGTCATAAAAAAACTTAACAACTAAGATAAAATACAAACAAATGCTAATATTAAATTTAAACAATACATTAAAAGCAAAATGAACATTAAAATCAAACAATATGTTGGAAAGTAAAAAATATTTTATGAAATAATATGTGAATTATGAATGAAGATAAATAGATAGGATGAATTAATATTCTGTCATTTATATTTTACACAAAAATCAATATTGCTGATAAAACTTACCTTGCGATAATGATTTCTTGGCTGCATATATTTTGGTACATCAGGGAACACTGTTGGTACGGCTTCATCTAGTAGACATTTTTTTTCGCCAAAACAGTTTGGGGTCAAAATGTTTCGAGCATAGCTTATCAATTTTCGTAGGTGTCCAGTCTGCAATATGAAGCTGCTTTACCCATAAAGCAGTTTTTTGCATATCTTTTAGAGGAAACCTAAAAAGAAAAATACATTTAAGTGAATTATAATAATATTCACCACACATGAAGGTTGAATAACTATTATTTCTTTATATCCATGAAGCATGGCCTACGCCACTGGAATAAATCGACCTTCACGCCTAATTAGATCATAAATTAGATAATTTTATAAGCTATTCTGAATGAAAGAGAACCAAAATGCTTATTTGTCTACCAGTAATTTTAAACTGTGTGGATAGAAATATGGGTATTAGGCCGCCTTTAATAATGAAAACGCGAATTATAGGGACACCTAAAATATACAATTTTCTTTTATTTACCTGTGAAAGGTTATTCCAGCTTCTTTTCTCTCGCTACGACTTTTGCAACCAAAAGCACAATAATTCACCATTTTAGTTCGATAATAATCACAATGTCTTTAATTCACTTTTCTCTAAAAATCACACTACAAAACCACGCTGCCACCACAATTGTGTGTCACCAGAAAATAGCGTCGATGGATAAATTGGCCTCACTTCTGAGACGACGCATAAATGGTTGTTACGCGTCCTCTCTCTTTCCTTGTCTAAGGTTTAGGCCATATTTGCCAGGAATAGTGCAAAAAGTATCCTTAGATAGCTGCCATTCAGAAAATCAAAACAATGCATGGGATTCCTCATAGTTGAGTCTTGGTGTTATTTTAATATGTATTGACGACCTAAAATATCTAGATGTCGAGGAAAAATTATCTCTTTTTGCTGATGATACAATCTTTTAGCCTGACAAACCCTCCCCAACTCTAAGTGGAACAGTTAATAGTAATTTTGGTAAAATTTAAAAATAGTGTGATGCAAATGAAATAGTTTTAAATATATACAAAACTGGTGTAATGAATTTTAAATGTATAGTTAATGTATTAATGTAAATTTAGACAAAAATAGACATCTTTACAAAAAGACTGAACAGCAAGTTGATTATTTAGCCTATTCTAATTTATGACGAGAGGTTAAACTTCGAATTGATATGTGTTACCTTTCATATATCACACAAACCGAACTACTTATCCCTAAACACATCAAATACTTTTGATCGTTTGTTTGAAATTTAAGAAGAGACTCTAGCTTGCCCAACAAGAGCTATGAAGGTAAAGAAATCAGTGGTTCAAACAACATTGCTAATGCTTTTGCTGTTCACTTTCAGTCATGCTACTCCAACCACCAAAACATAAATCTTGGTGAGATGGAGCCTATAAGTTCTTCAGGTATGTCACTGTTTTCAAATCATTTTACAGAAGCAGAGATCTATAAGAAAATAGAGACCCTCGATTTATCTAAAAGGGCTGATCCAGATGGTGTCCCTAACATTCTTTTGGAGAAATGTAATCAATCATTGTCCAAGGCGCTTTGTAAAATTTTTCAAAAGTCCTTTGATCTTGCTTCCTTTCCGGAGATTTAAAGGTTTTCTACCCTGATTCCAATATTTAAATCCGGTGATAGATGCGACGTAAAAAACTACAGGGGTATTTCTTTACTTTTCCACATACCTAAGTTGTTCGAGGCTATTGTCACCGATGAAATTTTTGAATCGCTGAAACATTATATTTCGGGGGAGCAACATGGTTTCTATCGTAGTCGCTCAACGACTACGAATCTGTCGGTATTTCAAAATTACCTAATAACATCAGTTAAAGCCGGCCAACAAATTGATGTCGTTTACACTGACATGTCCAAGGCGTTTGACAGTGCCTGTCATGAGCTTCTTCTAGCAAAATTGCAACAGATTGGCCTTTCTGGAATCTATATTGAGTGGATTAAGTCATACTTGTTTAATCGACGTCAACAAGTCAACGTGCGTGGCAGATTGTTGTAACATCAGGGGTCCCACAGGGCTCGCATAACGGCCCAATTCTCTTTTTACTCTTTATAAATGACATTGTATCTTGTTTTAAAGTGTCGAAATGTCTTTTATATGCGGACGACTTAAAATTATTATTTTCTCCTTTACCTGCATCTTAACATTACTAAATGTAAAGTTCTCAGATTTTTTTAAATGCAGTAATCCCATTCTTTCCACGTACTATATAAACAACATAAGTCTCCGAGTTGTTACATCTTTTAACGATTTGGGTGTGATTTTCGATGAAAGCCTCACATTTAATCTGCACATTGATAATATAGTGCTTAAGGATTTTAGACTGCTAGGTTTTATTAAAAGACACACTAAGCATGTCACTGATACTAAAACGATTACTATATAACTCTTTAGTACGGAGTATCTTAGAATATTACTCTACCATATCTAGCCCTTCGTATCTGTCACATCGACAGGATTGAAAAAGTATCTTTTGTTCAAGTTTAATTGTCCATATCAAGATCTGTCTTATAATACAAGAATTCTTCTCTGCGGCCTACAGACCCTTGAGTTTCGGCGAAGAAAGGCACTTCTGATTTTCTTGCACAAATTAGTGAATATAGGGATTGACTGTGAAATACTACTACAGTCAGTCTCTTTTTTGGTTCCTATCAGAAGAACGAGACAATCACAGCTGTTTTTTGAAAGGTATCATCGTACTAATTATGGGTGTAATGCATTTGTTGACCGACTAGTATATAATTATAATCGTCACTTTTAGGCATACAATATGTTCAGCCTTACCTCAATAATGTTTTTATATGTTTAGTTTTATTTTACTCTTAATATTATCTTTTTTTATTCTGCGAATTCCTACCATTTGGAATGTTTAGCATTCCGTAGAGTACGTTTCTGAAGGACCACTTGTCCGATACGTGCATCGGCTACATCCTTACCTTAATTAATTAATTAAAATGTGATGGTCATATTTAAAAACTAAACTTGCATCTGTCTGATACATATCGGTAAAAGATTTTTAATCATCTGCCATTGAGATTGAGGAGTATTTGACAAGAACGGCACTTTTGAGCAACAAATCACACATTCTATGCTGTGGAAGAGTTTTTTAGGAGTATTTTATACAGATTTAAAGAGAGTGTTATTCAGCTTTACTTTGTATTTTTGTATGTTTCTTTTGTGTATGTGCTGCTTAAAACCTTGTGTGTTCATTTTGTTTTTTTTATTGCTCTTGACATTTACTCGATTTTATTTTTTTTTTCGCTCATATAAATAATTCTTTTTGTAACCTGTTTGTTTCAGATTGTATTTGTATGTATTCATTCTGTGTAACTTTATTTAACGTTTTATTTTCGGCTTTGTCAATAAGATAATTTCTTTCGACATAAAACATGTTTTGAATTTGAATATTGGTACAGAATCACATAAAACTTTACAGTTTTAAATTTCTGTAAAGAATAGTATGAAGAAATGGCATTAGTGGCAAAGGTTCTAACCTTTTTTGTTCATAGCTTCGTAACACCACTTGCATCATGCAAAACAATTTTGTATTCCTATGTACCTACATCAGGATTTTGGATTATGCAGAGAGTCTGGCTGACCTGGAGAGCAGAGTGGCAGACGCCCATTCATATATATGGTTTTGTTTTCCATCCAACAGACTCAGCATTAAGGAATCCACATTAAGCATGCTGCATTTTACATTGCAGCACTTGGATGAGAGATGTGAGCTTTTCATGTTTCTTGGTGTCTACCTGGAAGGGGTTTAACCTGAGAGGAATCTCAAAGGTGTTGTCTCTGAGATTGTTCTTTTATCACCCTACTATGCATATATTCATCCACCTTAGTCATGCGCTCCTATGTTGGGGACACACAGCACATTTCTAGTGTTTGCTGCTCAATGTAGTGCAGAGAGAGTGATATGTATCTTGACATATTGGGAATGATGCAGGTGCTCTGTTACTAAGTATGGCATCCTTACGTTACCTGTATGTATAGTTAAGGGGGAACTGCACGCAGTATTACGGATCAGTTGCAAGCCTTCCGCCGGCGCCGCTGCAATATTGCGTTAAAACTATAAGAGATATGTATTAGCTTCAATGTGATTTTAATAGGGAAATATGTATAGTTAGGCGCTAAATGCGATTTTTTATGAAAAAATCGAATTTAGAATGAAACGATTAGTGGCAAAGTTGTCAATTTTCGATCATTCTCAACATTGGCTGTTTACCGCCTTATACTGATCCGGTTTTTAACCGGAATGTATTTTAAGTTGCCTATAGACAGCATAATTTTTCAAGTTCTGACGTGAAGGAAACGTCTCGAATTGAGTTATTATGATACAGTGAAAAAACTACGACAAAAATATATAAATATATTTAAAAGTAATGTACAAGTGACTTAGTAAAATAAAAGAAAACTTCTGTTAATTAAAAATAAAAATGTGGAGAGAAATAAAAATGTTGCATAATGTAAAACAGGTGGAATGCTATGATAAAAAAATATATTTACACTACGTCTTTTAAATTATGGAAATAAATATAATTCCACTACTTCCGTGATCGACTTGACCTAGAAATAAGCATCAAATCTCTTTTAGAATTATAAGAAAATCAACACCTCGAACCGGCTGTAAGGAAGAAGTGCGATCCGGTACTCAGTCGAATTATTAACGTTAGTTCGAAAGACACTTGTTTGAACGTCTCATGTAAAATTTTAAGTTTTATTTGTTTGTGGCGTATATTCTTTATTAAAGTTTTGTTTACAAATCGGGGTGCTTTAATAACGAATTGATGTAAAGATATTTTACAGTAAATTTAATCTGGATATAACTGAATTGGTACCGACTTCAAAAAAGGAAGTATTGTAATCGTGAAATAATCATCCTTCGAGATTTTTTCAGATCTTCACGTTTCATGGTCCCTAGATGCCATAACATTCCGTCGGTCTGTCTGTCTGTTCGCGGCATAGGTAAAAAACTACTTACCCGCTTGACATGATGAGAGCCTGGTAATTTTTGGTAAAAATTTAATATGTCCAAAACAAAATGGTAACATTTTGGACGAATCGAAGATGGCGGCTGAATAAATAATTGTGGTGTAAGGACCAACTAATGAAATTGTGGTACTTATTGAAGATGGCCGAACAAAATGTCAATTGTAGCATAGGTAGAAAAAAACTAGTAATGCTTGGAATGCAATATGATGGAACAAAATGGCGCCCAATAAAAATGTTTCAAAAGACAGTATACGTAACACATATATACTGTGACTACTTACTGAATCGAATTGGGTTCCATTTCACTTATACTTCACTATTCCCAACAAAAAATCAACGAGGGAAGTTCCGGGTAAAGGAAATTTACCGATTATTTATGTATGACCCTGGATTACACGTAGTATTCAGGAGAGTACCGGGGTGGTCATATAGTAAGCACTGAAAAAAAATGGCGGCAAAGCGCCATTTTGAATCCCTTCCCGCGGTAACTTTAAATAAAATTGCTTTATTATATTGCCCTAAAGTTTAGTGCATGAAAGGGGGGGGGACTCATTACTTAGTAATGATATTTCTGGTGTCATAAGTTTAAATGTTTTTAACATAGCAAATAACTTTATTCTTGGCACAAAAAGTTTATGCGGAGGGGGTAATCTAAAAATATCAATTTTCATATAGTTTTCGTGGTTTTCAGGGACACAAAGTGCAATTTTACTATTTTAATTTTTAGCAGGTGGGATTGCTGATTTTTAAACATAAATGATTTTATAAAGAAGTTTTTATTGTAGTACCGGGTTTATTCCGTAGAAAATATATTAAATAAAGTAAAAATGAAGTAATGACCCCACTTTAAATTATTTTCTGCCAGAGAGTTTTCGCACAAACTTTTAAATGCTTTAATATATATTGAAATTTGCATGAAGCATGAAACTGTAATTAATCAAAAAATGTAATTTTAATATAGCTGGAAGTAGAGTAAGGAGGTAATAATTTTCCTGGTCAGGTTATTTCGCTAGATAATTACAATTTATAATGAATGTTAATATTACATAAGTTTATTCTGGACATAAAACTTTCCCTATGTCATAACTGAGATGCGTGGTGGGGGACGAGTAGAAATTGAAAAAATATATGTTCTGAAGTATCATGTTTCATAGTTTTTAAGAAAATGAACTTTACTTCTACTAATCATATTAATTTATATATATATATATAAATATTGTATATATTTATATATATTGATTAACTATAACTTTGTATAGCCTCAGGAACCTTGAGCCTGACGCAATAGAACCTTTTTTAAATGAAGGATTAAATAAAAAAATTACAGAAAAAATAAAACCGATTAAAAAAACACTGAAAAGTAAAAAATAATACTTAATTTAATCTTGGAAATTTAACTTCATGAAGTCGGCGTCAAACTAATAGAAACTGTTAATTTTGATGGTGACATTAAACACATCCATTTGTTTATACATTTGCTTGTTGAATGAAAAATAAGTATTTTTAAGGCAATGCTCCGAGAGTTGTATTATATGTGCCTGGAAATCCTCGTTCATAGCAATCTTGTCCAATGCTTCGTCGATGGGAATACTGGGATATAACGATTTGACATCTAGGCTTGCTATGATATCGTTTTTTTCAAGGACGATATCTCGTATAATTCGAGTGAAATGCTCCGAGTTTTTTACTAACAATAGGTCTGATGGGCCTGGTTTGTGTATTTTTGGTAAACCATAGAGTTTAGGACATCTGCTCGACTTTTCCCGTGGTATGATTTTTTGTGGAATTTCGGGGTTTATTGGTGAACTTTTTATTTTATTTTTAGTTGTTTTTTCTAGGTACGTTGTCGGGTCCCTTGGAACAGGCCTATAACAATTGTCTTGTAGGATATCCTGCATTTTTTGTACGTAATCTTGAGTATTCATAACCACAGTTGCGTTTCCTTTATCTGCTGGAAGGATTGTGATGTCTTTATTTTTTCGAAGGTTTATTAGGGCCCTTTGTTCAGTGGCATTTAGGTTTGGTTTTTGGTGTTTTGCCTGATCTTAAAATTCTTGCCACCTCTTGCCGAATTTCCTCTGCTTTTGTTTCTTCAGAGGAGTCAAGAACAGCTTCCACTCCAGCTATTATTTCTTCTTTAGGGATTTCCTTAGGAGATATCGCAAAAGTAAAACCCTTACTCGGTACGGATTTTTCACTTTCTAAGAGACTGTAGGATGATATATTACGTACTAATTTTTCGACGTCTACTGGTGATCCTTGTGGCTGACTCGACTTTCTTAGAAGATTGTCATACTTTTTCGAAAGTTTATCTGTCTTTATATTCTTATTTGATTCTGATCGCCAAAAAGCCAAAGATTCTATGCGATTCCACAATAAAGGGTGAATGATGTTACTTAGTTTAAGGTGTAACTTTAAAAGTTCTTTCTCTGTCTCGGCTAGTTGTTTTCTAGTTCGATGTATTTGTTCTTTTAATAACGCCTTACTAGCATTTTGGAGTATGGTGTTAGTTTTTCTAGTTGGAAACCCGAAAGATAAAATCAAACTGGAAAACCACGGAGGATACAGTATTCCGTGCCAGGACTGTGAAAAGTTGTACGTGGGGCAAACTAACAGGCGGATATCAGCAACAGTGGAAGAGCATAAACTCAGCATCAGAAATAAATAAACAACCTCAGTTTTATTCCTACATCATCAGGAAACCGGCCATAAAATAAATTTGGATGGATGTAGGGAGATTGCCAATATAGAACATTATAAGACCAGAATAATCCGAGAAGCCATAGAAATTGAACGCCTGCGCAGATATCACCCCGAGTGGGAGTATAAAAGGAAGCGTCGCAGTGACCAACACTTCAGTCTCTATTCGGACGCGAGAAAGAAAGCTTCGAAAATGCCAAATGTGATTTTGGAAACGTCAGCAAAACTGTACTTTTCAGAATTTAGTAGTGAACGGATGTACACCCGGAATGAAACACAATATATATATATATATATATATATATATATATATATATATATATATATATTATATATATATATATACGTATATATATACCTATATATATATATATATATATATATATATATATATATATATATATATATATATATATATATATATATATATATATATATATATATATATATATATATATATATATATATATATATATATATATATATATATATATATATATATATATATATATATATATATATATATAATATATATATATATATATATATATATATATATATATATATATATATATATACGTATACATATATTTATATATATATATATATATATATATATATATATATATATATATATATATATATATATATATATATATAATTATTGAAACAATCAAATCTTTATATCAATTCGGAGTTTTTGGCCACCATTCCTCTCAAAATATCCGATTTTTGTTCAAAAACCTCCCAAATAGGGATGAACGGAAATGAATTAGCTGAACACTTCTCGATAAAATTAAATTATCGATAGGTATACCTTAAAAAAAAGTTTTTATATTGTTAAATATGTAGACCACTTATTAACTATAAAAAATTCTGTATATTGTTTTTTTAAATTTGTTGTTCGGAATTACAGAAAATATACCAGTTAAACCTTTGACCGAAATGATCAGAAACTAAAATCTAGTATATTTTACAGTGTTGCCATATTTTTTCATGATTATGATTAAATACTTTCTTTAATATAGACACCGAATACTTTACAGCAAACCTAACCAATACTAGCCTAACCTAATATGTATTTTTTACTATAGATTTTAGTTAAAAAAAAAAATAAAAAGTCACGGCCCGCACGGGACGGGGATCCATTGCATCCAAAGTTGAATGTCTTGCCACTTGTTTAACGAACTTACTCTGATATCTCTAATAATTAAGCAAAATGCCGCGATCAGCAACACTGAGAATATACAGGATTTATGCGTTCTTGAAATAATGTTCAATGTGTCCGCATCTTAGATGTCCGCATTAAAAACGTGACGGAAATTAGCCAATCAAATTAGTAATTGTATTCCGGATCCGTGTCGCTTAGGTTTATTTAAATTTAGTATAAACCACAGTCATAATCAGGTACTTGAAAAAAGTATGTACAGGTAGAATAATACAAAAACTAGGAATAACAGAACAAATAGTATTTTTTATATATATAAAAAAATCAAGGAATAACAAGTGTTGGATATTTGCTTCGAACATCCGTCTTTCATTTGTTATTTATTGCCATTTAAATAATGCGTTAGAGAAGGATGGCAGTCCTAATTAAAACACATATGTGTCTGTTTCGCAACCCGTTTTAATATATATATATATATATATTTTCATAAATTTGTATAAATTTCCCGATTGTCGTCCTTTGTTTTGTATAGTCTATATTTGAACCCAAAAATCCGTCAAATATCCACTTTTTACTAAAATATCCGAAAAAACTCCGAAATATTTTAAAATCCGAAAAAAATCCACTCACTCTGAAAATATCCGCAAATCGTATTTTAATCCGCTAATTGGTAACACTGGTCCTTTTATCTGTCAAAATCATGTTCGACTTGACAAAATTAGGGGCCCTGCTAGGCAACGGTTTGGTACTGCAGTAAGCTTTCAAATGAGTCCGTTAAGTAATTACTTACCGAACAGGACAGTATGAAATAAATACGTTTGCAATATTTACGGTACTGCCAGCTGATTGGCGTCACAGTGCATGTTTGACGTGCTTAGCACAAGTCCAGGACTTGTGCCGTGTCCGCTTATTGCGCCTAAAGTATGTTGTCGACTACGACTTAGGTTTAATTGGGACGTGTGCGATTTATATATCGTAAGATGAAGTTGCCCGTGTAGGCTCACTTTCTGATATAAACATGTCAGTGATAGCAAGACAAAAGAAGAGAGCTACTCTTGTTAACATACAAAGTAGCTCTCATTAGAGGACGATTAAAGACGGTCAGGCCCTACTCCATCATAATTACAGATAAAGATTATAGAGAGTAGTTAATTCAAGAAGGTGAAACAATGCAGTGTATTATAACAATGGGTCGAGGAGGGCCGTATATGGTCTTATTGCAAGACTGTTGTGATACAGTAAAATCCCTATTCTCTTTGAAAACCTATAACGGCTTTTGTGGATTGCAAAAATACTAAAAGTGGTATCGTAAATGTGGATACCGTTTTTGACGGTTCAATGAATAACGCTCGGTTATAAGGAGCCTCTCTCTGAGTTCATTCATTGATCTAGTATCATGGAGTGAAGATTCTCCGTGCAGTCGAAGACGGAACGTTGGAATGTAATTCCAATTGAACATGGTCTCATCTCTTATAAAAAAAAACAAAAATTCTGTAAAGGTATAATTAGTGACCCGTCCCGTTTTCTACCTTTAAACTAGTTTTGGCCATTGTCCTGGTGAAAATAGTCAAAAACTGGCCTTTTCTAGCCCTGTCATCAATAATCCTTTTAGGTGAGTTTATAGGTAAATATACTTTATTTCTTTCAATAACTTCAAGTTTTTATAAAAAAAAATGTCTACGTTCGAAACATTTTTAAGTAACGTTTCGGCTTTTGCATCGTAAAAATATATATACATTTGGATTAAATGAAATATAATTTAAGAAATTCTGTATTTCCACATGTACACCTAGAATTATGTACCTACGATTGTTTTAGTCACACAGCAACAAAAATATTTTTAATCGGAAATAAATAGTTAGACGCGTCATAGCGTATTCATTTTTTCAGCCTTCAGAAATTGGTCCTCCTCATTTACAGATACACCTATATAACTCTAAAATTAAAATCTATGCAATGTGTTCGTTTTAAAATGTTTTTAATAGAAATACGTTTCGAACTGTGCCGCAACATTGGGCCCGCTGTGTACATGTACAATATAAAGTCCTTTAGTTTTATTGATATTGGTTCTATTTCTAATCTCCTGGAGTAACGGTCCCTGAAAAAGCGTTTTATACGTAAGAACAATGATTACTTCAATTTATAATGTTATTTGAAAATGGTTTTGGTATGCGTATTTCATCATAACTAGTATAGAATAGTCTGTTCTAAATATTCTCATTGATCTCGTGTAAAATTGGTTTTGATTCATGTATAAATTAAAGATTTTTTTTCTGGCGTCAAACTGTGCGGTGGTGGGTAGTTATATTACAGTTATAATTGTATGGCTAGGTGGATAGTGGCGGATGCAAACCTAATTTGATAGAATTGTAACAAAGTATTTTTATTGATTGGTTTTCTTTACTTCCTTGGCTAGACGAAAGTAACTCATTCGTTATAAAACGGCGTGAAAAACGGTTAATTTAAAAATTAATTAAAAAAGTATACATTTGTTTTTAATTTATTTTTCCTGTACCTACTTTAATGTTTCAATTATCATTGACATAAAAATTAGGTGGAAATTAAAAATATGTATTTAAAATAACTACCAAGTATAACATTTAATTTGGTTTTTGAAAATGCCTAGAAGTTACTAAAAAGAAAATTCCCCTAAATATATGTCAATTATTTTTGTTGGTAACGTTAATCAAGATATTTTTTTTAAGTTTTGTTGAAAGGAAAATGGCAGAGCCCGAATTAAATGTTGATAGCTTAATACAACGATTACTAGAAGGTATTTACATACTCAATTTACCTATTTTATATTCTTCGGTATTTGGTTTCCCTAGTTCTTTAAGATGTACGCATATTGCAACGTATTAAACTAATAAATATAAATTACTCTACATCTGTCAAATCGATTCAATAGGTCAAAATATAATTTTCTCAATATTTCACTGTTTCTCTGTTTGAAAAACTTCGTAATTAATTATTGTGTCTGTAAATCTGTTCTAAAATTCAACACTTTACTTTTGGAGGTAATAAACGTTTATATTTTGGCATTAATTATGAAGTTAGAGTAGTTGATTAGTGAAGAAGAAAGTTAGTAATTATTATTTTGTATTATTTGTGATTTTCTACTGCATATAACGCAACAGGACACAGAGGTTTCGAACAGTTAGAACGAGATTCCGATATTAAGAAGAAATCAGGCTTTAAAACAATTTTTATGTCTTCAGAAAGTAAGCAATTTTCGTATACTGAAGTTGGATAAATAGTGATTTTTAAGCCAGTGCTAGTATCTAGTAAATTAGTTTGAGAAGGTAAGTACCTACCCTTGATATCAGTGTTTAGGACAATATTAAGAATATGCCTTATTTACTTATCAGCGTGTACTGTGTTTTTGTAAATATAGTTGTGATCACAGCTAGCCAAATCAAAATAGAGATGTCAAACCAATAGAACGATTAAGGTTTTTTGGATGAATTATCTCTAGCAATATATGTATGTCATACTAACTGTTGTGTAGGAGGACACTATATATAAAAGGCTAGGAAGTATCTGGGGGCAGGTCCAGTAGTTCATCATTTTACCTTTAAACAATTGGAAGTGTAGTCTGGATGAAAATTTGATAAAGGTGTGGTATTTTTGGACCTACAAAGAGGGCTTGTAACTAGAGATAGAGTAATTAGTATTTTAAAAAGCAGGGGAATAAGCAGAACTGCACTTCTGTGATAAACTAATTATGAAAATAGATACCAGAAATTAACGATTAATAATATGCTGTCCGCTAGTATGGTGAATGAGTGTTGAGTTTTGCAGGACAGAGTTTTGTGGTTTTTATTGTACATCGATGACATAGTGAAGACAGCTGGTTTATGTTCTATACACTTATTTGCAGATAACATGCATCTGTTTAGATAATGATAGATCAGTAGAGGTAATATATAATACCTCAGAAAATGTTTACAGGTAGTGCTTAAAAATAAACTTCAATAAAATTTGAAAAATAATTTTTGTTAATATCAAAAGATCAAAGGAAACTTATTAAAGTGATTAATTAGAAAAATTATAAACTTAAATATTTAGAAATCCAGTCAAAAAAATTGGGCCATGAGAATAATATTATCTTGCCCCAGAATATTTCCAATGAAAACAATGTCAACTGCCCTGAACTAGATCTATATTAAAGATTTGTTTTCTTTATAGAGCCTTATTTTTTGGGTTTAAAGTTAAAAATGCTCTTCACTATTTGTAGAAACTTTTTAGTTTTCGAGTAGGTACATACTCATAACACTTCGACTGTGTGCCGCATTCAGTGCTATTCGATAAACTTCTTTTTTTTTTTTTCGAATTTAAAGCAAAGCAGCAAAGTTGATCACTTCTTATCTGACAGAAGCAGGTTGTGGAGCATGGAGGTAAGAGGTCATCGGCCTTGGACATGATAGTAGGAGTACCCCAGGGCTCAATACTTTATGTTAATGAGCTTCCTCGACAAATGTGTCTTGTCATGTTCCATCCAGTAGGCTGACAATATCACTATCTATAAAAATAACAAAGATCTGCAACAAAACCATTGACGATGCTAAATCATTGTAAAATTGATAATCTAGCAAATAAGGAATATTGTATTCTGTTGTATATCAATGATCTTGCCTCTCTTGATATACAGGGTTTTTATTTGTAGGTGACTTAACTATTTTAGGGTTACAGCCACAGCAAGATGAACTTATGGACATGATTACTGAAGACATCGTGAAGATAAAGCAATGGCGGCTCGGGTCTTAAGAAACTGCAGGCTGCAGTTAATGTGAAAAATATAATATAATGTATAATTTAACTTTTTCTTTTTACCGTTATTAAGGTTCAACTTCAGACGTGAGACAATACATGGCGTCTGATATACTCATGCCTCTGTGAAAATTTGTGTATTATTGGTAAGATTATTATTAAAGAAGGCTTTTAGGTCCTCAAAAAGCATTTCAGATATTGGAGGTTTATAAACAGCAGTTATACAAAAAAATATATTCTCAATCATGATATTAAATCTAGTAATTGTTGGTTTGGAAATATCAAATTTGATATGCCCTATTTCTGTTATAAGCCATGAATTAACAAATGTTATAATACCATGATTTCTATTGTAGTTCCCTCCTTTATAATAGGCATTTAATTCAAAACATTCACTAAGATTAACAACATCACATGAGTGTAAATCAAATTGTTCAAAAAAAAGTAAAAACTGATAAAAGTTTTTTTTATTATATGAATATTTACATGTAAGATATTCATAATTTTCTTTCATATTAGAAAAGTTTACCAGCTGGCCATCAAGATCCTCACCAACCCGCTCCAAATCATTTAGGAATTCATCCTCCAAAATAATGAAAATTATAAAAGGTTTTAATGTGGTTCAAAAGTTTTATTTATTCTTTATGATTTCAGGTGATCAGGGCAGGATCGTAGATATCTAGCAGGGCCATAGATATCCAGCGGGGCCATGCCAACATTTACCAACAACTCCTCACCATTCTTTTGCAAATGGACACAATGTACAGTTTCAGTCACAAATGTTACAATAATCGATTTTACTTTTTATTACCAGTAGGTGGTATTGGTAAATTGGACAGACCCTATGGTCATCAGCAGCCTCGTGGAATATGTCATATTTGGTTTTATATTTACTGTTTGCCTGCTTAATATTCAATATATCTCGAAATATTCAAAGTCAACGTAAAATAAAAAGAAACATTGTGATTGTTCAGTTCGATTTATGCATATCTGCATTCCACATAGTAAGATCTATGTTAAACCAATAATATTTTAATTTATTTTAAAAATCAAATCAGTGCACTTATTTTTCTTTGCGGAAAATTTGTCAACTTTTCCATTAAAATCAGGAATATACTGAAAAAGTTTCTGTTCAACTGACAAATATGCTAAAGCATTAAGCCTGTCTGGACACATGGTACTTCTTAGAAATGTGTATGTGTTTCAGAGTAGAAATGTATCATTACTATTATTATTATTAAGGATTTCAATAGTTCATATTGAGTCATTATATTTAGTTGCATCACAGTCTTTGTAGATAGTATATATTACAGTCATCACAACAAAATATAACAAGCTTATATACAAGTTCTGCATCGATTTTTAAACTGATTTTTTTGTCTCAAAGTTAACAATCCCATACTCTAACAGGTTCCAGCTATACATAACTCATTGTAAACACAGTTGTTCCATCATTCCTTGGGAATTTTTTTATTGTATCCTCTCAAAGTATGTACTTGACTAGGATAACAATTGTTGTAGTTACCACCATAGTGACCAGAAGTGATCGTGAAAGTTTCTATGAGATCCCTTTCATTCTGCATACAAATAGTTGTTTAAGGATTTAAGGTGGCTTTGTCACCAAGATTATACCTATTTTAGATAATAAAGCATATTTTGACTTTGACTTTGCTTTCATATGGAAGATCTCGGAGATCACTAGGCATTTTAGTAATTCTCCGTTGAACTCTTTCAAGATGTTCTATATCTTTAAGGTAATACTGGCTCCAGGTATTTTGTATATAGTATATTCAACATTGGGCCTTACAAAGGTCTTGTATAATTTCAAAACCATCTCTCCCGAATGGTCCTTGAATGACTTTTGAATCAGGATAGATAAGTTCCTTTTTTAACCTGAAGTCACAACTATACCCAAATCCATTTGTATTTGGACTTGTGTGATTTTACCCAGTGGTACTCGAGTTGTTTGGGATTGTTTTAGCCCACATGTAGAACAATGCACCTTAAGTCATTTAGTGGCGTTTTCAATATCATCCAATTCTTAACTGTGGTAGTCTTCTTTGAGGTATATGTTCTGCTGCAATGGCTTGCAATAATTTTGTTATCTAAATAAGATAAAAAGCTAGGACATACAAACCGGAATACAAATCACTTAGGTTAATGATAAATAACAGACTCTTGAGAAACACCACTATAAACATGATAGTCATTAAAAACAGCTTGAGTCCACTCTAACTCAAAATGTTCGATCTTGAAGAAGGCTCATGATTAACTGAAATAAGTTTCCTCTTATACCATACTGTTCTAGTTTGTAAATATGGTTATAGGGATTTTATTAAATGCATCTTCAAATTCCAAGTAAATCACATTAATGGGCTGGCAGTTGTCATCCATGGGTGTTCATTGGTAAAGTCTTGTTAAAAGATTGGTAAAGGTTGACTTTTGTAGAAGAGAGCCACGTTGTTTTTGGGGTATTCTATTTATTTCTAAGAAGAAAGCCAGGTTTTAGTAATAAATATGTTAGATTAGTAGTGTCAGTTCTGATTTTCAGTTCATTAAGCTTATTGGTAATAAAAATTTAAATTGCTGTACCAACAGGAGACATTAGTGGGAGAGAGGTCAGTCTGCCTGATAAGAATTATCTTTGGAATATTGTTGTTATATTTAACAGCAAGTTTGATTACAGCCTTTGCCTTCTGATCATGGAGTTTTTTAGATAAGCTCTCCTCATTGCCGTTTGGTCTGATTTTATGTAAATGCCTTCATCACTATTAAAGGCCTTCTTAAGTTTAAGAATTTATTTGGCTTCCACTTGGATAGAGAATATCCTTCTTAAAGGCCTTATTTTGTCAATGGCCAGCTGTTCTATATGGTTTACTTTTATATCAGATTCTTGAGATGTATTCTTGATACTTTTACTCAATGAAATGGCTTTCTTAAGGTCGAGTTCTTGTACTTTTTCACTTGCCCCATTTCCTTAACATCAAAGAAAAGAATATTTAAAGAACATTTCTCCCGCTTTTTAATTTAAAGTGCTGTTCCAGTGGCTGACACTTGCTTAGTTTCTTTACTTGATTTTCCAGCTCTTTTCTGTCTGCAGCTACTTGTGCATAAGATACTTTTATCTTAGTAAATTTTAATTTTTTCTTTAACTCTTCCATTTCTCTGATAAAATTATAAATTTGCTTTGTCGTATTTTGTAGTTCTTTTATTGATTGTAATGTGTATAGCATCTAGACAACTGGGGCAATAAAGTGTTGTTACCTTTGACTGGGTTAACAAGGCTCTAATTTCACGAAGATATACAAGAATGGTTTTTGCACATGTCACAAGGACACCCAAACAGATCTTTGATTTCTTTACTTTTGGAAACATCTTTGAAAACACAAGCTGAATAGCATTTAGAACACGCGGACATTTTAAGATTTAGCCCAAAAATTTAGAGATTACAATTTTTACACCCTCCCCTTCAAAGCAACTATTAATTTTATTAAATTTTTAGATGTTATGTTCATTAGTAATTGGCACAATAAATGTATGTTTGTCTATTAGAGTTTGAGGAAACTCGCCAAAAATTTGGACGAAAAATGTAAACAATGTGATGCTTGAAGGTTAGAACAGAATTTATCAATTTCTGTCCTCTTCTACAGTCGTTATTGGCATAGTAACAATCACTTTTAATAGTTTAATTGTGAAACATTGTAAGCTAAAATATGCAAATGATTTTCCTAGCAATAGTCTTTGTATTGAACCCGTCTACTATTTTTGGGACATATGTTCAGGACTAAGTTATAAGCATATAAGCTTGTCATTTATTGGTCACTTCAAGGTCACAAAGCATACCAGATGTGTTTGCTGTGAGCTGCTATTGGATGGTCGCAACTAAAGCGTCACTGCGTAGTACAACAATGGCAGCTTCACATAGTATTCGTGGAAAGGTGAAATTACGATTGAACGCCCATAATATATTATGAATTGTTACAGAAAAGCTAATATATATTCTGTAGTGTTCAGTAAGTGCTTTGTCAGAGTGAAAGGAAACTGTGGAAATAAAAGTTAAGGCTAGATTAAAATTATTTATTAATATTAATTATTTTTTCAACCTGACATATAGCTTGGGTTATGTATTCTGTTCCTTACTCTTCTGTGAATGTTTTTGTACTTGTAATTTTTAAGTTTCTCAAATTTGTATTTTTTTAGGTTAGGTTCATAGTTTATCACTACATTTACAATAGCCCCTATCATTGGATCGGATACACAACAAATGTTAAGTTATAAAGAAAAAAAAGTATATATCCAACAGTATCAATTTTCAGATATCTGGCGTATATCATTGTAAATAACTAAAACACATAGATTTAATTTTTTTACAATTGCAATATAATATATCCAAAATAATCCTTCAAGTGATTGTGAAGTGAGTACATATTCTGGCAGTGGTGGGAATTTTAAAATGTTTGTTCTAGACTTTGGTAGATAAAATAATGGTGATGACAGAGTTGGTTTAGCGGGCACGTGAAAGGTAACCTGAGATAGTAGATTAGGAGCAGACATTTTATTATTTACTAACTTGTACAGAAGTGAGCAGGGAATATTATCTTCCTTTCTGAAGGTTGTCGCATTTAAATCTTAAAAGTAGACTGTTGGGAAGTATCAAAAGTGGGTTAAACCCATCAATTTTATTATGTTATGTGTTATTTTGCATTTAAATTGGACTGTTTAAATAAAGAAATAGAAATGAATGAAACTATTAATATGGCACCAGAGGTGGCTCCTAGATAGGGTCTATTTGAACACTTTGCATATCTGAGAAAGTTGCATTTCAGTCTTAAGTTGGGGAACTAGTGTTGTGCAGAATCACCTCATCACCCTCTATGAATGCAAGTCATGCAGAAAGTACTGCTAAAGTGAGATCTGGTCATGATTTAAGGCTCTTTAGCAAGCACATCCCTAACATGACAAGAGCATATGTGTTATGTGGGCGTCTCTGGGATTGATAACATTAAACCTTGGATCAAGTTAAAAAAATATGTATGGGTATATTAAAGGTAAGATTAGTTTTTGGAATTTGGTGATCCATATGTGGGAAAGGATATGTTGTCCGGTGGCATATGGGTAGGGAAGAACCATGGAACCTGGAATAGGGTATAGACAAGTCCCGATATTCTGGTATGGTTTCTGTTCCTGTACTATCAGTTCCAGGCAACTAGTAATATGCTTGAAACGCGGGTATTCTAGTACGGTTTTTGGTGGGTTTAAGTTTTCTAGCGTGGGCCCATAAAGTTTTGCAGTTTCATGTATACAGTTAATGAATTATTTTATTTCATTACTTCCCTCATAAAAGGGAAGTATTAATTGTAATCGTAAAAAAATCACTCTCCAAGATTTTTTCAGATCTTTTAAGTTTCAGGGTCCCTAGATGCCGAAAATGATGTTTTCACACGATTGACTTCAAATTGTAAAAAATTAAGAATCATATGGAGATAACCTGGTAAGATTTTGCACATAGAGTATTATGGAGGAATCAACTGGTAAAATTGTGTGCTATAACTAATTGTGGTATAGAGATGAGCTAGCAAAATTGTGGTACTAATTCAAGATGGCGGCTAAATAAAATGTTTCTAATCGTGAAAAAAATCACCTCAGGTTTTACATATCTTCACGTTTAGCGTCTGTAGGTGCCAAAAAATATGTTTTATCAATTTCGTCGGTCCGTTTGTCAGTCTGTCAGTTTGCGTCTTAGCTTAAAAACTACTTATCAGATTGACTTCAAGTTTTAGTCAAAAATTAAGGGTCATATTGGAATGACCTGGTAACATTTTGATAAATGTCCAATATAGCGAAACATAATGGGGGCCTAGTCAAATGTTAAAAAATGTATTACTATAAAACGACTCATCCAATTTCCCTCAAATTTTGTACAAAAATCAAAAATTAGTCATTAACTAGTAAAATTTTGGTACAAATCCAAGATGCCAAAATAAAATGGTTGCTTAATAAAATATTTAAAATTTTAGCCTGAAAAAACTACTTAATAGATTGATTTCAAATTTTGTGCAAGATGGCGGTCTTAAAAATGAGCGTAAAAAAATTTCGATTTATCTTAATTCATGCCCAAAAAGTAAGTGTGGCATAGGTAGAAATTGGTAAAATATTGGTACGATTCCGATATTGTGGAAAAAATGGCGCGCAATAAAAATGTTTGTGAAGACAGTATACTAAACGTGCGGAACTAAATTGGATTACACTTTACTATTCCTAATGAAAGGAAAGATTCATAACGAGGGAAGCGTTTAAAGTTCATTTACCGATTTGTTTTATTACTTAATTAAGGTTACTTTGGTTTTCATTTTTATCCGTGATATACTTTTTCTTGAAATATTGTAAGCTTTTGACTGACAAGAGCTTATAATTTCTAGGTCTTTACTTGGAGAAATGCTGATAATCTTTCTTGATTTCTTAAACGGCTTTGTTTTTATTTACTTAGGTGCAGAGCAAGAATGTAAGGTCACTCTAAGGTCAAAAATGACCGAATGTTATTGAGTCAAGCCAACCCTGTAAACGAAAGGCATAATTGAAGGGACCAAGAAAGAAAAGAGGACACTTGGTTTTGAGATTCGAATTGATAAACAAGTCTTCATATTTTAATTTAATCTTTTTTTTTATTAAATAAATTACCTGTTTCTAAACTATTTGTTGTCATGATAAAATTACTGTTGATAACACGTATATAATTTAATCTATAACAATAGTATGGTTGGACTACTTTTCATTTTTCAGTCCAGTTATTTATTAAACAAATTGTTAAGTAGGAAAATTAATATTATAAGACAAGTTAAAAGCTTCTGCAAATTTGGTCATGCTCATGATTAAAATCAATAAAAGTGATATGTAGGGATTTTTGTCCGAAAAACCAATGCTAAAAAAGTCTATGCAATTCTGTGAAAATAGTCCAATTAATTTTTACAGTTATTCAGAGTACTATCGTTATAAATATGATTAGCCGACCATAGATTATTTATGGAATATGTTATGATTCAGAATCCAAATCCTACTTGTTAGACATAATGTTTTAGATAAAAAAATTAATTATTCATACAAGAAACCTACTTCAGATAGTTAGTAATGAGACTATAAATAAATTATTTACTACACACTACAATACCTTAATTGGAGTTATTTGATATATTTATTTTTATATGTTATACATTTCGTTTTTGTTCTTAAAATTTGAAATGTAGATATATCAATTATAAGACAGTAGCAGTATAAATGGCTAAACTGACTTAAAGCATTTATTCATATAAACATAAGGTATATTTGATAATAAGCTGTAATAAATAAATTACCGATTTGAGGATAATTCGTATGGCTGTAAATTAGACAAGCAATTAACCAAAAATATTATTATTTAAATGCTTAGTTTAAATTTGGAACGTTGTTCTACAATGTATCTACCACTGACAAATATTATACTTCTTTTGATTTCAAATGATGAATGATCCACAGGGACGCACTGAAGAGAAAATAATGGGCTGGGGCTAAGTAAATAAATGGCTTCTTAATGGTTAAGGGTTTAATTGGTTAACCAATCAGCCGGTTATCCAGTTTATTAATTATCCCAATAACCATTCAAATAATTAACCAGTTAAATAGTTACACGAAAATTGTTTTTCTTTTCTAATCGGTTAAGTTTTAAATAACCTATTAATAATTTTGGCAGCACTAGTTCAGATGAAACTCAAAACTTTCATACTTAGTATTTTTTGATATCTCTTAAAACAAAGCTTGTAGACTCCTTTTAAAATATAAACAGAAGAGTCTGGCATTTAAAATAAATGTAAATAAAAACAATTTAACTTTGAAATATATCATACCTTTGAAAAAGGAATAATATGTTAGAAAATCGGTAAATTTCCTTTACCGGGAACTTCCCTCGTTATGAATCTTTCCATTTATTAGGAAAAGTGAAGTGTGACTCAATTTAGTTCAGTACAGGGTTTTTGGTTATAAATGCACCACACTATTAACTTGCTCATTTATACAGATACAAAAAAAAGTTAAATATAAAAGTTTCTTTAAATTGGACAAATTTTTTTATGATGTAGTTTTTAGACATACAGGGTGTTTCGTTTTTCTGGAATCAACATCAACTTGGTTTTTTTAAATAAAACACACTGTATATTATCGACTAGAATAAAAGAATTTTTTATCGCGATTCCAACGATATATGATTTATTAATATTTGCTTTGGTAGTTTTTGAAATATTTCGATTTAAAATGTCATTAGTTGGCAATGACATCTGACGATATTACTATTTTCTTATCTAGGTTTCCCAGAATTTTTTTTAGTCGTCATTACAGACAAAATTAAAATTAAAAAAGTTAACCTGTCCTTGCTGTGATTCGAACCTAGGACCTCTTTCGCCTTTAGCGATGAGCTCAACCAACTGAGCCACGAAGACAGTTCAACTCAATTTCACTATTAAAATAAAATCAATCAAATAGCAACAACAAAATAACACTTCAAATGGGGACCCTTGTGTTAATCTTAATATTATGTGGTTTCGAGAGATTTTTCATTTATTATTATTATTTTAAATTTAAATATTCTTTTTATTAAATAATAGAAATTTAAATCACATTGTTTTAAAAACTATATATTACAATTACTATTTAAATTTTGAATTGTTCAAAGTGGTTCCCATTTTCTATTATGCAATTCTATTATTTTGCTCCTTAAAATGCCACACCACACATTAATTGTTTGACGGCCAGAAAATTTTATTTGCCTTGTTAGATGCGGATTATTTGTTGCCCAATGGTGAGTGTGTTTTCTGTTATAAATACCACCAGTGGTAAAACTAGATTCGTCAGTCCATTAAACGTTATCAAAAAAAAAATTTCGTCAGCATTTAGCCTTTCCATCATATTTCGACAGAACTCCAACCTGACTCCTTTGTTTTCGTCGGTAAGAAATGGAACTTTTGTAAATTTATAAGGGTAATATTTATGTTTTTTTAAGGTGAATGAATTTTTCAAGAGCTTAAATTTAGATGGCGATTTGCCTGAGGGACGGAAACTTCAGGGTTCTCTAAAACAATAAACAATATATTTGTAAAAAGAGAACATCCAACAAACCTTGATATCCTTGAAATTGGAGTAATGGTCTACAAAAATTAAAAATGAAGTGTAGTAAAATTTTTTATAAAAATTCTTACGGGATAATAAGCACCATCGGCGCAACCAAAATGTTTCCTTGGGAGGGCCTACTTAAAAATAATAAATCAATTTACTTAGGGTAAGACACAGCCTTATAAATACAGTGCTGGAACTTTCAAACACATAATGAAAATTTTTTGGCTTTTTTTAAAAATTACCATCTTTAAAACTTTAAAAAGCATTTAACTGCGGTTTTCTGCAAATAAAACATTTTATTTGTTTATAAGCGCTTTGAACTCTATTTCAATTTAGCGATCTTAATGTATATATAAAATTTATATAATAATACAATGCAATTTTTCCAAATTTCATATCTTCCCTATTTTTTTTAACGATGTTTTCTGATTTTTATTGATTGTGGAACAATCAGTAGTTCAAAAGTAAAAACTGAATAGGAGGATTTTTTAATAATTACCGTAGTTGCAATATAATTAAAATTTTACTAAAAATCCAATTTTTTGATAATTACCTTGTATATATATTAATAACACTTTCTCAAAATGGCTCTTAAAAATGATTAGAAAAAAATTAATGTATTATTTAATAGGGCATTTGCGGACATATATTTATGAAAAATTTTCTTATTAGAATAATCCAAGTATTTACTTTTTCACTCTTTCACTCCTGACAATAGTTTTACACGATTTATACAGTCAGAAACTATAATTACACAAAATTTCAGAGCTGTAATCATGGTTTTATTGCTTTACTGCTTCTCTCCCCGGGATGGACTTCTGGCTGCAACCTTGTTTGCTTATCATAAATTTTTATTGCACCTTATCATTTCTAATTTTTGTAGCGCCAGCTCTCCGTCTTTATTAAAACTATATAGAAAAAAAATGCCGATACCAACAGACCAAAACGGTACCCTTACCTTGAAAATATAGAGAGTGAATTTCAAAAAATTTTGTCAAAGCCAACTACGAAATAAGCAAAAAATATTACTTAATATATTATATTATTAATGTTTCGAATACTAATACTACAGAATTATCAACAAAAAATATTAACAAACCTTATATCGTTATGATCGGGATGTTTCAGCCGAAAATATGCAGTGTTATATGAGAATAATATTAATAATAATATTATCCAAGCGTCAACCAACTACTGAAAATTTAAATCGAAATATTTCAAAAACTACCAAACAAATATTAATAAACCATATATCGTTGGAATCTGGATAAAAAACTCTTTTATTCTAGCTGATAATATACAGTGTGTTTCATTTAAAAAAACAGTGTGTTGATTCATTTATATCTAAAAACACATCATAAAAAAATTTGTTCAATTTAAAGAAACTTATATATATGAGAATAATATTAATAATATTATCCAGATTACCAACTACTGAAAATTTAAATCGAAATATTTCAAAAACTACCAAACAAATATTAATAAACCATATATCGTTGGAATCTGGATAAAAAACTCTTTTATTCCATAAAAATACAGTGTGTTTCAAAAAAAACAAAGTTTAAAAAAACGAACACTTATTATATTAAATCTTTTTTTTTAAAGAAACTTATATTAAACTTTTTTTTATATCTATATAAAGAGTTAGAGAAAGTTAATACTGGGGTGAATTTATAACCAAAAACCCTGTACATAATTATTTAGTAACACAAACATATTATCTGATTAAACCTTTTTATTAGGCGCTAATTTGTTCCATCATATCGGATTCCTACCAATATTTTACCAGTTTCTATGGCACACTTCATCTTTGGGCATAATGTAAAATAAAATCAATAACTGGTTTTTGCAATGACACCCACCGCCATTTTGTTACGTCATGTTCAATACGTTCACAATAGATTTTTTTTTTTACTTTCACTTTTTAAACATTTTATTTGGCCTCCATTTTGAATTCATCCCACAAATTTACCAGTATATCTCTATATCACACACAAAAATTGAAATATTTCAAAATGTTACCAGTTCATTCCTATGTAACATTTGATTTTTGTGCAAAATTTGAGGTAAATTTGATACTTAGTTTTTTTAGTAATAATTTTTTAACGATTCACTACGTCGCCATCTTGTTTCGGCATATTCGATTTTTACCAGTTTATCCCCATATGATCCTTAAACTAAAATTTAAAGTCAACCTGATAACAGCTGCGAACTGACAGATGGACCGAATTGATAAAATATTTTTTGGCATCTAGGAACGTTAAATCTTGAAGATACCGTCAAAGCGGGCGACTTGATAACGATTTTGATATATGCGTCACTGTAAGACACATTGAATAAAAACTTGATTTACAAAAAAATATGGAAAACTTGCATATGGGTTGGGAGAATATATTCTTTGAAAAAAAGCTTTCATATTTCACTTAGTTTTCGAAAAAAAAAATTTAAAACCGAAAATTTCAAGCCACCCGCAATACGGGTGTCTTGAAAAATTGCATTAAAAATGGTTTATGCTGCAAGTAACCCATGCTAAAGGGTGTATTGAAATAAAATTCGGTTTTTTAAAAAATATATACATATAAATCCATTGTTTTTAGGTTTGTCTAATTTTTTTACAAAATGCTATAACAAAAATATTTTCTAAAATGTTTATAACTAAAACTGAAACTTCTTTGGTTATTTAAATCGGAAAACATTGTTAAACAAAATATCAGGTATCTATACCTATCTTAAAAACTAATCATATAACAATATATTTTTTAAACAAAAAATTTTAGTGCTCCCCTCCTTAATACTTCGGAATGCTCAATCTTCTTGATCACCTGATCTAAAGTGACATCGCTAATGTCTGGTTTAAGTGGAAAAACAAAGGCATCTTTGATTTTGTCAGAAGGCCTAAAAAATGAGCAATGTATAAATTCGTTGTCTACTTCCATTACTTTTGCCACATATCTTTGTTGCTTTTTCTTTAGTGTAGTAAACTGTACTAATATGAAGTCATCTTCTGCCAGGTTTTCTGTAGTGATCTGTGTCCTCTCGATTTTCTGTAAATTATCTGAGTTAATATATCTCTTTTCTTTCACTGGATTAACAAAGCAGGGTAGCTCAATATCTTCAATTTCATCTGATCCTGTGTTTGACAATATATCTTCTTCCGACTCGATTATTCGTTCCCCTTCCGATTCTGAAGAGTTTGCATTTTGCTATCTGTAACACTTTCTCCGGGCGCCACCACCAATTTTCTACGTTTGACACGTTTGGCTCTCGGTTCTTTAAATCGAGATTCCTTAAAAAGGGATTTTACTGATTCTGCAACCAACGATGGAATAATGTTCATACCGTCAGTCTCATTGTAGTCTGGGACTTTTACAAGTACCTTTTCTCGGTTAAGAGGGTATAACCCTGTGGCCTCAAAGCCAGATTTTATATTTTTTGCCACTGAGAGGGCAATCGATTTTATGGTTCTGTTCAGAATTCGTGGAAAATGATCTTTTTGTAACACTCCTGGATTTGAGATTTTCCATTTTTTTAACTCTTGTCGCCAGGCAATCTTAATTGGTCTGAAGCAGGACACATCAAGAGGCTGTGTTAAATGAGTGCTGTTTGCTGGTAAAAAAATGAATCTAATGTTTTCTTCTTTGCATTTTCTTATTACAGCCTCTGACAAATGACTTGCTAGGTTGTCCCCAATTATAGCTTTTGGGCCATCTAGACGTCTATAATAAGGAACAACGATCTTGAAAAACCAATCTTCAAACAAACTTTGGTCAAACCAGCCGGACTTGCTTCGGTTGTAAATACAACCTTCAGGGCCACTTTGAGTCCATGTGGACCACAAATTTTCGGATTTGTAGACTACGTATTGGGGCAACATAAGCCCAGCCGCTGTTACAGAGAACATGACTGAGTGGGCAGATTTAGTAGAATCACACACTTTTTCTGCATGTTTCATAGTTCTTCGTATAATAACCTTAGGTCTTCCAGGGTCGTCGACAAAATTTGTCTCGTCATAGTTTATTAAGTTTTCTGGAGGTACGTCTTTGAGAGAAACTTCCAGTCTATCAAAATATTCACATAAAACATTTCTTGACACTCCGGCTCTCGATCTTTTTATATTTTCAGCTAAACGAACCTTTAATACATCTTTATGCCTTGTAAGAAAGTCGGCGCACCAATCTTTCCCAGGCATGTTATTGGAAAATTTGCTCACCTGTTTACCAGCTCGATCTAAGTAATTTTTAACTAACAATTTTATATCTTCTTTCTCATACGGATAACCCCAGTCTGCCGTTGTAACAATAGCTTCTACAATGGCTTTTTCTTCTGTAGAGTTTAAAACAGGTTGTCCCCCAAACTTTTTCGGGTGTTTATTCTTTATCTTCCTCCATATAGTCACCAAAGGAATATTATAGGTTTCGGAAGCCTCGGAATATGACATCCCATGTCTAACTGCGGCTAGAGCACTTTCTAGCTGGTCATTTGTATAGTTCGCATAACGCCGCCCGCCAATTTTCTTTTTATATTTCTGTGGCATGATTTTTCAAGTCACCCTAAAAATGTATCCGAAGGTTAAAAAATATTTAAAAAAAATGAAAACCTTAATATTTTAGCAAAACTATGATAAAGTCTTCAAAGAAACTATTTTTTCCATCTAATATTAAAAATGCATACCTTAGACTAGGTTCCAACTATGGCCCTTAAGTGAAAGTTCTAACTATTCACAACTTTAACAATTTTTAACGAACAATTTGGCTTGTTCCTACGGCGCACTAGTTTGGAATGGCGCGACGAGTTTTAGCCTGAAAGTAAACATGAACCAAGGTCGAACGCGCGGCAGTGCCTAAACAGCGTGCTCCGGTTCTTTTGCGTATTAACTTAATTAAATGTCTAACCGTGCAGATTTTTTCCACTTCACCCTCCAAATTCAAGTCACCCACTTTGACGGTATGTAAAACCTGAGAGGGTGCATTTTTCACGATAACAAACATTTTATTTACCGCCATTTTGTTCTTGAATAAGAATCACAATTTTACTAGTTCATCTCTATACCTTATATTTATTATCAGATCATTAAGGGAGAACTGCACGCAAAAAGTGAAAATCCAGCGACAAGGTCTAGTCAAGTTCAAAGTAAAATGAAAAGGTACCTACGTATTAAAGAAAACCTCCTGCACGTCCGACCTCAAAAAAATATGTTATGTATAGGCAATTTAAATTATATTTACAAGGATCAGTGCAAGGCGGTAAAGAGCCATTTTGTGGAAAAAAAATTATATGCGACGGCATTTGCGTCAAAAAATGGTCGAAAATGGACAAATCTACTTCTATTTTATAATTCTAGATTTGATTTTTTTCATAAAAATTCGCATTTAGCGCCCAACTATACATATTTCCGTATTAAAATCACATTGAAGCTAATACATATCTTTTATAGTTTTAACATAATATTGCAGCGGCGGAAGGCTTGCAAATGATCCATAATACTGCGTGCAGTTCCCCCTTAAAGTTTTGTTCTGCTATCTTGGATTCATTAATTCATAATTGATTTTTGTGCAAAATTTGAGATAAATTGGATAAGTAGTTTTTTAGTAATAATTTTTTTAACATTTCACTGTTCCGCCATATTGGATATTCACAAAAATATTACCGGGTCATCCCCATACCACCCTTCATTTTTGACCAAAATTTGAAGTCAGTCGGATAAGCAGTTTTGTAGCTAGACCGACAGAATTGAGAAAACATGTTTTTCGTCATCTAGAGACCCTGAAACTAAAAATCTCGGCGGGTTATTTTTTCACGATTACAATACTTCCCTTTTACGAGGGAAGTAAAAATGGAGATCTACTCTCTTAATAGAATTATGAATTGCAATTCCCATGAACAAAAAACGAATATATCACAAACTTCTGTTCTGATTTTTGAATCTAAAAAAATTGTGGCTATTTAAGACATAAAAAGATACATATTCACCAAGTTCCGTTAAAATTAAACTATTGTTGCGGAAATGAAAAATAAGAAAGAAAAAAAATTGAACGAACTTTTGCATTTTTCTCGAAAATTGAAATTATGTTAAGGAATGATCTCTACAAAAGAATATTTTTATAGGACGTCAATTTTTGCCGGTTGCAATTATTTTATTTACGTTTATTAAAAGCCACTTGACCGTTTGCATTTATAAAAGTTCAGATGACAGTTCCTTTTTTTATCTCTAAATGAGTTATTCCGACCGGTCTATTTATTAAGTTAGTACTGTGATTTATTTTTGCACAGGTTAAAATATCAAACATTAATCTTTAAGTGGCTCTGACTGGTCAAAAAGTGCCCACTAAGTATATTTCTATTTTTTTTCATTTTCTCTTGGCGACAAAATACAGAAGGGCACTTAGTTTGCAGTTTTTGGATAGTCGAATTCGCCAAGATTCCGAAATTAAACTGAAATAATTGGCGCTCCAAATAATAAATAGTTGATGGCTCAATCAATGGAAGGCGCTGTTTTACTCAAATACCCTTTCCACTTTACAGTGGTAACTGAACCTTTCACCAATCCCATTGATCAATTCCCATGACCTTTAGAAAGAAACCATGAAAACCAACCATGGCCTCAGTCGAATCCATAGGTTTATTATCGAAATATGTCCCACTTATATACAGACACCTTTAAAAATATAAACATAAGATTCTAACTTTTAAAATAAATGTAAATGAAAACAATTTAACTTTGGAATTATAGTTATTTACCGTTTTTGCTGTTTAGATGCATTGTATCAGTTTATCTTTCTGGAAGATTATGTGTTTTGCTTTTAATTGCCGGTAGAAGCAGCAAAAAAACTATGTTTTAGTTTGTTTTGTAGGTATTTAAAGCTAAGCTCTTCATAAAATGTACAAGTTATGGCTTGGACATATGAATTGGTCCTTTGTAAATTATCAAGAAAACAAATATCATAATTCTTATATAACTTAAATTGTTATTTTGTTTTCAGTAAGAGGATGTCGTCCTGGAAAATCTGTTCACATGACAGAGAGTGAAGTAAGGGGCTTATGTTTAAAATCCAGAGAAATCTTTTTGCAGCAACCGATATTATTGGAACTTGAGGCGCCCCTAAAAATCTGTGGTAAGATCATCTGATATTGTTAGTGTAAAAATCCAGTTATATAGATTAAAATATAGTTTTTGTTAGGTGCATACAGTAATTTTCTAGAATTTTGATTTTATGGAAAACAAAAAAAATATCCAGTTTTTTTTTATATCCTGTTTAGCTAAGGTTGAAAAAAAAAACAGTCTCGAAACGAGAACGAGACTTTCGATCTGCATTTTGAAAGGTCATAAGTTATTTTTTTTAGTTACTACCTCTAGAGTAATTTGGCTATAGAACAGAACAGTGTAGTAAAAATTGTTCTAGTAAGTACAATAATTCTAGCCTGACTTTAAGATCAGATTCTTTTTCTCTTTCTTAACACCCTGTATCTCGATATCAAAGCGTTTTCTGACCCCTGTTTGATGAATTAATTTACACTCCATATATTTATCCAATAGAGTAACCACAGATAAATACACATAATATTCTATATAACAAAAAGCCTATTGTGTTAAATTATTTAATGTATGATGAATTTAATCAATAATTTTACTGATAAATAGATTATCTGAGATTTCAGAAATAAAGTAAAAAAATCCGTATTAACTATTATTCCAAAAATTAATCTTTCGTGATTCATACGTATTATATAATTCATTGTCATGTAAAAATAGCTATATTTAAATCTAGAATAATGGCATCAAAAATTTGATTAAATTAGTTTTCAGTTTTTTTAGTAATAGGTCAAATAAATAGTCCTTTAATTTTTCTATACCTAATAGTACTTCCAATCTTCCTATTCTACCTGTAGACATAAAGAAAATATTTACATATTTGCGTTTATTAATCTATTTTTACCTACTATTCCCTTAATTAGCTGCTACGTTATAAAATCTATTTTTAGACATCATCAGAGTCATTGACCCCCTCAAAGTATAAACAGAAACAAAAATAGTGATAATAATTAAATTTTAACAGCAACGGGCAAGCTTTTCATTTATTAAGTAATTGTATTATAAATTCTTGTTTATTTATTACATCTAAATATTTCGTGAATTAAATTCTTCTAAATATAGGTACTTGCGCTAAACATTACAGAACTAGAATTATCTGTTTACTTCTTACAGCACCCAGGATGTGTTTACATTTTCATTCACACCACATTAAAGCCTGAGCAATTTAAAATCTAAATAAACGGATGTTTTTATAAATGTGTGGTTAACATCTCCGATTTGGTGTAAGGCTGAATAAAAATCAAATTAAACATCAATCACTGTCATCATAAAGATTATATCGGAGTAAAGCTGGAGTGTCATGCATCTGATATCCGAATTAAAATAAATATAACTTTTATACGATATCGTATGTTTTTTTTAACTACTTTTTTTATTAACAAACATAGAAAAAGACTCCAAGTCTCGGTCTCATTAAATTATAATTTTACAATTCACAACAAACATGGCACGTGTTTCGCCCTTTCGAGCATCATCAGACCTACAAACAACAGAGAGCTACTAAAGCACAACAAAACAAACAACTACTTATACATATTTGATGGACATTAAAATGAGGTTAAGTCTCACGTGAATAAACAAAATAAAATATTAAAAAAGGTATTAAAAAAAGATTCATGTCTCTAGACGGGATCGAACCCAGACCACCCGAGTGAGACGCCGAAGCAACCACCCACAGACCACTAGACTAGTCGAAGAAAAGCACCAAAAATTCTCACTCTATGAATTAGTGAATGAAATGAAGGTTGCCTACAATTATTATTACATTAAATTGTTAATTATTAGGGTTGGTTCAAAATTAAGAACATCGTTAACGCAAGTGAGAATGGGACTTTTTATAGCTTTGGTTTTTTATTTTTTCGTAATATATTTAAAAACCCGAAAAACACAAAAGCCTCTAATGATTTGATTTAGAAAATGCGTTTAACCGCACAAGAACAAAATTTTGATTAAGTTTAGAAAAAGCGAATTTGCTTAGTGTGGTACGTGTCCCCGGTTTGCCACATTTCCAACAATGGATGCCATTTCTTCGGAAAATTTCAGTAATAACTTCTGGAAAACGAGTAGTAACTTTGAAGTTGGTTGTTTTTTTTTTGTAAAATTATAAAATTATAATGATTACTTCCATTACGAAGAAACAGGATTTCGTAATTTTTATTTAAGTCCACTTATCTAGAATCAGAAAATGAAGACTTTTTTTTAAATTTTCATCGTCTCAAAACAAAACAGAAGCAATGCCTATATATGCTGCAGAGAGATACAGGTATACTGCACCTGTAGAATTCTTAAACAGTAACACCCGAATTCACTAAAAAGATTTAAATTTAGAAAGTCTGGGCGTGGTTCAACTTTCCTATTTTAAATACCTACCCCATTTTTTATTGGATTTTTAAATTCTCCTAAAAATTCCAGACATATTTTATATAGCATACCCTACAGCTAAATTTAACCCATAAAAAGATTACTGTCAGAAAATTCTCATTTACTTGTGACGCGTATTTTAAATTATACGTGAAAAATAGCGTATGGTGGTATCATTTCATATCCTTGGAAACCAATATAGTAAATAAAAAGACAATTTGTCAAAAAACGTTAAAACTTTAAACATGGTTTATTTGGAAGAAGAAAAATTTGAAATTGTGTTTTTATATATTAAGAACAATAAAAACAAATATATGGCAAGACGAAATATATAGTTCTTCATGGCGATAGATCGCGCCGGCTTTAAATACGTTTAAACGTATTTATATATTTTTTGTTTTTTCCAAGTCTTTAAAAAGACGAAAAAGGACTGTAAATATGAACAAAAGACGAAGAATTAGATTACCTTTTATATTTTCAAGGTATGTATTTTTATCTGTTTAGCTCTAGCTTATTATTATTATTATCAAAATTATTTTTTTCTGTCTAGAACACCCTGCTAATTCGATAAGAGATTGTGCGAAAGAGTTCCACAAAAGTGTTGGAAAAATTCACAAAACATTAAAAAAATATAAGTGGCACCCATTTAAACTGACAAAAGTCCAATATTTAACAGAAGCTAACCAACGAGAACGCTTATATTTATGCAGAAGAATGTTAGAAGAACTTGAACGGGACCCATCATTTTTTTATAAAGTATTGTGGAGCGACGAATCTAACTTTAGCACCGCAGGTGTTCCATTAAAAATTTACATATTGGTCCAATTAAATCCCGAAAGGTTTTTTGAAATAAAGCATTCAGGTCGCCAATCTATAAATGTATGGTGTGGCATAAAGAACAATAGAGTTCTTGTGCCTATATTTATTGGCCATTCACATTACTGGAAATGTACTTTGATATGCTTAATAACGATATTGAGAATCTTATCTGATGAATTACCATTGAATGAAGCACAAGAGGTAATTTTTCAGCAATGGATGGGGTAAAGCCCACAACGTAAGGATGGTAACAACCTATTTAAATGGACAGTATGGAACGTGGATTGGAAAACATACAATATAACTTTTCCAAATAGTCGTTAACTCCGCTAGACACATTTTTATGGGGATATTTAAAAAATTACATTTACTTTTTACCAATATATTTATTAAAAGAACAAATACAAAATGGTATAGACACTATAAATTTGAATCAAAATTGGTTAGTAAAAGTTTTTTGATTAAATTAAAAAAGCGAACCGCCTATGTGTCGAGATGAATGGAGGCCATTTCCAACCTTATGGAATTTCCAGTAGTTAATAATATAATAATAATTAATAATATAATAATAATTAATAATTAATATAATAATAATTAGATTTTTCTGTTAATACTTGTTAATTATTTGTTGTTTGAATAGAAAAAATCTGGATTTCGGTAATTTTTATTTAAATTTAGCTGTAGGGTATGCTATATAAAATATGTCTTTTTTTTAGAATTTAAAAATCCAATAAAAAAAAGGGGTATATATGCTAAAATAGGAAAGTTAACCACGCCCTGTAGACTTTCTGAAACACCCTGTACATATGGAAAGAGGTTTTTAAAAAAATTCACATTGAATTATAAAACTTTTATATTTGACATTTTTTTTCAACAAATAATTCTAAAAAGTTACAAAATGACAGTGACATAACTGCAAAACATAACTGGCTGTACAAGTTTTAAGTACCATGGCAACTAGACCTGATCTACCTCTTAAACTTTTTTAGTGAGGACGGGGGTAAATGACTAATAATATGTGTGATCTGTATAACGATCAGTGATGAAATGTATAATAAAAATTAGTGATTCAACGATTGTTGTTATACGATTACGATTGCGATTACGATTAAAACCAAAATAATCGTACGATTACGATTACGATTATCAAATAAAAAATGTAAAAATATATACTTAATATATTTTTTGTTTTTTAAAAGAAATTTTAAAGAAAATAAATACAAACTATAAACAAAATAATAAATCACAACTAAAAAATTTAAAATCTAAGTAAAAAAAGCAAACCATACACCGAAAAAACCAAAATTACCTGTTTTTGGCATTTAATATTGGAAATTTAGGGACATTAAAATTTTATACACTTTCAAATTTTCGGAACCAAGTCGGTTTCTCTTAAGACTTTGAATATTCCCTGCTATCAACAATAACCTTTTCAACTCCACCGAGGATGGTTTGAATGATAAATATTTCTGTGCCAATTTCTTCAAATTTGGATGCAAAGTACTTTCAGACCAATGTCTGAAAACATTTGCTGAGTGATCTAAATTAGGTGACCTTGAACCAGTGAAAATAAGAAAAAGCATTATTAGAGAAACAGTATTCTAAAATTAATTTGAAAATATGTCTTTATGCAAGTCTATATGGCACTGACCAGCAAAATTTGACAGTGGCTCTTGCATTTCCACATCGCTTGTTAATTCTGGGCAAATATTCCAAATTCCATCACTCGTAAAGGCTTCGGTTGCTGGCGGTTTAAGTCCACTCTCTGGTGTCTAAACACCCGGGCCTTAAACCGAGGATTGAGAATAGTGGCCAAGATATAATTTTCATTTTCTTCTGGGTCAAGTGATGTTTTAAATTATCAACAATAATTTTAAAACTATCTTTCTCTTTATCTAAATATTCTTTATTCAGCTTTTTAGAGAGGGAGTTTATCAATGGGAGTGCACCCGCTAAGGTAAATAGATCATTGCTGAGTGCCTTTGGAATATCCTTGAAGTAGGCCAATCAATCTAGCATTGCATATGTAGAGTCCCATCGAGTTGGGCGTTTTGTATTAGCACATGTTCGAGTACACTGTAATTTTTATGTGCTTCCTTAAGTATTTTTAAAACTTTAGTTGAATGACTGAAATGTCCTATTATTTTTCTAGCGATAATTATAGTTTCCTTGATGTCATCGACTGAAAAAATGGCACCAAAAAATAAAGTAAATAAATTAACGTTAATTTAGAATTTCGGGTTTTGTTTTTTTATATTTCCTGTTTCTTACCTTTAATACCAGTTGCAACGAATGAGCCATGCAATGAGCCTGATCTGTTTGTGGAAATTTTGCCTTAGCAGTAAGCATGTTTCGAGCATTATCAGTTATTATTACTTTACTTAATAATCGTATAAATATTCGTGTAAATAATAGGCGGTTACGATTAATCGGAAGATCTCAATAATCGGCGATTAATCGTAACCGTAATCGTAATCGTTTCATCACAAAGAAAAATACTACACAGAACATTTATACTATGCAAAGTAAAATTAGTTAAAATTGATAGCTGTAATATAACTCTGAAGCTTTCTCCAATAGAAATTGTTCAAGTACCCTTCTTCCTGTTTTTTTAAGTAATCGAATTACGGATAAGAATATTAAAAGGGATCGTCAAGCATCAATTGTTTTTATAAATCATACAGAGATTGCAGTATTGAGATATTCTTTGATTTGAACAAAAGTCTGCAAAACGACGAAAATTTTCAATTTTCAATGTGCAATCCCATTGTATTGAATGATACACCGCATTAGCTACAGCAGTACCAATCTCGGATTTAAATTTAAAATATGTCTTCGAAATTAAGTTGGTTGCCTATAGTAACATCAAAAACACATCTAGATATCATCATAACAGTCCTTGCTAACATACAAAGATAGAAGATTAATGCCAATGAAATCCTTGTTCCTGGGAGGATCTAATAGGAGTTCTTGTCGAAGCATTTTTGAATTAGAGTTATGCCGCTAAGTCGCCCAAGAAATTAAATTTACCCCAAATATCAACCAAAAATTATTGATATACAGTGTAAAAAAGTTTAAGACCTATACTGAGCCTTGTAGTTCTCAACAGTTTACCTTGAGAAATTATGATATGTTCGACCTCACTCTAAAAAAGATTTAAACCACTGCAGCGCTCCACCCCTAATACTATGTAAACCAAACTTCTGTAACAATATTCCATTATTCACGCAGTCGAAAGCCTTCGACAAATCATAGAAGACTGCCGCAACAGCCTCCAGACGATTGATGTCCACATATAACTGCTCCCGAAAGAGAAAAACGGCATCATATGTACCCTTGTTTGATTGAAATTTAAATAAGAGTGGACGAATATTGGGATATCCGAGTAGACCAGTTGGTTATGTTCAGTGGAAGTTTGAAATACATAGAGCTTTATTAGTTTTTGCTCTACTATGTTATCATTATTTCTAGTATTACGTGAGTGGATATTTGAAATAAATATTATTTTCATGTCTTGTTTATTATCCTATATCCAAAGATCCATTACAGCTTACGCAATAGATAACTCATTTAAATGGAACGCCTTGAACCGATCCGGAGACATCTATGCTCGCCGCAACTATATTATTTCGGACGGTAACCCACGGCTCGCGAACGGGAACTAGACGCGGCGTTGCCAAACAGTAAATATTAGAAGAGATCTTTTAGTTAAAAGAGGAATCTTAAATTTAGCTAATAATCTTCTAGGAGTAAGCATATGATTTAATAGAAAACAAACTTATTCCTACATAAACCTCAAATCAAAGAAAAAATGTAAATACAGAAAGTGTAGGGTAAGAAATACGTTTTTTTTTTTAAGGAATACACTGTATATCGTCTATTTTTATGAAAGGAAATTCTCTACTGATTTCAAAAATATATAATTTGATTATATTGACGCAAGGCGTTTATTAATTATTTTAGATTAACTGCAACATTTCTTGCCATATAAGTCTAAGATAATCTATACTATCTATATTTAAACTAATATATAAAAGACTTAGTTGACTGACTCACTCATCACGCTCCAGCTCAAACCACTTGAGGTAAAAGGCTGAATTTTATAATACGGGTTGATTTTAGGGAGGTTCGATAAGAAGGGATTTTTCAAAATTCAAATTCCAAGGGGGTGAAACCACCACTTAAATATAACAATATTTTTTAGTTAAAAAACGGTCAATTTTTCGGAAAAACGCTTGAACACGAATTTTTTAATTTATCTTATTTTAAACACATTTGACAACATTAATTTCTCGGATGAACGTAGCTATATTGATCTAGTATACTAGTTTTCACTGGTCAAGGATTAAGAGTTTGTTTAATTGACAGATACTCAATTCTCTGTATATTTTTTCCATGTGAGTAAACCTATGATAGCAGAATAGAATTCTCAGAACTTTGTTTTGCATTTACAAACAATTCAAGTTCTTACACATAAGCTGAACCACAGTATCATCGGTAAATCTATAATAACGTGCTTTAAGACCAAAGTGCTTCAGACTTAACACATACAACAACACAGAGCCCTGAGGCACACAAGATTTATCTGATTGATAATCACTTTTAAATGAATCCAATTGCATATGCCGTTATCTATACATTAAATGCGTTTTAATAATGTTGGTAAGATGTTTTTCAACCCCCATGCTATGACGTTTATAAAACTGTGTTTTTATTGTGGTTTTCAGGTGACATCCACGGGCAATACACAGATCTGCTACGTCTATTCGAATACGGTGGTTTCCCGCCCGAAGCCAACTACCTATTTTTAGGCGACTACGTCGACCGCGGAAAACAATCTTTAGAAACAATTTGCCTTTTGCTCGCCTACAAAATAAAATATCCCGAAAACTTCTTCTTGTTGCGGGGCAACCACGAATGCGCCTCGATCAACAGGATATACGGCTTCTACGACGAATGCAAGAGGCGATTTAACATCAAATTATGGAAGACATTCACGGACTGTTTCAACTGCCTGCCCATCGCCGCCATTATCGACGAGAAGATATTCTGTTGTCACGGCGGCCTCAGTCCGGACCTGCAAGGCATGGAACAGATACGACGGATTATGAGGCCTACGGATGTTCCGGATACTGGTATGTCAGATGAATGCTCGAAAACGCGGAATTTATTATTTTTATTAAGGGTTATTTTCAATATTTCAGTAGGTGTTTCGCGCCACAGAAAATCGAGATCGGCAGTTTCGAAATTACGTCAAAATCGCAACGTCAACAAGAACTTAACCTCAATTTAAATTTACTAATTACGTCTGGAACACAATAAACCCATTTTCGAGACGTGGATTTAGAGTAAGCAATATTGTGCTCATTTAACACATAAAGTTATAAAGAGGGAGAGGTAGCCAGAGCGAGAGAGAAATCCAGCCAAGATCCTCTCTTTTACACTGTTACTTGTTTCTCAACAGTTACAATTCAGTGTTGCCAAGTTTATTAGGCGATTAATACCTTTCTTTAAACATTGATTCAAAAGATGATTCGTTACAGAAATACAAGCTGTTAAATATTTTGCGATTCTTTTAAATATCCAGAAAATCGAACATTTTACAAGAAAACCCCAAAAAATGTTTTTAATCAAAAAAAGAAGTAAAAATTATCTAAAAACTATTCAGTTTGTCTGTAACGAAGCATTTTTGAATCAAAGTTTATACCAAATTGTTTTCTTATTTTTTTTATTGGAGAATCTCTCCTTAAAGTTTGTCGGGAGAGTTTCTGAACACCCGCCTGAACGTTTGTTTTGCTTCAATTTTCTTTATTTTATATTATTTTAAATGTTTTCCAGTAATTTGCAAAATTTTTTTCAATAATTTTTTTGTTTCATGGGATGAAAAAAATATCTTTTTTAAACAATCTGCCAACGTCGTATTGGCATAAATGTGTTACGTCGACCGACAATGTCAAACATTCTGATGGTCTGGTCAAAGTTTCTGAGAGTTTATGAAAAATTTAACTATTTAAAGTGATTTTTCAAAAACTTTATGATATACCGATGTATATTATACAGTGTGTATATATATATATATATATATATATATATATATATATATATATATATATATATATATATATATATATATATATATATATATATATATATATATATATATATATATATATATATATATATATATATATATATATATATATATATATATATATATATATATATATATATATATATATATATATATATATATATATATATATATATATATATATATATATATATATATATATATATATATATATATATATATATATATATATATATATATATATATATATACAGTGTGTCTACTTAAGTTCTCTACATATGGTAAAATTTTTATTTGTAGTTTTATGGAAAAAAGTTACTCTTTATAATGCTTTCTGCCAAAATAATATTAAAATATTCAAACTTGAGATTGCATATACAGGGTGGTCAAAAATTTAAAAAAATCGAAATTGACTCAAGAGAAAAGTACCTTTAATTTTTATTTTATAGCAAAATGTAATACAAAATCTTAGTTAGAATAAAAAAACATATCTAGCACTAGATTAGTTGCTTCCTATCTGAAATCACTTCTTAAGGAATGTAAAACTTTGGCTTCTTACTGGCAAGTCGAGTTTATTACTTTGGTTCCTACCTACATACCAACAAATTTCCTTATTTATCGATTGTTGATAGTGGCATTGTCACTGCAATTGTCAACCACAATATTGTATTACTTGATTGAAACATCAGTTTGAATATTATAGTAAAAAGAAATGCCGCTGAAATTGAGCAAAGATAAAATTGAAATAATTTTAATTGTCGGAGAAAATTATAAAACATTTCGAGAAGCTGCAGACATTTTAAACAACAGACACCCCGATAAAATTATATATTTCACAACAGTGGGGAATATTCTAACTAAATTCAAGATTTTTGGAAACGTAGAAAATAACTTTAACAAGAAACGGAGGTCAAGGGTTGCGAATGACGAAACTAGAAATCAAGTAATGCTCTCTGTGGTAGAAGACCCTAAAAAGTCCCTACGCAAAAGGTCAGCAACATTGCCAAATAACGTAGGTAAAGATACAGTTTCAAAAATATTGAAAGAAAATAGTTTTCGACCTTGCAAACCGAAATTTATACATACCTTGAAACCAGGAGACTTTGAGCGACGGTTCGAGTTTTGCTGTCTGATACAAGGGGAACTAGAAGATGATCCTTTTATGGCAAGACATATTATTTTTACCGATGAAGCAACGTTTACTTCCAATGGGACTGTAAGTTCGCAAAACTGTCGTTGGTGGAGTGACCTTAATCCTAATTTTGTTAGACAAACTCGTGATCAGTATTCATTCAAAACAAATGTGTGGTGTGGAATTTATAAGGATAGAGTAATTGGACCAGTTTTTTTTCGACATAATTTAAACAGTCAACGCTACTTGGATTTTCTAAATACTTACTTGTACGATTTTATTCATGAACTACCCATAAGTGAGAGGTTCCAAATATGGTACCAGCAGGATGGCCCACCATGCAAGGGATTTAAGACAATACTTAAATTTTATCTTTAATGGACGAGTAATAGACAGGTATTCTGATATTTTCTGGCCAGCTAGATCTCCTGACTTGAACTCTCTTGATTATTTCTTTTGGGGCTACTTAAAAGAGAAAGTGTATCTAAAGAGGCCATTTCAGAATGTTTATCATTTGGAGAGGGTAATTAGGGAAGAGATACAGGCCATAACGCCTGCCATGATCAGAAACGTTTTAAGAGAATTTTCTGTAAGAACGGTTACCTGTATGGAAAGAGATGGTGGATATGTTGAGGCAAATGTGCAGTGATGGAACAGTTAGTTTTTATTGTTAATTAAGTTATTTACATGTAATGTTTATTAGAATTAAAATTAGTGAAGTTATTTTCTACATTTCCAAAAGTCTTGAATTTAGTTAGAATATTCCCCACTGTTGTGAAATATATAATTTTATCGTGGTGTCTGTTGTTAAAAATGTTTGCAGCTTCTCGAAATGTTTTATAATTTTCTCTGACAATTAAAATTATTTCAGTTTTAACTTCTTTGCTTAATTTCAGCGGCATTTCTTTTTACTATAATATTCAAACTGATGTTTCAATAAAGTAATACAATATTGTGGTTGACAATGGCAGGTACTTTTCTCTTGAGTCAATTTCGATTTTTTGCCACCCTGTCGATGCAATCTCAAGTTTGAATATTTTAATATTAGTTTGGCAGAAAACAGAACTTTTTATAAAGAGTAACTTTTTTCCGTAAAACTACTAATAAAAAAGTTTCCCATATGTAGAGAACTTAAGTAGACACACTATATATATATATATATATATATATATATATATATATATATATATATATATATATATATATATATATATATATATATATATATATATATATATATATATATATATATATATATATATATATATATATATATATATATATATATATATATATATATATATATATATATATATATATATATATATATATATATTAAATAAATTATTCGTTTGACCGTGCGTCCCTCCTAATAGTAAAAAGTTAGATACGCTACACTATTAGTCGCGCGCGGCGGTTCGAATGGTCTCGTTGCGTTCCTCAGGCATAATATAATACGCTATACTAAGCTAGGCTGGGCAGTCCGAATTGCCCTGATTACCTTAAAGCTTGACGAAAGTACCCGAAGATTTCACAGCTACCGAGTGGCAGCCGAACGGTCTCTCGTCTCATAATTCGATCAGTCGGCCGCGGCATCACGTCGGCATGCGGAAGTTCAGTTGTTCAGAAGTCGCGCGGTCGATATTTTAACTCGATATTGTTTCGGACGCTTTTAATCGATGAAAATTGATTTATATACTGTTTTTTATAATATATATATTTTTATTTTTATGATCCATGTGTGAGTTGGAAATATACAGGAAATAAAATGTTGGTAGTGCAAAGAATTAAACAACTAAAGAGTGCTAACGAACTTAATTTTGAGAAAATAACCGAATTCAAGGTAAAAACTAAACGCTCCATAATCGTTTGTTTTAAAGAACACATGCCACATTTAAGATACGGAAGAACAGAAAAGTAATAAATAATCTTAAGTTAATTAAAAATGTATCTAATAATCGATTATTGGATGCATTTGAGAGTATAGAAATAGTTAAATGTTAAAACCAATTTTTCCTGAAGTACAGGTTGAACAGCTGATTTCTAAATATCCAAAATATTATTCTTCCTTTAGGGTAACTGTTAGCGAAAGTAAGTTATCGGCTGCAATGACTCCCACTTTGTGGCCTAGTAGAACATGCGTTAGTAGGTTTTTTCATGCGAAAATAACCAGGAAGATACCCACTTGACTACTTGACTACGATAAATAACGCGGAGCTGACAATAAATGACATAGTTTTATTAAATATTAGAGGATTTACTTCCGATAAAGCAATTTTCTGCATGTAAATTATAATCTAAGAAATATTAAATTTTTACTGTTTAACAGAGACATGGGCTAAAGACGAAAATATTAATTTTATGACAATTTATGGATATCATCTAAAGACGTTGTCGTAGGGAGAAAACACACGGAGGCGTCGCGATTTGGGTGAAAAATAACCTTAAATGTGAGAGTCTTAGTTTAAATGTGTTTTGTGTCGATAAAGATTTTGAAGTGTGCGGTATAAAATGGCAATTTGATAATAATAAGTTTTTATTTATTTTTACGTGTTATAGGTCCCCAGCAGGAATTTTTGACGTTTTTAATAACAAAATAAATGTTATGCTTGAAAATATTGTAAATAAATAAATAAATAAAATAAATAAATAAGGCCTTTATATTAAGTGTATCATATACATATTATTACAAAGTTAAGTAAAAAAATAGCTAAAAAACATAACAGTTAGTAGTCAAAGCCTGGCGCAGTCTAGCTTCTTTAGCTACTCTACTGAACCAGACTCCAACCAAAATTGATTAAATAGTAATTTGCCATAGATGTATATAAAAAAATTGATTGCTATTAGTGTAGGTGAAGTAAGATAGAAAAGAGACAACAATAATTAAAAAAAAAAGAGTGCATGGATCTAGGAGAAGCTATATAGACATAGAAAGTTCTATAGTGAAATGTAAAATATCACTGTTTAACCAATATTAATTTAATAATAAATTTTGTTCACTTAAAAGAAATTTTTTATATTTATATTTAAATGTATTAAAGTTAAGCGCTAAAAAAGTCTGAGGAAGACTTAACCAGTTCAAATCACGATATTTGTGGGAAATATGATCATATTTTCTAAGACCATATATAAAACGAACACACGCATTCTGCACCCTCTGTACACGTAAACGACTCTCACTAGTAAGACACCAACCATACACAAAGTCACAATAATTAAAATTAGATAGGACCAAGGTTTCGCACAGAGTTTTTCTCATTCTGAAATTCAAGACATGTCTATTATTGTATAAAACTTTCAAAGCCGAATAAGATTTTTGAAATATTTTCTTTAAATGTTCTTCAAATCTCAAGTCGGTATCCAAAATAATACCAAGATTTTTCGCAGAGTCAACTACCGATATTCTGTTACCATCAATACTAATATTTAAATTATTTTTTAATGTGCTAATTATTATTATTGCCAAAGAGTAGCAGATGAGACTTAGCAGGGTTTAATTTAAGGTTATGTTCTTGGCAGAGTTGGTTTAACACACTTAAGTCTTGATTAATGAGTTCTTCAGTATCAACATGATCATCCGAATTAAAACAATAATAAATGTGTGTGTCATCTGCATATGCTTGAACTTTACAGTTCTTTATAGATAGAAGAATATCGGAAGTATAGACCAAAAAAAGTCAGGGTCCCAGAATCGAGCCCTGAGGCACCCCGGAAAATATTTGCACCTGATTAGAAAATGTGCCGTTGGAAAAGATCTTTTGAAAGCGATCTGATAAAAAAGAGGAAATCAAGACGCACGATGACTCATCAAAGCCATGATATTTTAATTTAGATACGAGCTGGTGATTAATTGCATCAAATGCCTTAGAAAAGTCTAACAAAACCAGAGCAGTAATAAGTTTTTTATCAGATGCACGCAAAACATCATCAATAACATTTGTTAATGCAACAGCTGTACTGAAGTCCTTACGAAAACCACACTGAACATCCGGAAGAATTCCATTAGCGGTACAAAATATAAACATCTGATTATGTAAAACCTTTTCAAGAATTTTTGACAAAGCGGGTAAGATACTTATAATCCTAAGATCATTGACACTCGTGGGATTAGATTTTTTCACCAAAGGTCGTCCAACTGACAATTTCCATTGACTTGGAAAGTAATGCGATTCAATACAGCAGTTAATGATGTGAGCTATGTACTTGTCAATAAACGGACTGCAGTATTTTATCATTAAAGGAGTAATTTCATCATGACCATAAACATTTGTTTTAATATGATTTAATATTTTATTGATTTCCGAGACGTCAGCAAGAGCAAATGAAAAATTTAAGTTATTTTTAAATGAATTATTGTTATAAAAATTAATTTTATTTGTACAATCAGAAACATCTTGAACACAAGTACGAAAAAAATTATTTATATCGTTGGGGTCACTTAAATTATTTGGTATAGACATGTTTTTAGTAGGACATATATTTAGATTTTTTAAACCTGCCCACGCTTTTCGGGGGTTTAAGTTCATTTGCAGCGAATCTATATAAGCTTTTTTTCCCTTCTAACCATAGATAAAGTAAAATTACGTAAAAATTTGTAGTGATCCCAGTCATTATTGTTTTTTGTTCTTTTAAACTTTTGATAATCCGAATCTCTTTGTTTCATAAAAGTTTTTAGGTTTGTAGTTAACCAGGGAGCTCTGGGTTTAGTGACTCTCGCTTCACGAACCGGTGCATGTGTGTTAAACTGCGAGACAATTAATTGATTGAAGTTAAGAATTTTAGTGTCAATGTTATTTTCATATAATATACTGTCATGCCAAGGTAAATTACGTAAATCTTGCTGAAATTGATTAATGTTGAAATTTCTAAAACATCGATATGTAATTATCCTGGGCTCCGTACACTTTCTTTCCAGATTCAAATCACAATACACCATTTTATGATCAGAAATCAAATCAGCCGAAATAACACCCGAATTACTCACCAAGGAAACATCGCTAACGAATATAGCATCTAAGAGGGTAGATGATCCCGCAGTAACTCTTGTAGGTTCATTTATAATTTGAAATAGGTTATAATTTTCAAACAAATTAGAAAGAGGATTGTTTAGATTTAATAATCAAATCGGAATATTGTTATTTTATGCTATTTTTATACAAATTCTTTAAATGTTTCCGAGAGGGAAACTTTTATGGACTTGATGTTGTCTTTCAACTAGAGGAATAGGGTAAATGTACCAACTCGTATTGGGTCTACCTGTTCTAGTACTCTTGATCTAATATTTACTAATTTCAATCAAACTAAAGAAGCTGTTACAGAAAGCAATACGGTCTCGGATCATGAAACTGTTCTTTTTAAGATGGGTTTGGCAAATAAGGAATATAGGCCAATAAAACTTTCTTTGAAAACTTTCTTTCTCAAGTTGAGAATGAAACCTGGCATGGGGTGTTTAATACTACATATATTAATTCAAGTTTTAATTTATTTTATACTACTTACTTATGGCATTTTAATTCATGTTTTCCTTTGAATATGTCTTGTAAACCCTTGAGTAGGAAGTCATGGGTGACAGATGAAGTTAAGTTGTCCAGAATTTAAGAAAACTACATAGCGATAATCCAGAACTGGGTGCTGTGTATAAGGTAGAAAAATCTAAGCATAAAAGTCTAATAAACCAATATAAAAGAAATTACTACCAACAAAAAATTATATGCTCTGATAACCCTTCTAGGTCTATGTCGTCCGTTGTATCGGAATTAAACAATAACAGTGGCGGTGCCGCGCCCTCTAAAATACTGCAAATTATGGTCAATGGTGAGTTACTTGATCAGCCCAAGGCTATTGCAAATTATTTTAACAAATATTTTGTAGATACTCCAAAAAATATTTTAAGAAATATTGATAAAAATATTAATAATAATTCTGATTTTAACCATAAGAAGCGTATGTTGCAGCATGGGTGTCTTGCCTTTTTCCGAAAAAGAAATTCTAGATATAGTTAATAATAAAATAAAAAATAAGCGGTTTGAAGGACCTGATTCCTTTAGATACATTTAAAAAATCTGCCAGGTCTTGCGTTAAACCATTAACACATCTCATGAATCTATCTATAGAAACTGGAATTTTTCCAAGTGATCTAAAATTGTGTAAAATGATCCCTGTTTTTAAAAAAAGGAGACCTCATGTCGCCTGGGGACTACCGCCCAATTGCTTTAACATCTTGTTTCTCAAAGGTCTTTGAGTATGTGATGCTAGACAGACTTCTATCCTACTTACACAAAAATAATATAATTTCACCTAAGCAGCACGGATTTATCCCTAAAAGGTCAACTTTTTCGGCCATATTGTCTTATCTTGAGGAGGTTGTAGAGTGTCTGGAGCCGGGCGAGCGTCCTGTTGGGATTTATTGTGATCTCAGCAGGGCGTTCGACTGTGTTGAGCATGATGCTCATCTCCGCAGAATGGACATGTATGGCATTAGAGGCCTAATATTAAATTGGTTTTCATCTTTTTTAAAAGAACGCATGCAGTATGTAGAAATTAGGAATATGTCACCTAAAGGCTCTGGCAGCGCGTGCTCGGGGAACTTGAATGTCGATCACGGTGTGCCGCAGGGCTCTATCCTCGGCCCAATACTATTTTTGCTCTTTGTTAATCCCCTGCCTATGGAATTGGCTCACAGCAATGTTGCTATGTATGCGGATGACACTTCGGCTATTGTTAAAAGAGTTAATTGTGAAAGTATTGATAGTGCTTCTAGTATGCCTTTGGATGAATTTTATAAGTGGTTTACCCTCAATGGACTACTCTTAAACGCCAAAAAGACTAATTATATTGTGTTTCATACTTTTTTCAAAATAGTGGGAATCTTGAATTAGAATTAAGTTTAAATGAAAACACACTTCAGCGAAAAAAATCTAATAAATTCCTTGGTGTTACCCTGGATGATAATTTATCTTGGGAGTGTCAATGTTCGTACGTTGCCTCAAAACTGAATAGCCTTTGTTATGTTATACGTAACCTTAAGTTGGTCATAGATTTGCCACAAATCATTAGTGTGTATTACGCTGTTGTACACTCACGGATATTATACGGTATCGAGTTCTGGGAGCTTCACTTCATGCCGGGAAAAGAGCCAAAAACGTATAGTGAGATGTATTGTGGGAGTATCCCCTACTACTTCCTGCAAACCATATTTTAATGAGTTTAAAATTTTACCAGTACCATGTGTGGCTTTGTCTGAAATATGTTTGTTCGTTTTTAAAAATTGTGACAAGTTTTATACGAATAACCATTTTCATAGTTACACTGTTAAATAAGTTACCTGCTGTAATTAAACAAAGCACTAGTATTAATATGATTAAAAATAGGCTCAAAACGTTTTTACTTGATAAATGTTTTTATGATATACATGAGTTTCTTACTCAATAATTGTTTTTTCTAAATTTCCTCATTGTAAAAATTATAATTGTATATATGACGAATTCCATACACTAGATGTCATTTTGGAAATAAAAGTGATTTGATTTGATTTGATAAGAAAGCACTAAATAAAGACATATTGCCTATTCCCTATAGTCCCCTCTATTGCTTACTTGACAACGGTGCAGTCGGATGCAACCAAGTGTGACCACATTTATCTGTAAATAGTCTCGGTTAGGATAAGTTACTTTAGTTTATATTATCTTCTGATGATGCTAACTTGGTTAGCGAAACGCGCGTCCAGAACGTAACAAGTTGTGTAGTGTGTGATTAGAACTCTTGTATTTTGAAAATCTTTGAAACAATAACACAATAATGTTTTAGGATTTTGTAAAGTTTATTCTTCCCCTTTTTAAATTGTCTTGTCTTATTCTGCTTGATGGCGTTGCTGCTCGGCAATTGGCAGCACGATTTGGTAGGATGTCCGGATGGCGAGCTCTAGGCTCCCGAAACACCCCGAATCTTTCAAATAACTTTTTAATTTTTGAAATGCATTTTGGCTTCCACTAGGTGCCCCTTGAGAGTACTACTGGTCTCACGAGATGACCTTTTCTTTCAAGTTATCCTACCAATTTCTGAACTGAAATGATACATTGTACAACCTATTTTTTATTTAAATGGAAAATTTAACGTGTCAAATTTTAAATCTGTTTTTGGGTGCCCAAAATTCGTAATTTGTTTAATTGTATATACAAGTCCGCATTAACGAATTTGTATTTCTAAAATATCTGAAAATATAATTACAGTGAAACCTCCCTTAACGGACACGTCCGAACAATAAACACCTTTGCTGAACGGACAATTTTGAAGTCACCGACCGTCAGTATATATATTCCTGTATATTAACCCCTCTTGACAACGGACACTCTCAACAACAGACACGGACAGTAAAATTTGGAACATTTTTAATAAAAACAGTAAAATTTACGTCCTCAGAACGGACAGATGTTCAGGTAATTTTGAAATAATCCACATTTAATGCCGACATTTTTAGTGTACATTATGGGCAATATTTAGATCTATGCTAATAAGCGGCGCGACGCGTACCTACTGTTCATAGCACTAATTTAACAATAGACTGGCTTATGCTGTGTAGCTTGAAGGTAAATTGCGGTGAATTGCATAATAAATAGATTACCTTATTTTTATAAAATGTAGTCTTCATCAATAGAATAACTTAATTTTGATATGACTCTGGTGCGATCAATATGTCTTCAAGCAAAAAAAAGTTTTTGAGTCTTCAAGAAAAAGTTGAAATAATCCAGTACGCGGAAAAAAAAACTTAGTGTTAGAGTATTAGCCGAATAATTCTGCATAGGAAAATCTCAAATCTTAACAAGCGATTCGCCAAGACCGGGAACATGAAAAAGAAAAAGAAATTTGCGAAAACTGAGGATGCAGCCATAGACCAAATTGTCTACGACTGGTTTTGTAAAGTACGCTCCAAAAACATTCCAATATGCGGTACAATAATAAATAATAATAATTAAAGGATCAAATGGATGGTTGGAAAAGTTCTGTCAACGTCATAATATCTCTTTCAAATCCATCTGTGGCGAAGCAGCGACTGTACACACGCCTTGTCAAGTAAAACGTTTTCTTTAAAAGGCGAAACATGTACTGGCGGGAAAGCGTCCAAGGAGAGACTCACTGTTTTTACTTTGCTCCGCTATGAATGGAGAAAAAGAAAATGCACTGTTGATTGGAAAAAGTAAAAAAACCCGTTGTTTTAAAGGATCAAGCGTGGAAAAATTGCCACTTGAGTAGTACTATAACAAGAAAGCATGGATGACAAGGGATTTAATGTCGGATGGGTTGATGAAATTTGACCGAAAAATCCAAAGGCAAAACCGAAATGTACTTTTATTTTTTGATAATGCTGCATCTCACCAAAAACTGGAGTTAAAAAATGTTAAAATAATTTTTTAATGTCAAATTCGACATCACGTTGCCAGCTATTGGACCAGGCGTGATTCAAAATTTTAAAAACCACTACAGAAAGTTTTTCATCAAGCGACTTTTGTCATCCATGGAGTATTCTGAATCTACCGAACAATTGGGAGAAATACAAATGTTGTAAGTGCCTTGATTTAGATTGTTGCTGCATAGAAAAAAGTCGAATCCAAGACTACTTCCGCAAAGCTGGATTCTACGAAATTCTCGAGGAAAACGTTGACTACGATAGTGAAGATGATGTGTTATTATCGGACTTATGTAGAAACATCAATGTATTCTCTTCCGACTTAACTTCATATTCAGAAATCGACCTATGTTTTTACTGTAAGGCTTACTTTATTAAAATTATGGTTTTTAGTTTTCCCAGGAAAATGTATCGAAAGGAAGTCTAATGTGAGAGAAGCGACATAACAGCAGTATAGTATTATTGATATACATTGTTTCATTTCATGTCTTATGACTTATTCTAAAATAATTTTTAATGAATGACTCCTGTATATTGGAAGGGTGGGTACTTATTAGATCGGATAAAAATTGCTGATTTAGATTTTTGATTTCCTAGATCTTGATCAAATTTTGCGAAAATCGTTTACTATTTGCTCTAGCTGGCAAACACTGCACAGCCCATAACGCATTATACACGCTTACCAAATTAATGAGAAAATGATGGTTTCTCTAGTAGAAAACTTTTTTTTTTGCTACTGCTATTATTTTTCCAGCCACGACACTTTGATGTGGAAACGTTCTTGCATAGTATATGCATGAGTAAAACCGATAGTGAAACGCATTTAACTATTCATATTTTAATAATTGAAAATATTTGAAAATTTGGAATATGTGGAGCCAAATAACTTAGATTAGATATTGTTTTCTTTAATTAAAAGATTTTATGAACGTCATTGAAACGATTACCATTATTTGTTTACTTTCCTCTATCCTGAGTGAATTTTCCTGTACGTCGCTTCACGTAACCTCTCTATGTTGGTTGAAAACAATTATTATGTTTGAATAGCACTAGTTGCCTCTTCCCCTTTATAACTATGGTTTAACCTTACTGAGTTTAACTTGTTATCCCTCCAACTTTATCAGTGATAAACCAGGTCTTGGACTACTAGATTTGTAAACTGTTTTCTTTTTGCTAGTAAAACTTTAAATTCAATTTACAATGAGAAAACAACATGTTTTTTTTCGCTCGTTACAATGATTATTCAGTAGCGGCTCTTCCATGGGGTCATTTGGTCAATGACACCCCAAAAATATTTCAGAAATAAATTATTCGTTTGTCCCTCCTAATAGTTGTAATAAAACGCGAAACTTGGGAAAAGTTAAATACGCTACACTATTAGCCACGCTCGGCGGTTCGAATGGTCTGGAATAAAATACGCTATACAAAGCTAGGCTGGCAGTCCGAATTGCCCTGATTGCCTTAAAGCTTGACGAAAGTACCCGAAGATTTCACAGCTACCGAGCGGCAGCCGAACGTGATAGCAAATGGAATATGAAATCGCGATTTGGGTCATCAGCCGGTCTCTTCTCATAATTCGATCGATCGATCGCTGCATCACCTCGGCATGCGCCAGTTCAATTGTTCAGAGGTCCCGTTTTTAATCCATGAAAATTGATTTATATACTGTTTTTTGTAATATATATTTTTTATTTTTATAATCCATGTGTGAGTTGGGAATATCCAGGAAATAAAATGTTGGTAGTTACTAGTGCAAAAAAATAAACAACTAAAAAGTGCTTACGAACTTAATTTTGCAAAAATAACCAATTTCAAGGTAGTCTATGTTTGTGTTGTGAATGTAGAGGAAATAAAATGTCGGTAGTGCAAAAATTAAACAACTAAAGAGTGCTAACGAACTTAATTTTGAGAAAATAACCGAATTCAAGGTAAGTGGTCGCCCTTTGCCAGAACTTAGTATTCGACAAACTAGTAAAGACAAAAATAAAGAGGTTCATCGAAACTTTCGTAAAAGTATGTACAATTTAGCTAACTGGATATGTGGTTATGAAGTCTCTAACTCATTTTACTGTTGTTTGTTTGTTGTTTTCTAAGGACTCGTTATGGTGCAAAACCGGTGTTAAAGACTTAAAAACGCTTAAAAGAACAAATAAAAAAACATGCGTTTTCTGTAGATCACATGAAATGTTCCGTGAACTATACTACGGTCGGAAGTGTTGATATTCGCACTCAGCGAGACACAGCTTATAGAAAATCCTTTAGAGATTTTAATGAAAATGTATCCAAAAATCGTTATATTTTAAACAAAATTATAGAGTGTGTAAAATTTTGTGGGGCATTCGAGCTGGCACTAAGTGGCCATGATGAAACGGCTTTGTCTGAAAATCCAGGGGTTTTTCGAGCGCTTATAAGTTTTGTTAAGGAGTTGTATTTTTAAAGAGTATATGCAGAATACAACTGTCTTTAAAGAAACGTCTAAATCCATTTAAAATGACCTACTTGACTCTATGCTGGCTGTGGCTCAGGAACAAATTAAGCAAGACATTCAGTCAGCTAAATATGTTGCTGTGCAAGTAGATGAAACAACTGACAGTTCCACCAAAACCCAAATGGTTATTATAATACGTTATATTTTGTCTGGCATTGTCCATGAACGATTTGTTAAATTTGTAAATCCGTTAGGGACCAGAGCTTCACACCTTACAGACGTAATTCTTTATGAATTAGAAAGTCTAGGCATTAATAACACCCCCGAGAAATTAATAGGGCAAAGTTACGATGGAGCGTCCATTATGAGTGGAAAATTAAAGAGCATTATCCTGTGGCTAATTTTATACATTGTTATGCCCACCAATTCAATTTAATATTACAGAAAGCAGCAGGTCAAGATAAAAACGTAAAAGTTTCTTTTGCAAATTTACACGGTTTCTCAACATTATTTAATTGATCTCCAAATCGCACAGCAGTTCTTGATGAGTTAGTTAAAGTTCGCTTACCTAAAGCTACTCCCAGGAGGTGGTACTTCAAAGTACGTTGTATAGAAAATGTGTTTATATATCAGGCAGACATTTTATTATGTTTAGAAAAAATAATTGAAATGGAAGAAGATGCCAACAAAATTAACCAAGCCTTTGGTTTAAAAGGCTTCTTACAAAATGTAGATTTTTTAATGAACTTCAAAATCGATGTTTTATCAGTAAAAAAAAATATAATCTCCTCATTAAACGTTCCGTCCAAGCAGTTCGCGATAAAATTCTAAACGACCTATCTTCAGAAATGCCTTCAATTTCATCTAATGCTAGTAAACGGCTACGTAAAAATGAATATTCTAAACATCGAGTGATTTTGGAGGTCTGTGACATAATAATTTCTGAAATGCACCATCGCTTTAGTTACAGTGATCATTTGGTGATCAGCCAACTATTTCATAGTGATCAATTTGAAAATTACAACAATAATTTTACAGATAATATTTTAAATTTAGTTAAAAAAGACTTTCCTTGTATAAATTACTTAAAACTAAAAATTGAACTGCAAATTATTTAAGATCATGCTGATTTTCCTGAAAGTTCTGGAGCTATTTCAATGCTTCAACTTTTTATAAATAATAACATAAGTGATACGTTTTCTGAAACCGTCAAAATATTAACTTTTACTGTGTACTTTGCCAATGACAACTGTAGAAAGCGAGCGTTGTTTTTCAACCTTAAATAGAATAAAGACTTTTCTACACAACACCATGGGCCAAGATAGACTATCCGCTTTAGCAATGTTATATATCGAGAAATCGTTTATAAAAGGAATGTGCAATTTTAACGAACGTGTCATTCAGCATTTTTCCAATTCTAAAGAAAAAAGAGTAGACCTGCACTTCAAGAGAATTTAAAGCTCAATTTAATTGTAAGATTTTTATTTTTATTTTAAGTATGTCTATTTTTAAATTTGTTATTGACCTCCCAATATAATTCACCACGAGCCGCCACTGTGATTATTCGGTAAATTTGACAGTCCAAGTAATAGAATCATTTTGTATATAATTGGTACAAATAATAATAAATGGTATAATAATTGGTAAACTACTGTAATTAACTTATTAATATATATTATTACAGGTCTTTTGTGTGACTTATTGTGGTCGGACCCTGACAAGGACGTGCAAGGATGGGGCGAAAACGATCGCGGCGTATCGTTCACGTTCGGCGCAGACGTAGTGAGTAAATTCCTCAACAGACACGATTTAGACCTGATCTGCCGAGCGCATCAAGTGGTCGAAGACGGGTACGAGTTTTTCGCCAAAAGACAGTTGGTGACCCTCTTCTCGGCCCCAAATTATTGCGGCGAATTCGACAACGCTGGAGGCATGATGAGCGTCGACGAAACCCTAATGTGCTCTTTCCAGGTAAGTTTTTCTCTCTTTGGTTCAGGTAGAATCGAGCCATTCAAAAAAATTTGTTTTGTGAGTACAAAGCACCATATTTTAGAGACATGCGGGGTGAAATGCAAATAACTATAAGAATTTTGACATTTAAAAGTACAGGCTATTTTAAACCAAATCTTCTTGTATGATGATGGTTGAAACTTAACATATCTGAGAAAAAATGAGTTTCGATGAGCAGAGTTTAGGTATTTATGCCTGATCAATGCTGACTTATTGTATTTGATAGTCAAATATTTCCGTTTAAAATCTTAAAAATCTTCAAAACACAATTTCTTTTTAAGCAGGAGTTTAGAAAATTCCCTGTTCCTGCGGTGAAACATACCCGGTTTACATTTTGTTGCTGTTTTGACCTAGCTTAAGAAATTTCCTTTACTTTTCTTTTTTACAACTAATTCTAAAAAAGGGCAGTTTTTCATCCTACATTACATGTAGACTGCAATAACACTAGTTCACAATTCTTCTCAACTTTTTTTCTGTATCAAGTCAACATTTCTTTTCAGCAAAAAGTACAGAGAAACTGCTATTAAAAACATTTTGCCTAACCTTGAAAACGACTATATTATTTTCGATATTCTGGTATTAGGCCAACAAAACAGCTGACTGCTGTCAATATGGCGGCCATAGGACAAACATTAATCGATTTTTTGCGAGATAACCACTAGTAAAGTGCGGGACACGAAAGAAAACCGGGCGAAGTCAATCGGTTTAGGAAGGTCGGGCAAGAAATCTCTTTAAACCAGTGGTGTTTGCATGGCACTCCTTTTTGACTATAAGCACTTCAGATAATTAAAGAATGTAACTATGCTTAATGAAACTTTATCCATATTTGTCTGTTTTCTTTCGTCTACCGCACTTCTCTTTTGTGTTGTAAAAACGGCGATCTTTCAAATTTTAAAATGATTTAATTTTGATTTTTCTTTGTTAAAGGGGGTGTTTTTATGTCCTAAAAGTCTCAACTTTTAAGATATAGGATGGTAAAGTTTAAAAAGAAAACATTTTTTTTTCATCCCAATTCTGATGCTATTGTAGATAACTGCATGAAATTTGATACACGTCTTCTATACATTAAGGAGCATACGGATTTACCCAGGTTAATTAAATATGCACGCGACTGGTAGAAATTTCAAAAATTGATTGTTAAATAAAAAATGCCCTTTTATGCATAAAAGAAGTGTATCAAATTTCACACAGTTATTTATCTATAATAGCATCAATTAGAATTAAAAAAAAATGTTTTTTTAAAACCCTGTATATCCAAAGTTAAGACTTTTAGGTTCATATTAAACTTTTTTCTTAAAAGGTCCAAGAATAGGAAACGCCCTGTATTGTACTTCACAATGACGCCCCCTGTACAAAGTAATATGACACCCAGCGACAAACGGTCACTTTTGGCATACCCGAATAGCCCAAAGTCGAACTGCATAAGTTAAAATTTTGATAAATTTGTTCATGGAATTAAAACTACATTGATGTGTTAATTTTGGAAAAATATGAGTTCTGTAGTTTTTCAAATATTAATTGCAATATTAGATATTTTTTACACCCGGTATTGAACAGAAAATTAATTATTTTGAAGCAGTTTATTGACAACTACCTTATGAACAATTTTACAAAATATATGAAAAAAACTAATCCATTTTTGAGGTTGACGGCTGTGATTCTAATGGTTCGATTTCTTAAATCGTTGTCTTCCTGTATATATTTGAGGTTTAGTTGTCACTACTTAAGATCCCAGTGTGATAACTAAATCATCAATAACCGTTTCAATTTTGCCATCAACTTCCCAGTATTTATCTTCAATAGAACGAACATGTTTAACATATTTATTATTTTATTTAAATCTTTAATTGAAAATTCACTGGTGTTGCGCTCTCGAATAGATTTTTTACTCCTGCCCATGCAAGTTCAATAGAGTTGAGGTCGCACATGTATGGAGGCAGCCTTAAAGGTGTATGACCGAGGTCATACAAGACTGTTCAATTTAAGCCATGATATCATATGAGCTTTTGTAGAGTATTTAGTTGGCACTTTATCTTCTACGTGAGAATAATAAGCGCATTATCCATTACCACGACTGATTTGGGAGCAATGTTCACTTTGCCACCACTTTTCAAAATTATCTCTTCATCTGTCCATGATAGTCTCCAGTTGTTAGTTCCAAGCGAAAAACTAAAGCAGCACCTAGAAAAAATCTGGCTTCTGAACCAGCATGAACTATAATAAAGCGACTACTAGAGCGGATTCCCTGAACAACGCCTGTAACACTGTCACTTTGCCAGCATTTGTTCACTGTCATATCATTTTGGTCCCTCAATGAGCAATTTTCGTTTATTTTGGCACTTGCGCCAAACAAAACCATTTGATCATAAAAGCCAGTTTAAGGTTTTATACCTGTACGGAAAATCTATTTTGTTCTTTACAGCACGAAGCAGGAGTTTGCAGGTCGGAACTTTCTTCAAGTTTATATAAATATCCTCTATTGTTCGTCGAATTACTTGAAAATCACCATCGTCAACTTTATCTTTGTATGATAATCGGGGTCTTTTTTTACCAGGAGATTTTAAAGGTGAAGTAGAACATGAGCGATCATTATGTTCTCTTTGAATTTTTCTTACACTACTTTCCGAAACACCAGTGTCAAATGCAGCGGGTTCTGTTCGATTTTGAATTGGAATAGCCAAACTGTTATTTTTAGCTTCTCTAGTACAGGCCTCTATGACGTTCGCAAATAACTTCACCTGCACCGCTTCGAATTGTTTTTCCTCTTTTCCTCGCCATCATTACTTCGAAATAATAATTCAAATTCAACGCAACGCATTTATATAGAAATGAAAACAAATGCTCGAAATGTATAGGCTCCACTGGAAATAGCTAGAACCTTCTAGCGGCAAGAGCATGGAGACTCTAGGCACATCCCAATTACAAGTGGACCAGTGCGAAATTTACTAAATCCTCGATTAATTTTCCGTGCCGCTTAGCTGGCGCACTTTATAGGTGAGGCGGCAAACTATTACATCAAATAAAATAACATAAAATTTATTTGCGTACACAAATTTTACTTTTCCGCTTGCTTAAGACTATGAACCTTTATTTTAAGGACCGCCCGGTTTTCTTTTGTGTCCCGCACTTTAACGACGGTTAGCGTCTGTGGTGACGTCATAGTATGTTTTGACTTTTGATATGTTATTCCATTCCATTGGCAACTGACAGATTTAAATGTTTTTTTGGATTCTTTTATATTAAATTCTTTTTAATTCATTTTTCTAGTCTGCTAAAAGTATCCAGTAATATTAATGATTTAAATATGTATTAATGCATTCCATTATGCTTCCTTTAGTTTGTTATCATGATAAACATAACACAAACAAAAATAAATTAATTCCCCCCAAAAACTTTCATAAGTTTAAGATAGAATCTAAAAATTCAAATTCAAATGAATAAATACAATTTACAAATAATATATAACACTAATCTAGCAAGTTTGATTTTACAATATTATTGTTTCATATTATTATAAAAAACTATTTATTAGTTACCATCAATACTTTTTTTAGCACAATAGTACAAATAATGAAAGAATAATCCTACATAAAGATATCTCAAAACACAACTACCACTATTTAATTAAGGAGATACTGAAATCTATTATAATTCTCGAAAATAAAGCATCTACATGTATTATTAAACCTAGCTCTGTCAGGAATATTTTTTATCTCAGTAGGTAAAATATTATAAACCTTAGGCCCAATATATGTTACAAATCTTAAGTTCAAGCTATCATTAATTAATGGGTAGTTGGATACTCCTGTCAGTTCTATTACGGGTGTCATAATTATGATCTATGTTGGTCCATTGAGGTCTAGTTTTATGTATATATGAAGAAATTGTAGCAATCTTATAGTTAATATACTCTTTGAAAACAGCAAGTGAGAAGGAAACATTCTATCTTTTTTATAAATAATTTTTAGAATAAATTTTTGAATTATATTTAATTTATATAGACATCTATTGTACATCCCAGAAGAGGTTCTACAAAAACTTTGCATATAATTTCGATTAGTTTTTTATTTAAAAAGTGAGAAAGTATGTCTTACTCATATAATATAAAGTATGTATTACTCGTATAACGAATTTAAGAACTTTTAAGTAGGATTACCTTGCTTTCCCAAACAAAAAAAATACAGAGTTGCATAAAGGTAAAAATTATTAAAAAATCTCTTTCAAGATGGTACCTACATACAAATACTGACATTTATTTAAGTCCCGTTAATATTGGTAAAACATAAAAAATAATACAGCAATGAAAGTTCTAAAAGTTAAAAAAGTAATATAACTTTTTCAAACAAGGATTAGACATATCTTTGATCAGGGTCTCGATTGAGAATCATAATAATTTTCAATTAGCTAGATTCAATCAGTGAATCAATTGTGACTTATAGTCAATATCCTTAATCTAAATAAAATAAATCTTACAAGAAAAATAATACTTTTTGAAGACAGATTAAAAAATAGACCCAAAAAATTCGTTTAATTTTTTTGTAAATAATTAATATGAAATGTTTTGCACACACTTGGCCCTAATTTAATTTAGTTTTTATTGCAGTAATCCACTTCAGCCGCATCGACGAAAGTTCATTCAACCGTTTTTTTTACCTAAAATTGAAAATTTTTTGAACTTAAAAATAAAAATAATATTGTCTCTCATTCCTTTACTCACAATTGGCAATACAACAAAAAGAAGACCTTTGAAAGCAAAAAAATGAAAATAAATAGCAAGTCCCATTATATTCCTGTGTAAAAAATGGATTTGTTTGTCCTACGGTCGTCAAAAACAGCTGATCGGTGACGTTCAAGTGACAGATCGTTGGAGTGCCTTAAGCCTGGGTTATAGATTGAAAACGTTTGCGTCTTGCGTCGCCGTTTGCGCTGACCTTGAAGTTTACTTAACGCAAAGCAATGGGTACGGTTATATTTTTGCCGCCATGAGTTTGAGTCTCCTCTAGCCGTCGAAAAGATGGCGATCTTTAACTTTAATGGAAGCGTCTGCCAAAAATCGACGTTAGCGTTAAGCTGCAACCAATGAAATTGCTGGATTTTAGAGGGCCTTTTAAAACGTTCGTCCTTTGTAATAAATTTGACATTAACATATACACATAACATCTTTAAAAAAACTGCTTAGGGTCATTGTCTTTAATTTTTAAAAAATACTGGTAGAAGGTATGAGTATTTCCACCCCAATTAACAGTCCAAATTCGCGATCTTTGCCGCCTTCTCTTCAACAGCTTTGCAACTGCGACACACATTAATATATCCACAATGCCTAGTCTTTACTAGGCATCATTACTATGATTTTGGTTATCCATGCTAAGCAAATTAAAAAAACGTACATAAACTGAAAAACAAGCAAGACAAAATTGCATTACACAAAAGGGCGATAAATTTAAAAATAAAAGTAAGGTTAGTTCCACAGGCAACGCAAAGCGCGAACATAACTCGGGCTAAGAACCAGCGTAAACACTTAACTCAAACGGACGACGCAAGACGCAAACTTTTTGAATCTATAACCCAGGCTTTATATCTTCAAAATTTAAAAGAATTTAAAAGGCAAACTTGACTCTGCAAAGTGTAATTCGATGTTGCCTTTATTGCTTTTCTGTAACTAACCAAATAATACATTACTTTTTTAATTAATTTAATACATTTTTAGATCCTGAAACCTTCGGAAAAGAAAGCAAAATATCAATATCAAGGAGTAAACTCTGGCCGACCTTCAACTCCACAGAGAAACCCAACCACCAAAAAGAAATAAAGTGAAAATTAGAGCAATAAATATTTATATGTAACTTTATTTTTATTTTACTCTACACTATAAAGCATTTTTAACCAGTGTATTCTCTCCACGACTATAAAGTCAATCCTTAAAATTTGCAAGAGTATTATTTACAGTTTTAGTTTATAGTTTTCTTTGACTGATTTTTTTTTATTTGTGACTGGCCACGATAACCCGTTTTGTTGTACCTTTTATTGTAAATAAAATCGCAATCATTTATTTTTTTTGTATCTTACTAGCATTTAGCATACTAATGCATGGTTGTACTTTTCATTATTGGCCAAAGAATTGTGTGATTTTTGGCAATTTTTTTTTTAATTTAAATAATTGACCTATGATAATTCACCCGTGGTGTAGCCTTTAGTAAGTGCATTTTATTTCGAAATATATGCAATACGTAAAGCATTTTGAAATTACGTGTTTAGTTTCATAGCTTGTAAGGATAGCATATGATACATATTCTTATGCAAATTGCCTTGACAGATATTTATTTTTTCAAGTGATAATGAAATGCACCTACGTGTTTGCAGAGTTGTACAGTGGAAAACAGGTTATAACTCGTATTTATTGCATTTTCTTATATTGTTGATTTTTAAAAAATAGCGTCACTAGTGCCTGTTTCATTATTCTTTTGGAAATGTTAGATATAATTTATAGAATAAAAGCAACTTAAATAAATCTATATATTAATACTTTGTAGCCATTTTCACTTATATATTATATAAAAAAAATGGTAAATTTCTTTTACCCGGAATTTCCTGTTATATTTTTTTTCCATTTGTTAGGCATAGTGAAGTGTGATCCAGTTTTTTTATTTTTATTGAGCGCCATTTTGTTCTATCGTAGTGGATTCGTACCAATATTTTACCATTTTCTTTCTACCTATGCCGCACTTGACTTTTGGGCATAATTTAAAGTAAATTCAATAAGTAGATTTTACATTGACACCGCCATTTTGTTACGTAATGTTGAATTCGTACCAGTTTACCTCATTTTCATATTTAATTTTTCCGCAAAAATTTTTTACATTGATTTTTAAGAAAATTTATCTTTCGCCATTGACAACCATAATATCAGTATTTACATCTTCCCTTGATCCACACATATTTCCCAGATATTATTGTTGTTGTTATGTTAGAGTAGGGTATTATTTGGGGTTAGCTACGCCTATGAACGACCCCGAAATTCAGCCAAACTGGACGGAATTTCTATACTTTTCTGGAACAGTATGTATTATTTTCGATATACACATATTTCCCAGATATTATTGTTGTTATGTTAGAGTAGAGTATTATTTGGGGTTAGATTAGCCTTTTTAGATTGTCGACGTTTCGCAATTTTGTTGTTTCATCCTCAGGACACAACATTTTATATTCTGTATGAAACCCATCTTATCAGTCTTTACCTATTTCGTTGGTCCGCAGATATTTTCTAACACCAAATAATCCACCACTCTAATATAACAAGAAGATTGTTAACGAAGATGATTTAGAAATATTATATCCATCCAGAGACTCCTAGAAAAAAAAAACTACGTCAACAGCTATTTAGGGAAAGGGTAAAAAGTCAGTAAAAATCAAAGAAGATAAAAATCTTGTCGCAGAAAGTACGAAGATATAAAAAGAAGGTTTTGTCATTGAAGCAAATCATAAAACATTTAGCTAGTAAAAATTTGATAAGCTCAGAAAATTCTCTATTACTTTCCAACATGTCTGGAATAACCAAAGAACTGCAAAAACGTAAATTGAAAAAAAATGCTAAATATTCTCCAGAATTAAGAAAGTTTGCAATAACGGTCAGTTTTTTTTCACCTAAAGCTTATGATTACATTCGAAAAGTTTTTGATACTTGTTTACCCCATAGGAGTACCATAGGAAAGTGGTTTAAAAATATAAACGCGGAACCAGGTTTTACCAAAGAGTGTTTTGACACTTTAAGAAAATATGTCCAAATATCTGATAGACATACTCTCATTGCACTTGTTATTGACGAAATTTCAATTCGAAAACAAGTGGAATGGGATGGGAGAAAGTGTCATGGATCTGTTTACTATGGGGTAGACTTGGACGATGATCAAAATGCAGTAGCAAAAGAAGCTTTTGTTTTAATGGCTGTTTGCATAAATGGTACATGGAAAATACCAGTAGGGTATTTTTTTGTAGACGGGTTAACTGGCATGCAAAAAAGTTCCCTTGTGTCTCAATGCATAGAATTAATTAAAGAAACTGGTGCCCATGTATTATCATTAACTTTTGACGGTGCTCCTTCGAATGTCGCAATGGCAAATCTTTTAGGCTGTGTCACAGAACTGCAAAATATGAAAACATATTTTATAATTCGTAACAGCAATATTTTTGTTTTTTATGATCCATGTCATATGCTTAAACTAGTTAGAAATACATTCGGATAGAGCAAACAATTAGTAGATGGTCAGGGGAATTTAATTAAGTGGGAGTACATAGAAAAATTAGAAAATTTACAAAAATCTGAAGGACTTCATTTAGGGAACAAACTTAGAAAAGCCCACATCAAGTTTTTTAAGCAAAAAATGAAAGTTAGATTAGCTGTCCAATTATTAAGCGAATCAGTAGCAGATGCTCTAACTTTTTGTGAGAAAACTTTAGGCCTTGAAGAATTTCGTGGTTGTAAGGCTACAGTCAATTTTATTAAAATGTTAAATAATATTTTTGATGTATTAAACAGCCGAACCCTTGCTGCACCAAGATATAAAAAACCCATTTTTAACAAAAATATATTCCAAACTAGGAAGTTTATTTCTGAAGCAATTGATTATATTTCAACATTAAAATTTACAAACAATCAATTACTAATACATTCCAAAAGGAAAATGGGCTTTCTAGGTTTTATAATATCTTTAAAAAGTGCCTTGCTGATGTATGATGAAGCAATTTCAAAAAATTATCTTGTTTACCTTCCATGTTATAAAATTAGTCAAGACCATCTTGAACTATTTTTTTCATCCATAAGATAAAGGGGTGGTTGGAAAAATAATCCTACCTGTAGACAATTTACGGCTGCTTACAAACGACTTTTAGTCCGAGCAGAAATTCGTGAAGGGGGAATGGGGAATTGTATTCCCTTAGATGACATACCTATACTAGTGGGATCAAGCAGGTTTGAAAAACCAGAACTCAATATTGCACCACCTGATTTTCTCCCAGAGGTATCTGAAAAGTATCCAATGTTGCAAAGCATTTGGGAAGATCATGAATATATAATGAATACCCATGTAATTAGTAAATGTTCAAAAGAAATTATAATTTATATAGCGGGTTTTGTATCACGTAGGTTACAATCATTAATTAAATGTGAAATGTGCATACAATCTTTAATTGGGGAAAAAGAAAATTATTTAAACTCCTTAATTTCCCAAAAAAATCGAGGTGGATTAACATATCCCTCTAAAGACGTAATAGAAATTTGTAAATTAAGCGAACATTTTTTGCGAATTTATGAGCACGATATCAAAAAGAAGAATTTTTTAAGTATCTTAAAAAGCAAAATTATGTTTAGCTGCATACAATCAAAATATTTTAATTATTTAAAAGAACATGCATCAGAAGGTACTACAAACCACTTTTATTTTTTGATGGAATCTATCATTTTACAGTATTTAAATATTCGTTTGCATTTTATAAGTAAAAGGCAATCTGAAGTAGTAGATCCCATCAGAAGTCAATATACCAAGCTAATTTTGTTTAAGGGACAATAACATTTATTGTATTGGTTTAGCTTTAGTATTTATAATAATGTATATAATTTTTTTAGTTTTAAGTTTTTTGTAATTGTATTTAGAACCCTGTAAAATATTTCAGCTATATGAAATAAAATATAACGTAATTAAATTATATACCTAGTTTTATTTCAGTATTAAGAAGGTCCATAAATACGTAAAAAGCAGAATAGCGAAATACTAATTTTTCCAAGATAATTTACATTACAAAAATTTAAAGCTAACAGGCGCTCGGTAAAAGTTTAAGCAGATTTTAATTTTGCACATGGTTTTCATTTTGATACAAAATAAATTGCATTTTCGTCTAAAGTCCTCTTACTTATCACCTCTTTTCATATATGCGTCGGTGAACCAAAACGCTAAATAAGTTACATCACAAAAAATGTACATTTATTTCTAATATCAATCATGTGATACGCCACTGAGCAAACATGCGTGGTGCCAGTTGGCCTTCAGTAAAACAGCTGGCGTTATCCGTCCCCTCTCTTTCCTTGTCTAAGTTGATGGCTTTTCCTAATGTCAAGGTGCCAACATAAAGGAAAAGTTACTAGCCCAAAAAGTATGACGTTTGGTTGTTTTTAGTTCCCAATGTCCTAATTTTTTTCCACTGTTATGTCTTTTATAATTGATTGTAGTAATTTCATTCAAAACTAGCTAATTTTTACAACAGAAAAAAAGGAAATCGGGTTTAGAAACGAAACATGATCGGAAAAATTTGACTCCGGATTCGTGATCAGGACTGTAAAATCCAACTACGGCCAAGAAATCGTCGAAATTGGTGATGGTATAAAAAGTAAATAATTACCGACAACTCAATTAATTACTTTACCTGAGTGCTTTATGTTGATTTTCATTTTCTATTTGATGGGATCTTGGTATTTTTTGAGATATGCTGGTTACGTGACACTGGATAAAACAAAAGAACCGTGCCCAGGGTTACCTCTCTCCAGCGATGCCAGACGTACCATAATTATGGAATTGTACCATAATTTTTACCTTAATTCATCAACAGTCAGTGAACGTACCATAATAAATACTTCTGCCATAATTTCATCCGGTTTAATATTTTGCTAAAAAACTAGACATTTTAAAAAGCGAAAACTTTAAAACATAAATAAATAAAATAAAAAAACTCACTTATAAGCTTTGTAATTTAGAATTTGAACAGTGGTTAGATTTCCAAAGAAAAATGTTCGTAGTTATCGATGCCAAATTTTTGAAGAAAATGTGTTCACTTAAAAACAAACTGAGAAAGTTGAAACCACAAAAACAAATTTCTTCGAAAGTCGAGAACATTGTAGAAAATCTTTCTTCTCAGTCTTTTGATAATAGAGAAATCGCCCTTTTGAATAAAGGTTTGAATTTTGCAGAGCCTCCAGTAAAAAATAGTTTACCAACTATTATAGGGAATATCGAAAGTTCCATTCAATACGTGCCAGAGTCAACTAAGGGATTCATTAGAGAGGCTTGCAGAAATCAAATCTCAAAAAACGTTGTTAACAACAAGTCAAAATATGTTTCTCGTAAAAACACTGAAGTTATCCAGGGACTGAAGAAAAAGGAATGTTTTTATTTAAAAGCTGACAAAGGAAACAAGGTTGTTATACTAGATAAAACAGATTATTTTGAGAGAGTAGACAATTTGATTCAAACTGGTCCTTATGATTTAATTGAGAAAAAACCCGTTATCAAAAATGATAGCAGAAGTAAAAAGAACTTTAAAACAGTGTAAAAACCTTGTGTCCGATAAACTAAAATTCAAACTAACCCATAGTAACCCACAGTTATCTAAACTGTATTGCCTTCCCAAAATTCATAAACCTGGGAAGTCCATGAGACCTATTGTTTCAGCTGTTGGATCACCAACGTACAATATTTCAAAATGGTTAGTAGAAGAATTCGGCAAATTAAATATCTCGTATGATAACTTTGAGGTTACTAACTCGTTAGAATTCTTAGATAAAATTAAGAATGTTCACTTAAAAGAAGGTGAAATTTTAATATCTTTTGATGTAAGCTCATTGTTTCCTAGCGTACCCATACCACTAGCTTTAGAGTACCTAAAGGAACTACTTGAAATCAATAATTTGAAGAAAGAAATTATTGATGAGTATTTACTTCTCACAAAATTATGTATGAATCAAAATTTTTTTCAGTGCAACAATAAATATTATAAACAACTAGAAGGAACTGCGATGGGCAATTGCTTATCTCCGTTCCTTGCAAATTTGTTTATGGGCAGATTAGAAACCCAATTCAAAAAAGAACTCAAGTATTTCCCAAGGGTGTGGTATAGATACGTAGACGATATATTTGCTATTTTTGATACTAAAACAGAAAATTTGGACACTTTCTTAGAAACATTAAACAATAAATATCCTTCCATTAATTTTACGTACGAAAAGGAGAACAATGGGCAATTACCTTTTCTCGACACGTTAGTTATTAGAAATAACGATAAATTAGAATTTGATATTTATAGGAAATTTACTAATACTGATAGATATATAACATCCGACTCATTTCATTGCCGTCAACACAAAATGGCAGCATTCCATTTCTTAACTCACAGATTAGTCAATTTTCCACTAAGTAAAGAACGTTTTAACAATGAAATGAATCGGATTAAAAATATAGCTAAAAGTAATGGATATAATGATAATTTTGTACATAAACTAGTAAATAGACATAAGCATAAGAAAATGTTAAAAGATGCCACTACTCTTCAAATACCTGAGGCTTCCAATAAATTCATAGTAATCCCATATGATCCCAGATATACGAGAGGTCTAGAAAAAGTATTTAAAAACGTAGGTTTTAGAGTAGCCTACAAAACGGAGAATAGTTTAAAAAATCTCCTTGGAAACCCCAAAGACAAAGTCGACTTGAGGGAGAGGAGTGGCATCTATGAAATTAGCTGTAATGATTGTGATCTAAAATATGTTGGGCAAACTAAACGCTCCATAAACATTCGTTTTAAAGAACACATGGCACATTTAAGATACGGAAGAACAGAAAAGTCAAGCGTTGCCCAACATGCTTTGGAAAACAATCACCGAATAGGAATAAATAATCTTAAGTTGATTAAAAATGTATCTAATAATAGATTATTGGATGCATTTGAGAGTATAGAAATAGTTAAATGTGGTAAGAAAGCACTAAATAAAGACAGAGGGCCTATTCCCTATAGTCCCCTCTATTGTTTACTTGACAACGGTGCAGTCGGGTGCAACCAAGTGTGACCACATTTACCTATAAATAGTCTCGGTTAGGATAAGTTACTTTAGTTTATATCATCTGCTGATGATGCTAACTTGGTTAGCGAAACGCGCGTCCAGAACGTAACAAGTTGTGGTGTAGTGTGGTTAGAACTCTTGTATTTTGATTTAAAACACTGTATAATTTACACTAAAAATATGTTTACAGTTGGCAGATCTGTTAAAATTGTTAAAAACCGATTATTTGTTATTACAGTGGTATATTTTTTAAGTTTTCAAATAGATCATTACAACATAAATTCAAATTAGTGTTTTACTTGTGCCATAAAAAAATTGATTCTGGCACCGCTGCGCTATAATTTTAATTATTGACATCTGGCATCGCTGCCTCTCTCCTCATCAAACATATTTATGACTTATGATCATGAATATGGTGGGAAGAAAACATTTATAAACTTATGTCTATGCCCTGCGCAGTCGCATTAGCCGATTTGTTCGAAGAAACTTGCCCAAGCCGCAAGATATTTCATTTGTCTTCATTGTCAAATTATATTTGAATTTTCATTTGAAAAATAAGTACAGTATATTTGTATTCCTTAGAAATCAAAGATATAAAATTCGTCTATGGTTTTAGTTAATTAACACCTAATTTTGTTCAATAACTTCAAAACTATTGCGCCATAGAAATTCAGTTATCCTTTTCAACATAATTTGATAAAATCTAGTTGCTAGTGTAGTGGAGTGAATGATATTTTCCTTTTTCTTGAAATTGGGGATATTAAATTGGATTCAAAATGTATTCCAGGCAAGAAAAATGAGACTTAAAAGTTTTAATCAAGAACCCAACCCCAAAAAGTAATTTTTCAATTTATTTGTTAACAACGCTCTTAATTTTAAATTGCAATAGATAAGTTTTAAAGAAAGTAAAAACAATATTTATGTAAAACAGTGAAATATTTCGCTGAGACTGGCTGTTAGGTACGGGGGGCAGTATGAAGTAAGGCAATGGTAAATATACAAAATGGCAGAGAGCCCTTTCGTAGCTACGCCACTCGTGCTAACTTATTTACTCTACAGGAAAAAAATATAAACAGGAATGAATGAAGGAGAATCTTTCACCTTTCCAATTTTGCGATGTGATTTTCAGTAAATTGAAAGATAGGAAAAGCAACAAAAAGTATAATTTTCTTTTATGAAACTTGTTATGCATTTTCTCTTCTTTACAGGACGGTAGAAAGTACTTGAAAAGGTCTTTCCAAACTTATCACAATAGATTTGTCTTTAATACTTTCTGAAATGGCATTTTAAATGTATTTCCATTGTTATATTTTAATGAAAATAGAATATTTTTTATAGTAAACCACTAATTAACAAATATCAATCAAAATAAAATTTATTTAATGCTTACCTATAGCTTGGAAAGTATACATTTAAATATATCAAAATGTGTAATTTTTTTAAAGATCTTTTCGCAAGTACCTTTCAAAGATGCAGTATATACAGGGTTTTCTATAAAAGAAAATAATTTTTTTGTTGCCTCTTGTATCTTTTGAGGTACCGAAAATACGAATGCAGATTTAAAATTTAAATATTGGCAGTAAAAAGTAACTCTTCGCCATCTAGTAGATAACAGAGTAACTGCTGTTTGTTTGCTGTTATAGCTTTCTACATATCATTGTTGTCCGAAGCCCATGTCCGTCCTAACAGATAGCGCTAAGATATTAACATGTTTACAGTGACTTTATATAAACTCACTGTAAACATGTTTAAAAGTATTAGTTTCCCTTCTCCTCCATCTATATATATTTATCCGTTTTATCGCTGCTTATGACGTGCGAAGCTTTTCTAGTTTCTTCAGTCCTTTCCACAGAAAATGGGTAGTGTTTTTTTGTGGTCCTTTCACAAGTATTGCACGCCGGGACATTATAAGTTTATTTTTATAAATGTCACTAAATATGATAACTAGGAAATAAAAATAAACTAGTACTGTGACAGATTATGTATGTTTAAATTTCAACTGTGAATAAGTGTCGTTTCTGCAGAATTTTCTGATCACGAAGCTTTTAGTGTTTGTTTTTCTTTCTATAAGATTTGAGTAATTTCTCACCTGTAGAGAGGTCTGGAAGTATTTTTAGTTTTACTAATTTTGCTGTATTTACCTGAACCTATAAACTTATTTTTATATCTTGGTGCAAATTTCAAAATGTTCCCCATTAGAAAATTAAAACATAAGAGGTTGAAACTTAGAGCATTAAATTTCGTCCAAAACGTTAAGGTGCCTAGATTCAATAAGAATGTACAGATAGATACAATGGGGTGGTTAATGTTACCTGACCATGTAATGATAGATCAAGATATTTTGAATAACTTTAATGTGGCTCATAATCACTTCAAAGCTTACATATGTGATACGGATCCCCTTGATTAATTATAAAATACCTCTGCCTTTCGTTTTTTTTTTAGTGTTCTGTTTATTTGATTTATTGTTAACGTAAAATAGATTGAACTGAAGCAAGAAGATTATTTAACCGTTGGTTTATGTATTATAGTGATAAAAGCAATATTTATATTTAAATAGTTGTATGTAAAAATGTTGTAACTAAAATAAAAATTATAACCTAAAAATTTGACGTTTATTGAATTTCCGCTTGCCGTGCGTAAAGCTACATTTACATTCAATTTCAACTCGAATTGGTTATGAAATTGGCTTGCTTGTCAAACGGCAATAGCATGGTGTCATTTACATTAGATAAAATTCGAAGTGCACTTCAAAGTTGACTTCAGATTGAAGCAAGGAGCTTGCCGATGGCAAGCAGAAATTCAATAAATGTCAAATTTTTAGGTTATAATTTTTATTTTAATTAACAAAATTCTTAATACTTTTACACATCTAATTGTTTAAAAATATAAATGTTTTTTACCGTTTTATTAAAAAAAAAACCTTTAATCGGATACTTTTGGGTTAATTCTGAAGGTATAGCCAAGACAAAAGTAGACATAAACGCCTAAAACCACAACCAAAAAGCGTAAAAAAGTTACTAAACAATCTTCTTGCTCCAGTTTAGTGTATTTTACATTAATATTTTGGAAAAATAATAAAATTAAATTACAAAATCTGATCAGCTGTTCAGGAATATCATTTTCAATGTAAATGCACTTTTACGAAATGTCAATTTCAACTTGGATTTTGAAGTGAATGTAAATGTAGCTTAATTGCCTTGTCCAATCCGAAGTCAATTTTGAATTTTGTCTAATGTAAAAATTTTGACAAGCAATCCAATTTCATAACACATTCGAGTTGAAACTGAATGTAAATGTAACTTAATATCCATATGCGCTGAGTACTTTCATTCGGCATCGCAATAAAATAGACATTTAATAATACAGTTTAGTTTCCAGTTTACACCTCCATCAAACGTATGCTAAAAGATAATTAAAAAAATTACACACTTTCATTGTCGTTGGGGCAATGGGCTATCCAAGATTACTGAAAAGCTTGTAACGAGAAGTTGAGGTGATGCTATGTTTGTTTGTCTTCTTGTAGAGCTTTTACATTGTGTTAAGAATGATGCAGATATATTGACAGTTTTTTGTGATATCTCTAAAGCGTTTGATTATGTTAATCAGACTAGATTAGATATTAGCCAAACTCGAACGATACGGTATTAGAGGTGTTGCTTTAAACTGGTTCGCTTCGTATCTCGCTGGAAGGCGGCAGGCATGTAGAACTCTGTCGTCTCTTTCAAATATGTTGATTATAATGCCATTTTTCTCAGAGTTCGGTGCTTAACCCAGTATTGTTCTTTTGTATAAAAACGATCTAGCAAACATTGATATCAGTTGGCAGATTCACAAATTTTTGGTCACGACACCACTATTCTGTAGCACAATAGACATTCTAACGAAATGAAAAAAAATATTCAGTGCAATTTGTTTTAATTTAAAATATATGTTATGTTCTAATGATTTGGACTTCAACAACAGAAAAAAATTCATTCTCACATTTATATTTGGATTTGCTAAATCAGTTTTAAATAGAAAATTTTTTATCGAAAATGTGAAATTTCTGGATACTATATTGAAGGCAAGTTAAAACTCAGAGCCCTTGTGTGTATTACGCTGTGAGAGTTGTTTCAGGAGAATTGGGCAATCAAATAGGCAGAAATATTTATTTTTCGTTCATTGAAAGCCATCTGACATTGTATGGCATCATCTTTTGGGGATTCTGTACTCTAGAATTGTTAGACTCTAATACTACAAAAAAAAGGTTCTTACATACCTTTGTGAGATTGGATAGACAGCAATACAAACATCTTTTTATAAAAGAAGTCCCATTTAAAAAAAGTGTAAGATGTAAACATATTTTTCAATGATTTTTTAAAAATGTTACACATTCTTAAAATATAATACAAGTATTTTTGAATCTCCTATAATTTAATGAAAGGACATAATTGACACAAACATTATCCAAATGGCCTTCTTGACTGCCAAACTATAGTCTAGTTTTCCCAATTTAATTTTTAAGCTTTTTTTTTACAACTTTGTTAACAAGAGTTTTTCTTATTTAACAATCAAGCTTACATTGTGTAACTTAATGGAAGAAATGACTGCCACAGTAAGTATTACTAGTGTAAAGCTTTTTAAATTGCGTAGATTGTGGATACTAAATCTCAACCCATGAAAATGTCTCTCTCGAAGAGTCACATCAAGGCATGTCTGAAGAGTTGTTATGGGCAAAACAGGAAGATAATTTGAATTTCCCCCCAGCCAGCCTGTATATCTATTAATATTGTTTGCTAGAGAAATTCAATAAACTCAAAAGAAGTATGAAATAGAAAACATCTTTTGGACAGCACTTCTATGCTCGAACCCTGAGACTGTGGCAAGGATGCTTAATTAAATCTCTAAAACAAAACATTACATTACAGATATTTAAGTATTCAATATTCTCCTCCTGTGACTAACATTTTCTGCAATTTAAGGAAACAACAAAAAATATTTATGAAATAAAACTTTTTTTGTAATGTATAATTATATTTAGATCCAAACTACATATCCTTAAATTCGCCACTACTATTAAGCAATAAAATGTTAGGATTTTCCTTTTCAAACTCACTTGGCTCCCTTTCTCTATCTTCTTTTCCCCATTCTCCCACACAACTCATCACATTTGGTTCCTTCTCTTTCTCACTTTCCTCCCTCTTGCACATACAAAAGAAAATGCACATATTAAACAAATAAAAAACTTTTATTGCTAGAATATTATAAAAAATTGTTTGCGATAATTAATTTCCATTCACCTGTGTATCCATTTTGGCGAATTTATCAAACATGTTCGCATATATCTTTTTCTCCTTTTGTAGTTGTTCTTTTAAGATTTTATTGCAAACAGATTGTTGTGTTTTCGCTGCTGAATTGCCAGGATCTATTTTTAAACATTCTGCGAAATCTTTTGATGCTAGCTGTGCCTCCGCTAGCCCTAGTAGGGCCTGCCCCCTTCTAAACAATGCCTTTTCGTTTTGAGGGTCTAATTCCAAAGCCTTATTTGCTGCTGCTCTGGCCTCAAAGTTATCATTAACTTTCAAATGACAAAGAGCTATATTTAAGAACGACGCTAACAAAAGGGCTTTCCTTTGCTCTGCAATTTCATCTTGCGTATCTGAAAATAAAATAAGTATCATAATAAGCTGTATTATGTCCTCGAAAGAAAGATATTGTTTATATTCCAGTTACTGAAAGGTCAAATGAAGAAGTAGGCCATGTTTTTGTAAATCTAGCTCTTTGAGAAATATTTTGAACGAACCAAAATTTACAATGCTAAACCCTTCAAGAAAAAAATCTCAAGAGAAAAAAACAACATACTTTTATTGAAGAGATTTTTTTGTTGGTAAATAAGGAAAAGCCTCAAGGGACTATATCTACGTTAAATTTACAATTTTTTTGTAATGTTTCTGGTTAGGGAAATTGGCAGCTATAATTAGGTTTTACCTGTAAACTTTCCAAAATATGGATTTTGTCTACTATTTTTACAGTTTTTACACATTTAATCATTAAATCTAGTTTAAAAAAATAAAGCCAAACAAATTAACAAATACAGGAATAAATTAAACAGAATAATAACTCAAACAAAAAAACAACTAAAAAATTAATAAAAGCTCTAAAGATATCAAAAAAATATATAACATTGTAGCAGAATCAACAAATGAAACTAAAAAAATCCTCACTCCTACAAATAAAATCAGATAAGAATCCTCTAAGAAACCCGAAAAACTAGCAAACCTTTTTAACAAGTACTTTACAACTATTGGGGTAAATATATCACAACAAATAAAAAGTCCATTGAATATCTATTTTGATAATTCTGACCTTTGTAAGTTTCAAGAATAGTCTAATCCTTTTTAAACAAATAGACAAAAGTTTGACTAACCTGTTTCATTCTCCAAAAAATCTTGAATTTTTTTATAAAGCTTAATAGCCAAAGCATATTTCCCTTTCTTAAAATAATTGGTCCCTTTTTCTTTGAATATCTTGCATTGTTCAATTTTTTCTTCTGTGTCTAAAGCCCAACTTTCTTTGGACTTTTCAAAATTCTTTAAAGTAATTATATATTCTACTGTAGCATTTGGAGGAATGTTGTACTGCGAAGACCCTTCTTTTCCAAATGCATATTTCGATTTGAATCTCAGCCTTGATGTTTCACCTTTTTTGAACTTTTCAAGTGCAGTCTCAATACCACTAATAATGTTTGCTTCAGATCCTTCTCCTATGTTAAATGTAACATCTCTGTCCTCAAATATTCTGTCTTCATATTTTCCAATGAGATGAACTACAAAAAAGTACAATTTTATTAATATACATAGTTAAACTTGGCAAGGTTGATCATAGGTTACTCTTGGCCAAATTGGGTGCATTGGGTTTTGATGATCTCTAGATCAAATGGTTAAAGAGCTACAGAAATGTGATATCAGCAGGGTTTGTGGCTGTGTTTGGAGTCCCGCAGGGTGCTCATTGGTCCCACTTCTTTTTAAACTGTTTGTGAATGACATTTGCAATATAATACAGAATTCTGAATTCCCTCATGTTTGGCCAACAATCTGAAGTTGTTAAAAATGTTTTAGATCAAAGGACTACATTTATGAGAATCAATGGATTACATGTGAAAGCTACTAAATGCTGTTTATTAGATTCTCACAGGTCACACAAATGTAGACAGTTCTAGTTAGATAAAGTAAATAAAATTTAAGATCTTGGGCTTATTTTTTTTGAATCTTCTTTATTTCCACGAACATATTACATATATATTCAATAAAGATGGTAAGCTTTTAGGGTGTATACAAAGAAATTTTGGTGACCTCTCACTTCAAACATTAACACCCATATTCACTAAAGAGGTTTAAATTAAAACGAGGTCTAACTTGACAGTCATAGGTTTAAGATGACATTTTTAACAATAGAGCAAATAATTTTTCTAAATGTCACAATTCCAAAATGACAGTGACATAACCGAAACATAACTGGAAAACTAAGAGTTTTAAGTTCCATGGTAACTAGACCTGGTCTGACTTTTACACCTTTTTATGGTGGTAAGAATTTTGTACTGAGATTCATTCTAGAGTATTAGTCAGTTATCTGGTCACCACTCTATGAGGTGCAAAAGTATAATCTTGCAAAAATAGCAGAATAGATTTTTGCATTTTGTGGGCACAAAAGTTGAATTTTTGTTATATTGGATCATGAATATAATATTATAAGGTATTATCTAGTGAATGTTACTTAAGATACAAAAAAGATATAGAGGAGGGTGTTAAGCAAGATCCAAAACTTTTTTGTTCACAATAGGAAAAAAGCTGGTGAGATTCCAGCGAGGATTGTGTATGGAGATCATGTGGCGAGAGAGAGGAATAACATGGGGAATCTTTTTGCCAGGCATTTCTCTTCGATCTACACAAGTTCAACATGACAGGCTACCACTTTTAATATGAGTGATAATGTTAATGTCAGCACTAGTTCTTACTGTGCGACAAACTCTAGTGTGTTGGAAAAACTATCTAAAATTGATGTTAGAAAAGGTACTGATAATATACCTCCTCTACTTCTTAAAAACTGAGCTTTTTTTCAAGCCCTTTAAGGCTTTTATTCAACCGAACTCTGGGTACCGGGACTTTTCCAGGTATGTGGAAAACATCATATGTTCTTCCAGTTTATAAGAATACAGGAGATAAATCAAATGTAGAAAATTATAGCCAATAACCTTGATCTCAGATTCCCACATTGTTTGTATCATTAATGACTTAACTTCCGCTTTTAGAAATGTTATATCAACAAGACAACATAGGTTTATGGGTTGTAGGTCGATAACAACAAATCTCCTTGTATCAGGACACAATATTGGAGGCTTTGGAGAAAGGCTATTCAGTGGATTCAATATACGCTGATGTCTTGAAAGCCTTCGATAGGGTAGAACATAAGATACTATTAAGGAAACTAGGCAATTATGGATTGGGAGGTAAGCTCATGGACAGGCCGAGTTGGTATTTTCTCAACAGAAGTTGAGTAATTGTTAAAGTAAACAATTCATTTTTCTCCCATCCTTACTTGGCTAAATCTGGTGTACAACAGAGGGCTCATCTTGCACCACTGTTATTTAATTTGTCTATTATCGATGTAGTTAACTATTTTGAAAACAGTGAAGTACTACTTTAAGCTGACTGAGATATTTAATTGTAAAACTATCTAGATTCGACATAGTGGTTGTGGATCATGAGGTTTGAAATCTGGTTTAGTGAAAATAGAATGAGCTTAAACATTAAAAAGTGTAAATATATCCAATTTATTAGGAGAGTTTTACTGACTGTGAACACTTACTCTCTTAATGATAATGAAATTGAATCTGCCAAGGTATCCCACGATCTAGGTGTCTTGTTTGACCAAAGACGGACCTGTGTTAAGCATATTGATCTATCTATGTTATAATAAAGCTCTTAAAATGTTAGGAGACACATTCAAGATTTTAACAATCTGAATGCACTTAATATGCTCTACATAAGCCTAGTTATAAGTCACTCAGGGAGTAGAGTTTGTGTTTGCTGTCCATACTTTATAGTACATGTAAACCGCATTGGTAATGTTCAAAATAAATTCCTACAATATATACCTAGCTTTTAAATTTAAGATTCCACCTGAAAATGTCAACTATGAAACTCTTGAAAGTGAATGGGATAACTGCTTTATTGCACTGCAGGAATAATTTATCTGCATATTTGTTAAGTTGCATCACTACTTTTGCACTGGAACACCATCATATGTTGTATGATCAGAATTCCAGTTTGAATCGGATGAAGGCCAATGCAAATAGCATTGAGCTAAATATTTTTAATTGTTATTAATTTAAATCAGTTGGCTGATAGGAGACTGGTGTCTGATATGTGTACCTTTTATAGAATAATTAATGGCTTGATAAAGTGTTCAAGTCTAGGAAGATCAAATAAATTTAATGTGCCTTAGAGAACTCTAAATTGTTTCATAAGGTGAACTGTAGTTTGACCGAATGCTGGTTCCAACTCACAATTATTGAGAGCTATGTGGTTTCTAAATCGCCACCCAAAATTGGAGTTTCTCTCAGCTCCCCTGATTCCATATTAAGAAGAATTAAGAAACAGATTCTAGCTTATTATAATTTGCTGCTTTTATGATTGACTTACTGTTTCCACTTAGTTGTAGGAATTACAAATGTACTGCAATAAAGGGGATGTATATATTTTCAAAATAAATAAATACCACACAAATAATTTTAACCCCTCAAAAACTTACCTTCAACCTGTGCACCATCATTTGGTGTGGAGTAACCTTCACCTGGAGTTATTGTTTCTACTCTTTCAATACCACCATCCTTGCTTGGACTTAAATCTTCACCCCTCCAATCCAATACTTCAACCTTCAAGCAATGTATGTTTTATTAAAAACAACTATGAGATAAGCTTAGTTATTACTAAAAGAGGTTATTTAAAATTTTTATTTTCACACTTACATCAAATTTTAATGTAGCATTAGGTGGAATGGTTGGGGGACTACCTGCTTCTCCATATGCATATTCCGAAGCACAGGTTAATAGAGCTTGCTCTCCTTTCTTCATAGTAGCTACTCCAATGTCCCATGCTTTAATTACACTCCCTAGAAAGAAGCATTGCAATACTTATATAGATATAACTACATATACCAAAATATAAAAAATGTATATAACTATATATTAATTACTTCTAATACTAACTATATATAAATTACTAGTAACTATTTAAACTTTGTTTTTAACAAATTTGTTAAGCAAGAATAAATGTGTGTAAATAGAAATACCTCTTCCTAAATCGAATTCAAAAGGTTCATTCCTGTCTCGACTGGAATCAAATTTGGTTCCATCTAGAAGGGTGCCCGTATAATGAACTTTAACTTTTGATCCTTGTGGGGGCAAGGAATTACCAGAACCTTCTTTCAAAATTTGTTTTAATACACCTCCATCATTTTTTGGAGAAATATCAACTTCTGTCATTGTCTATCTATGTAGTTAGATTATTGCTATCTGAAATCAAAAAAAAATGTTAATTAAACAAATAGCTAAGTATTTGTTATCAAGACAACATGGAAAATAGTTAAAACCATAGGTATTTTGAAGTGAAATTTGCATACAAATAGGAACCAGGTATTATTTTTGCATAGGAATGCAAAAAGATAAAACCATCAAATTTACAACTATGCCACTGCTTAAAAACAATGAAATTTTTAATAAAATTAAAATGTATTCATTCATATTCAGAGCATGCATATTAATGTGAGTGGGTGAACAATATGAACATATCAAGAATAATAAAATTTTTAATTAAAGGCTAGCTGCCTTTATTGAGAATATAGTAGTCAACTGCACCAAGTTAGTCTTACTCAAACACACCCCAGCAAATTGTAGTATACCACAGAAGGCATTACATTTTCAACAAATAATTCTTTCTTTTTTAGGATTTTAATTGTATGTTGAATGTATAAACGTAAGACAATTGGAATTCAAGGATAGGTCCTTCATGATGTTTCTAAACTCCCAAACATAAAACATCTAATAATGCCAATTGTTCAAAAACACCTGTGTCACTGCCAATTTTATTGATTTTTGCATATACACATATTTTAAGCTCATGATCTCAGATCCGAGGTTTGTTATTATTATGGGCTTTAAATAGTTTCAACGAAACAGTGGGGCTGGAAAACAGAGGTCAAATTGGTGATCATGGCTCCAAAATCAATCAGCACACAAAAAAATCATTAAAATCAATAATGATGAAGGTTTTGTAAATAAATTTATACATCTTAAGTTGGGGTCCGGTAAACTATCCTGACAGACGATTTTTGCATATTTAATTTTTTTCCCAGAAAGTACCCATTTGTAATATTACATTTCAAAAATAAAAATTGCGGGATATGCAAGAGTTTTCCTACAAAAAATTAATTAAAAGTCAAACTCGGTCACAATTTGACAGCCTTAAAACGAAAAATTTAGAAATGTTGCCAGATTTTAGATTTATCAATTTGTTAGAGGAAATGAAATGACCAATTGAAAATTATTTGGACAACAGAATTGTAATTATTTATTGTTATTATTATAGTTTTAATGAAGGTTTTATTGACGAACCTGGGCTAACCTAACGTTAGCGGGACAGATCCACCTAACAATATAGTTTTTGTTACAGAAACATCCCGCTTTCAATATAGACTCGGAATTCGGTTGACGCGCTACAGCGCGCTTTCTTTACAGAAAACCTAACTAATCCTAACCTAACTTAATCCGCATTTTTATTAATTATAAGGTTTCTTATAAAAAAAATTAGTTTTACGTGTATCATAACTTATAGATATTTCTTTAATTATGAATATGGCAACGTCGCGCATCAAATTAAATACAAGCATGGTGATAGGAACAGTCGGAAAGATGTTTGAAATCAAAATTACCTTTGATTTGTATAATAATTAAATCTTAAAGTAAATTTTGAGTGCTGATGAGAGTTTTCCACACATTTTCTCAATCTGGACTGCTAGAATGGGATAAAAACAAAAATAAACGAGATTTAAGAGTGTCAATATAATTTACCGAAACCCTTAAGTTGAATGTTCAAGCCAAAGGAAAAGCTCGAGGAAGGAAGATTTTCAAGTACACTGTAAAGGCTGAAAACACCTAAATCATTTTACAGAACTATAATATTTTGTAAACAACTGGCTCACCACATAGGTACATTTTTAGTTATTTAAAAACTAGATTATTATAGGTTAGGAAAAATTGTTTATATTCTTGTTAAATTCTAAATAAAATAAAGGGAAATCGAAAGCGTTCAAGACAAGACCATTTTGTAATTAATGCAGATAAAAGTTTGAAAGTCTAATTTTATTATATTATTATGCATTGCTTTCCGCAAAGAACCACGCCACAAACAAGCATTAGTATTAGTAAGTTACGGACGATATAAAATAGATAGGGTTACATAGCTTTAATTGAAAAATGTATTCTTGACTCCTTTAACTTACCAAATTGAATACACCGGTCTTTGAGTTAAACTATTTGGGATATCGGTATTTAAATGCTCTCTCTTACTCTCTACTCTAGAAGAAGCGTACGTCTCAATTTCAAATTAAGTGCAAAAATCGATACTAATAAGCTCCACAGTCTTAAAACACCGCAAGCTTGGAAATCTTTTCTAGAATAGACTTTTGGGAATAGGGAAACCTTTGGAATGCTTTTTTATTCTTTCTCTTTCTAGTATCTTCGATTTTTTTTACTGTCAAATAAATTGTCAGTGGTCAAATAGAACATTTTAATGGTTAGATATCAGTTTCTGATACAGTTGTAAAACCAAATTAAAATTGTATGTAATTTGATTGGCTGCTATTGGCGAGGGACAGTGTATAAATCATTGTTTTAATATGTGCTTCGTAGGGCGCCGCACAGTGAGTTAAATCGGCCGTCTAGCACGACATAAGTCCCAAATGTAATTTTGCACAGTATTCTAAAAATCTATATTTAAGATATAGAAAAATGCAATTGAGAAACAAAATTATAATTACAGTTCTCGGAGGGGAAGCCTTAAAGTTAGAAATTGGAATATGATACTAAACATAGTTTTTCTAGATATCAGTATCAAAACTTTTTAAATATTAAAGCCCTTACCTCAGAAAATTTGGGTCTGATTACTATATTTACGTAGTTTTTTTTTAACTTGTAAATGCAAAAAAAAGTGTTGAAAGTTTAATTTTTATATAAAAAATAAGAAAAAGGATCCAAATTAAAATTGTATGTAATTTGATTGGCTGCAAAGATATACAGAATGGAATTTTGTATTACAGAGTTAAAGATGGCGTTTTAAAAATATGGATATTTTATCCCTCGGTAGAAGTTTTACATGCCACATCGCTAAATTAACAGTTATATATATAATATAATTTAAACTAAGATATAATTTTATAAAACCACACTCCCTTCAATTCTTTTAATATTAGAAATGAAAATTTCTTTCAATTAGGTAAATTTTAACGGAAAAATAAATCTGGCGCTACCAGTAGGCATTTTTGTAAAGATAATCAATATATAAAATATAAAATAAATACAAAAATAAATATAAAAATATATTAAGGCAATATGACTTCATTGTATTGGCAAATAACAAAAACAATTTATTTATCACGAAAAGTTTTTATTAATTTTTATTTGAATGTTTTATTACAATATCAAAAAAATTAAGGAGTGCTTGGGTGCAGGTGCATAGTTTAGTCTAAAAGTTCTTCTATTGTTTATGTAATGAATAGAATAGAAACTCAATGATATTTTGTACACAATTCTACATAACTTAAATAAAGCAATATTTGACAAGACACCTTGTATTCTATCTTAATTTTATATGCGTCATATAGCTATTAGTTAATAATAAGTTTAAAGCAATGATTTGCATTTTGACATCAATTGTGTTTTTAAGTTACACAAAACATTTTTTTATTAAAAAAATTTTAATAAAAAACATTTTGTTACCTATCCTAAAAATGAGAATTAGATTAGCTTAAAGTTGGTTAGGTTTGTTGTAAATAAAGCGGGCCAGCACGATTACGAGTCTATAAAAAACAACTGTATCAGAAATTTAAATCTGGCTTTTCATTCGAATGATAGAATGTTTTTCAATGCTCTTCGTCTGGGGCTTAGTCAGAGCTGCTCGACTTTCCCACCCAGAACATTTACGCCTTATTTCAGTTTGATGACGTTATCGATAGGATGCCGGAATGACAAGCTCTAAGCTCCCGGAGGACCCCGATTCTTACAAATATCTCTTTAAATTATTCCACCTTTTTAAAATCATTGAAAGACATCTTGGCTTGCACTAAGTACTCCTTGAGAGAACTACTGATATCAAAAGTAGACCTTTTCTTTCAAGTTATTCTCTCACTTCTCCTACTCCGCCTCATACAGACCATTAAGCTAATATTCATGTGGAACTGGACAGAGGAACAGGATAAAAGTCAGGATCAACCAGGCCTCACACGTGTACAGCGTCAGCTCCCTTTTTAGCAAAAGCAAAACAAAAAAAAACAAACACGAGGAACCACTTACGTTAAAAACACTTTTTTTCTTCAACATAATTGAGAGAAATCTCTCAGTGCAGAAAATTGGCTGCATCCATATTTTATTTTGTATTGCAGCGCTAAATTTTTATAGTGATAATTTTACTGCTTTAGATGTAAATCACACCTTAACTATCCACTCAAATACATTTGGTAAATATGCAGTTAAACTTATCCTCATCAATCTTCACAATTTTAGGTAAACTAGTAGATTTTGAGGCACTAATCACTAATCCAAATTCAGTATTTCCGGTGAGGTTTCGTTTCCGAGATATACGTCATCAAAGTTTACAATGTTATAAACAAATTTTTCACCTACTTTTCTTCACCGTTCAGTAATTTTTATAGGAATCCGGCTAAATAATTTTTATGGGAAATCGGTAAAATATTTTAACGGTTTAATACATATTTTTCAATTTACAAACTTATTCCTCCCGCAAAAATCACATCAATAAAGTTGTATCTGTCAACTGCAATTTTTAATAAGGAATTTTTTATGTCTTTGATGTTGGCAATCATCTCTATTCGTAAAGAAAAAGCAGTTCCTGATACAGTTTATCATAAATACTTTGTTTCAAAGCTGGATCGATACCAGGTTAGCGGACGGAGTCGCCGGACTGCGGCAGCGACGAGCCACTAGGTTACACGCGGAACACAATAAAACTTCCGTAACCGTATAACTTAAAAAGGAAGTACACATTTGTGGTACAAAATTGGTGATAATTTTAATGTTTTATAACTAAATATAACCGTTTATAATCTATGTTTAAAAAAGTATCTAACGAAACACCGAAAAATACAGAACGAAAATTTAAGTTTGACGTAAACAGGCGCATACGGATAACGTAACTCTCATTGTGTTACGCGCTTAAACCTACAACGTGTTAAAAATCAATTAGGTGCCGGAGCGCAATAACGCGAAGTTTGTTGACACATTATTGGTCTTAACACAGTTCCAGTCTACGTAGTGCCTCTCCGCTATTTAACAAAATATGTATAATAAACTGTGTTAAAAACCGTTACTTCGATAAATTTTACCGAATTTTAAAACTGAATATTTACTGAATTTTCTTCTGTATTGTCACTAACTTCAAACACAAATAGAAGAAAACCTCCCGACTAATTAATTAAAATTAACAATATTAAATATTGCTATTTTGATTGCAATTAATAGATACGGTTTTAATAAAGTGATTTTTGAATGCAATAACATTATAAACAAAAAATGTCTATTACTTTGGTATTTTAGCTGTGTATTCAATCAATTTACTGCAAAATTGCTGACTGAAAAAAAAAGAAAAATTGTTTGTGTAAAATTGTGAACCTTGATGGTGAATATCTCGGAAACACGGCACCGCCAGAAAATGTAACTTTGTATTTACATTTTTCTTACATTAGGAGCAAGTATAGCTAAATATGTTGAAAAAGCTAATTTGGGGACATTCTGTTTTCGCCATGTATTTTATGTTGGATTTGGGCAAAGTTCAAAAACTAGTCACAGGAGTGGATTGTACCTAAGATATATTTTGTTCAGGAGGTCAAGAACTAAAACATATACAAAAATCAGCAAAACTGACAGAAACCGATTTTATATTAGGTTTGTGTCTGGTTCTTTATGCGTGTCATTCAAATCAAATTTAGACAATGTTGAGCACAAAAAACGTGAAAAAGGTGACATAGAAAAATAAACTTGTAATGTTTTTTTTCGTTAAGTTGTCTAATAGATGCGTTAACTAAAAACGTATTACGCTTCCCCGCTTCACCCCGTTTTAGTGGTTAAAGAATTATTAAAGCAATCACTTTGTGCTATATGGTAATTTTTTTTTAAAACGCTTTATTCACCGAGGTTTGTAACTTTTTAGGTTTTTTAAAGTAAATATTTAGAAAAAATGTTTCTTTTCGGGATAAATTTCTATATAACTAAGAATATGTCCATAACGGAGTACTGTACATTATGCGTCAACACACATCGCCTATTCCGCCGCACTTAGCCAGTCTTTTAGTTCGCACAGTAACAGTGTTGTCAGACATCTGAAAATTATCTAAAACCACGATAATTAGTCACATAACATACACACTTTTATTTGCTTCTGAAAAAAATGTTGTGATGTAAAAAGACGAGTATATTTACTTACAGGATTACATTATGTAAAATCAAAAGATACAATTACTATATATCCGACAGATTTTGAAATTTTTTTAACCTGTACTTTTTTCCTTTAAAGCGTCAATTTTCCACTAAGGCGTAGCGATGTTAATTACATACTAATAAAACTAATTTAATGCATATTTCAAATGCAACCGGACAGTAGGTAAACAAAAATACGTAATTAAAAATGCTCTTTAAATAATAAAATGCATATTATATGATTGTTGTACATAATATATTAATTTTAATATCACACTCAAAATAATTTTGTATTTTTCCTGTCGTTTCACACTGTCCTGTTATTATTTCTTTTCATAATTTTCTGAAGAAATTACGTATCATAATGGTATATGTGTCTTTTTTATTCCAGATTGTTTCCTTTCTAACCACGCACATAATTATATACTCCTTGTACATCGTACTGCTGTGCAAGACTAAATACCAGGCTCAATTTCCATGTGTGGAGAGACGTTACCAGGATGAGAAGCGTGACTACGTGCGATAATATGTGCAAGCATCAAGAGTAGAGAGTAAATGAATGTAATCAGTTTACAATCTATCAAATTAGCTGGATATAATCATTAATAATTTAAAAAAGCAGATATGAATTTTAGTACTTACCTACATTCAAATTGTCATGCGCATTATTACTACAAGCTGTAACTTACTAGTCTTTAAGTACGCTTTTATACCGGCGGGTAGGCAACCCACCTGCTTTGTATGTTTAGTGTTGCAACCGAGGTCATAGTTAAAAGTTAAACTTAACCTCGGACGACGTACAGATTTCTACACGGCATATTAGGCGGTCCTTAGACAAGGAAAGAAAAGAGGCGCTCCAATAAAACAGTTGACTGCTGTCAATATAGCTGGCGTAGGACAAACATTGTTTTCTTCCATATGAGTCCGTGATAATTTAAAAGTAAATTTCAAGTATTTTTATATATATTTAGTGCATTTTTTCGTACATGACCATTTTTTACAATTGGTGTTTGCTTTAAACTTAGTTATGACAAGTGAATACTTTTTGAAGCTTCGAAATAAGAAGGCCGAAGTCGCCGAGCGGTGCAAACAAAATATTTTTATAATTAAAAATTAGATCCTTTTGTAGTGTAGATCCAAAAGACTTTCACCAAGTGACAAATATGGACATTGCTAGTTACCTAGTTGTTCAATTTAAATTATGTTTATCCAAGTTAAACTTAGTTCAGTCTGTGTGTTTAATATTTTGTACTGCACCCAGTACATATCCTTTTTTTATAAATAAAACAAATATATCAATAAAATAATCTTGTTTTTATTTAAATAAATTGACATGCATGTCAGAGTGAAACAATAAATATCATTTTCAGAGTGAATAAAATAAGAATAAAAAGTAGCCTTTACAATAAACCTGATGATGAGTGTACAAGAACTCAAGTTTTTTCGTCATAATAAAACCTTTACTAATCACTAGACCTAAACCTACTTATGTCTAGAAAAAATTTAATTATATACGTGCACTCTAAGATAGGATTATACCGTAGAGTCCCTAAAAAAATAGTTTATAAATAAATTAAATATATTTTATTCCTGTCTTATTTTTTTCAGAAGTTATCGAGAAACGGAAAATTTTGAAAAGAGTGCCCATGCCTTTAGCATACTTGTAATTATGAGCCTGGAATTATTACCCTTCAAAATTTAAGAACTTCCGTCCTGAATGCATAACAAAATTTCTTTATTCAGTCATAGGTTTTGCCGACAGACACTTTTGGCAAATCTTAGTATTAAGTAAGTAATAACCCTGTATATGGTTATCGCAGCTTCATTTATTATACATTACAGAGTTGCATAAAGATTAAAATTATTAAACAAATATCTTTCAAGATGGTATATACAAATACTGATAATTATTTAAGTCCCCTAAAACATAAAAAAATAATACAGCATTGAAATATATAACAGTCCAAAATGTAATATAACTTTTTCAAATAACGGTTAGATCTTTGATCAGTCTCGATTGAGAATCATAATAATTGTTAACTAGCTAGATTGATTTTAGATTTTTAATAAATGATTAATATGAAATGTTTTGTACACACTTGGGCCTAATTTAATTTAGTAGTACGTAGATCCTCTTTTTATTGCAGTATCCACTTCAGCCACATCGACGAAAGTTCATTCAATCGTTTTTCATATCAAAAATTGAAAATTTTTGAAACTTACAAATGAAAGTAACATTGTCTTTTATACCTCTACATCCACAATTTGCAATACAACAAAAAGAAGGCATTTTAGGGTAAAAAAATAAAAATAAATAACAATAGTCCCATATACTCCCGTGTAAAAATACGATTTGTTTGTCCTACGCCTGTCAAAAACAGCTGATCGGTGACGTTCAACTGAGTTCATTGGTGGATAGATGCATGGAAAGGAATAAAGCATAGATGCAAATTTATATTGAATGGTGTATTAAACGTTTTAAAAGAAAATATTATATATGCAATTAATAGTCAGCAAACAAAATTAAAAATATTTATCAAGCAACCCGTGGCAAATTATCATTAATATTAAAATATGTGGACTTTTATTAAAAATAATTCGAGTTGAAAATATAATCAATCTTAATAAAAAGAGCGGAGTGAAAGATGTTTCGTTTAAATGAAGGAATGAAAAATTATGGTACACTGTTGAATTTATGAATCTACGGGGTATCTTGGATTTTAATACTTTTTTGAAATAGCCAATATTTATATAAATGTTTTAGAAATAAGTAATAAATGTCGCTGTCCACACGAACGCTCACAAAGGATACAGTTTTAATTTCATAAAGTAGGGCCAAATGGTTGAAAACCCTACTAACCGGTTATTTTGTCTTCATTCATAGCAACGTATGATACGTTGAATGTCATTTACTCATTATAAAAATCATTCGTATTGTCAAGTAATACAGAAAAGGACAGAAAAAGTCATAGGTACAACTTAAAATATAGCTTATAAAATTATTTGTTTTTAATTATTGAACTGCCAAAACATAAAAATAATTTAATTTTGTATATTTAAACTTTTTATATAGTTTTTTTTATATAATATTCATAAACGCATCTCAAATAAAATAATACTAATTACGTGTGAATTTTGACAATTATGTAATAAGGGAAAGTAGGAATAATTTACAATTCTGTATTCTGGAACAATTTACTGACATCCCGGGACACGGGACAAGTGGACAAAATCCCAGGCATTTGGCAACCCTAGATGCCTTGCCAGTTACTAGTGTTTTTTAAGTTTTTATTTAACTGTGTCTTTGTTTATAATATTTTAGTGGACATTTAACCATCCTTAAATAGCCCCCGAAGACATTTGTTATTTCAACGGTAAAATAGATAAAGTTCGATTCCAATCCTGTATGGTTCTCTGTATGTAAGAAGGTGAAATTTATTGAGACCCTAACCGTTTTAGGGTTTCCGGTAACGGTTTACTGTTATTTAAGCTGTTACGGTGCTGGTGCTTTAATTTTCTAGTTGGGCACATTTATAATTGTATAAAGTATTGGTGGCAAGCAAAGCAAATTAAATTAAAAACTTTGCTTTTATCAGTAGTAGACTAGGTCCAAACATAAACTAAAAAACACGTGATATGCAGAAAGACCACTGATCATATTGGTTAGACTTATTGTAAATTCAAAATTTGATCGTCATTTTCGGCAATATTCTTATCATAAGCAATGTTGCAGTGGTGTATCCATGAGAGAGGCGGGGGTTCCCCCTATTTATTGACTCCCTGCTCTCATCATGGCCGCGAAAGACTAATTCTTGTTTTGCAAAATACAAAACTGCGTCAATTACCAAGCACGTAAATAGTCTATCTAATCGGACGTTTTCGTTAAAATGTATTTAATATAGTTTAGCACTTTCTTTTAAAGTGTCAGCTATAGTGCTTTGATTTTTTACAAATGTTTTTAGCATTAATTCGCATTTTAAATGCTCCGCCGAGTCTGAATATTTATTGGAAACTAGTAAACAAGGCCAGCAAAACAATTCTGTGATCGGATTCATCAATAATTATGTAAATTAATAAACCCGACACTAAATAAAGTTGTAACAGCACCATAAATAAATATAAGACTAAACAGTCAAGCAAACTGCAAAGAAACTAACCGGCTGCAGCAAAATCCGCTACAATAAAGCAAACAACCACCCCAAACTGAACGACACGTGGGTGTAGTGTACTGCGTTAGCAATTCACCGAGAGCACTGTATGGCGCTGGTTACAAAATTGACAAAATTAGAATAGTTTTGTATATAATAAACTGAGTGTATCTGAAAATATGTTTAGCTTCCCTTTTACGTTAGGCTTTGCCCTTACGGGTATGAGGTAAATAATTCAAGGAGACTCTCCTATGTATTTGGATTTTGCTAGCGATATTTGCAACATAGGCCTATTAACTTCACAATTTTGTAGATTTCCGGTTTAATACGGATTGATGTCATTCTTGGACTTTTTAATCTTTTTCCATTTACGATACGCTATTGGATTATGAAAAAGCCATACATATATTTTTTACCGATTGTTAATGTGTATCTGAGAAATATGAGGTCATAGACGCTAAAATAGCAATTGCACTTTGCAGTTCTGTCAATAGGGGTAATTTAATTTTTAATGTTATCCGTAGTTTAAATTTTCGAACATTCTCTTCCTAGTAACTTTGGCGTTTTAAAGTTTAATGACAAAATGACACATGCGCGATAACCTACAATTTGGTTGCAGCCATTTATGTTGATCGCATTCTCGAAGTGTAAAAACGAAACAATTTACAGGTAATTTTGAATTATTTATGAACGAATTTTACCGAGAATAATAAGGAGCTAGTAAGCCAGTTCGGGCTTGCCAAATTATGAGACTTAACTTCGTCTAACTACAAATGCATTATATAAAAATTGCCACCTAGACTGGCCTGGGGCCTTGCTGACACTCGTGTCTTCACATACATATCTGCTGCATGTGAAGAAACATATTGGTGCATATTCTTTTACTTATTTGTTGATTTGTGACTTGATTGTAGTTGCTGTGACTGTCTATAAATAGTTGCCTCCATTTTTAGAACCTTCATTTATTACTGCCAAATTTAGATGTTTTATCATAACTATTATTTGGGTGATTTCATATTACCAAAATTATTGCACTTCTAGCTGTTTTTTATTTTAGTATGACTGACTCTATGAATTTTGGTCCTGATTGGATTCGTAACCTTTCTTCAGAAGGTAGTACTGGAGGAGGAACCAGTGGTGGAACACGATATCAGCTTGCTGATTATCGGTAAGAGTTTACATTGACAAAAATATTCTAGTTTTTTTAATTTGATTTGAATTGTTTTTAAATAATAAAAATACTTAAATAAAATTGAATTCAAAACATCTAGATATTTTCAAGTATACTAATGTGATATTAAGAGTTTATATGCCAGTTTATGTGTAAATGTAATCTTCAAAGGGGTGAATGAAATAATACATCCTAGACTAGAACAATTTAGAAGTCGACTTAAATTATTTATAATTTGTTTTTGTTTAAGATACACATTACAGTACCTATAAATAACTTTTTTAGTAACTTAGGTTTAATTAATATTTATTAGTTATTAAAATAAAATCCAATCTAAACTACTAAATTTTCATCATATTATATCTACTTAACCCGTGATAGGTTATGCTGTTCGAAAAAAATCTAAAGTTTCATATTCACTATTAGGTTTTTTTTTGTATTCTTTGATGTAATTCATTGATCTTTCAGGAATTCCTTAAGTCAATCTTCTCAAGTTTCCTGAAAAAATAATAATAATTTAAATTAATTACTGCAGTTGCTAAATGATACATGTTATGCATATTATTATTGTATCTTTCCAAAATACATTTGTCATATTTAAAATTGAATAAATAATTGTTAAAAAAAATCCCTTGTTGTTAGATTAAATTTATAAACATGACCTATCACGTATGTATGTAGGACATGACATGGCCTGTGTTAATATCTACATTATTAGGAATATAATATGTTTTATATGTTAAGCACTAACTCTAAAATTGTATATGAATCATTGGAATATTATAAGTGTTAGTTATATGTTGGAGTGGTCATAATGTGTATTGTAATGTACAGACATATGAATAATATCCCAAATCGTACAAATATCAACTCTCAAAGACACCTTCAAAACCAGAAATAATTTTTGTTTGCAATATTGTAATTAATAGATTTTTTGGGGATCCTTAACAAAACAACTTAAATCAGTGTTTATTCTTTAGAAGCAGGTATTGCTCATTTTGTGCAGAGTAAAAAATTGTGATTCGTGTAGACCATTTTTTGTTTCCCAGAAAATTTTCACACTTTCCAGTATTTTTATTCTCAAGACCATCTGCGTAATATACTGAAAATTTGGAAGTGATATTCGCTGAAATCCTCTATGTTCAACATGCCAAATATCCAGTCCCCATCCAGTTCCAAAGTTTTCAATGGTTAAAAATTCAATTAGTTATAATGCAAAAAACTTTAAAAATTGAAGCTCTAAGATGGTTTAGAACTCAAGTCACAAATTTGGTTGTTGAGAAAGCCTTCTATTTAGTGGAAGAATGTTATAAATATACCTTTTGATTCCGTTATGTTGTAAATTTTATTTATTGACTACTAAGTTTGACTTGTTTACTTTTTTTTTGGACATTACTGTTTTCTTTTTTTATTTGTTTATTGTGTTAGCAATGTAGGATATTGATTTGTGTGTTTCTATGTTCTGTTTTTTGCTTGCAATATTTGGTTGAGTTAATTTTTTGTGTGTACTTACTTTATATTTCATATTACCTGATGTATTTTTTATTTCAGCTTTGTCAGTGGAATTTATATTTATGATGATAAAGCGATGTTTGAGTTTATTTGCAATATTATAATTGATTGATATACTTTATTTCATATGTAAATTGTGTAACTAGAAGAAAAGCTTCAAGAAGATGCTATAAGTGATTAAAAAAGCTTGGAGACAGTCTTGTAAACCAGCAATCAGGTTAGGTTGGCATAGATTTGCATCTTTCACAGATTATGGAACATGTAGATGCAAGTGTCAGTAATTAAACTAGGTTTCCAATTGCAAGTTAAAATTCAACACATTTCATTTCACATTCACACATATTACAGCAAATACCTTTAATATAAATAAAAACTACAAAATACAGTTCTATTTTTACAATTACATTATAAGTATATTCATGGGGTGGTCAGTTGACTGATTAATTTGACCATAAGAAGATATTGGATGGTCTACTATTGCTCTGTTTTAAGTGTTATATTTTTTTATATCATCTTATATTTAAAGTTTTTCTGTGAAATACATTTTCATAAGGTTCTTTTTTATAGTAAAAAGTTTTAAAGCAGTTTAATAATGTGTGTTATATTACAAGAGTTTTATAAAATTTAACCTTTTTTTTTCGGAAAAAATAATTTTCAATGAAAATAAAATTTGAGCAAATTCCTTGGTTAATTGTACAAAAAGTTATTGGCCGGTCAACAGCACAACCCTAATTATAAGTTAACTTGACCGAAATTATATGTATCAAGTTTCTTGGTCCATCTGTTTTTGAAAAAAATATGTTTAATGTGATTTAACTCCATGGGCGTTTTATTTGAAATATTGCACTGAGGATATTGCCATGGTGTCGTCAGTTGAAGTGTCAAGATTGTGACATGAATATACTTATGTTAGTTATGAAGTTAACAGTCAATGTCATAAGTGTATAGGTCAGTGTTTTATAATGATCTAATAAATTAAAACCATCTATTAGGTCACAAAGTTCATTAAATAAATTTAAAAAAGTTTTAAAAAAATATTTGCCAAATAACCAAAATTCATATATTTATAAAATATATTGTAATACAATTATAAAATGTTTTATATTCTGTATCGAAATAGAGTGTAAGTGTAGCATTTTTGTTGAATAAATCATATTACTACTACTACTACTACTACTACTACTACTACTACTACTAATTAAGTAAAACGAATTACTTAGAGCTAAATGAAAATTGATGTCTTCACCAGTAGAGGCACAGGCGTAGCGTTGCTAAAACTTAATTTTTCTACATGAACCAAGTTTTAAAAATAAACGACGCCCGACGGTTTGGGAAATCCCGTTTTGAATGCTTTTTGCTATAACGCTGAAGTGCCTAGGTAGTATTTTTTCTTCATAAAATATACATTTCCACCATATCACACTTTTCTAAGTGAGTAAACATAATTTTTATTCTATTAATATTAGAGCACGCTTACTATTGCAAATAGCTTGACATAAGATTTAGTGAATGTCAGCTCCGTCTCTACTATTATTTTTATGCCATAGCTCAAAATTAAATATTGCTGTTTTCTCTGTTACTTTGCACTTTAGGCAAAAATGATAAAGAACAACTTTTATTACATTTTTGACGGCGAATCGAATGAAGTAGACACATACAGGGTGTTCAATTCAAAAAAATTTACTTTTTTGCCAATATCTCGAAAAGTTAACCATTTGCTGCCAACTTAACTTTGAACACCGTGTATATTTGAAAAGTAAATTATATCTACAGGGAGGCGCAATAGTGTGACAAATCATATCATATCATATCTCCCTCGTTTTTTATAATTTCGACATTTTTTTTATAAAAGTTCTATAACAGTCTACAGTTTAAAAATATTTTTAATTATACAGGGTAATTCACAAAAGTGAGGCACCTATGTATAAACTCTTCTTAAATGGGACACCCGATATATTTTTTAAATATTTGGATTTCCCAAGAAATTCTCCATATAACAACATATTTGGTTTTGCTTTTTTTTTCCAGATTATCCAAAGAATATCTAAATTTTAAAAAAATCAGGTTCCCCCATAACCTTTTATAACTTCTAACCTACAACGATTTCAATAAAGAAAAATTATACCAAAGAAGATAAATCTCTAACTAATCTAACGCATACGTAATAATTTTATACAGGGTGTTTCCTGCAAATATGCCAACTGGGCAAAATTGAAATTAATTTTTCTTTGGTTTTTTTAAATAGAACACTCTATACCTAACTATCCTATCATGTTCTGTTATTAGTCCTCTTTCACTTTTATAAAGGTGATCTTATACCTATCTCTAATAGTTTTTGCGCTATATTAATTTTGATTAATTGTGTCTTTGAATATGCATTAAAACATATTGATGTAATTTTAACCAAGTTAGCCATGTTAAAAAAAAGAAATACGTCGCAATATTGCTTTGTTGTTCTTTCAATTTATCTGCCAGTATTAAAAATTATTGTTGTAAACATTTTATAAAATAACCTAGCTTTAAATTTAAACACTAATTTTGTATTTATATTAAGTAAATGAAGATTAGTTAATTTTAAAAAAATCTAGTAAGATATCACAAATAAAAATGCCAATGATTTGAAAAAGTTCATTTTAATTATAAACAACAACAAATAATAAAATGTAATTATTTCTGTATCTATTAAAAGGTATACCTGGTGGCTGTAATCAACATATTATAGTGATAATAATAAAAAATTAACGTCAAATGGGACTAAATAAGAAAATATTATTTTATGCAGTAACAAGTTTTATATTATAAAAATAAAATAAAATGAAACAACTTAAATTACAAAAAAAAATTAAATCCCTTAATACACAAAATACTACCTACTTATGTGTTCAAAATGTCTACCGTATGCGTCAAAGTATGCGGTTATCTAAACTTTTAGTTAGACATTTATTTTCTTTGGTACAATTTTTCCTTATATATATTATAGGTCAAAAGTTATAGCAGCTTATGGAGGACCATGATTTTTTTTAATTTAGATATTTTTTGAATAATTTGGCAACGTCGAAATACAATGCAAAATTTAAAAAAAAAGATTATTCTTAGGTGTCTTTTTTTGTGAAATATAAATAATTAAAAATATTTTTAAATTGTAGACTTTTTTGTTGTACAACTTTCATAAAAAAAATTTCAAAATTATAAAAAACAAGGGAGATATGGTACTTCGTCACCCTATTACGCCACCCGTATGTAGCAGTTTTTGGAGACTGAAGAAATTTTTAAAAATTTTCTAGAAGTCATTCACAGTGTTTAAACTTCTAAGTGTTAAATTCTGGTAACTATTTTAATATTTATTAGTTTTTTGTATTCATTTACGAAAAAATAAAAATGTTTTAAATTAACAATATAAAAGAAATATGTAGCCACGAAACATGCGGATGAAACTTATAACGAATGTAAGGAATAAGTGTAATTTAAAAATATATTGGTGAACCTTAGGCCATCTTGCCAGAATGCCAGTATTTCACTAATGTTATCAAATATATATATTTTTAGAGAACTTCTCAGTTTCCATACTTCAAACAACTAAAATAACTGAAAGGAGGACCAGGAAAACAAACGGTAAATTCGCCTTTATTTTAGAATTAGAATTCCACTACTTACAATACACACTCTCTATATACATATAATTATTTGGTATTAACTTATAATTCCTGTAAACTAATTTTTTTTATGTTTTTAATCTATTTGTTTTTTCTATTAGTATTATTAATTATTATTATTTATTATACTTACTATTTTCCTTCATAAAAAGAAGCTTTTTATGAATAAGGAATTGGAATTTTACAAAATATTTAAACATTTTATTAAGTCGCCATGTTGTTTACCAGTCTGTCTCTTAAGAAATCATGGTTCTTGGGATTAGACCGTGTCAAATCGGAATGACTGTCCGACGTTTCGACTTTGGTTGCATGAGGCATATTCAGGGATATTTACTCCACGAGATCTAAACAGTGAATGAGCTCGGAGAGACTTAGGCGGGCTTTTATACCTGACTTGTGCTCGCCGTGACCCTATGTTAAGTTCAGTTTCCACGCGTGATATAGACCATAACCTATATCTCTATTGAAATTTTATGTTTAAAAAGTTCAATAGATTCCCTATGCTAGAACCTTGGTTTCCTTTTACAAAGCCGTGGAAGCTTCCTTTCTATGTTAGTCTGTCTCCATTTAACACATGATTTTTGTGCAAAATTTCAAGTCAATTAGATAAGTATCATAAAGCGAATATGTGATGAGCAACTTGAAGTATTTTATTGGTTCTTATTTATTTGATCGAAAACAATATGTTGAAGTAAAAGGAGCTAAGTCTTAAGATGTACATTAGTGTCATTAGTACATCTGGAGTACCTCAAGTAGTCAAGGGCCTTGTTTGTTTTTGGAGATTTTAAGGGATGATTGTAAATGTTTGCATGTTGATTTAAGTAGAGTTTCTGACTGGTGTGCTGAGAATAGCCTCAAATTGAATGAAACTAAATATGTATCAATGACATTTTTGTTAAAGAAGAATACTGTAAACACTGAATACAGGATGAAAGACAATGTTCTGAAACACTTGAATAGTCAAAAAGATCTGGGAGTGTTGCTAGACAATGAACTGACTTACTGACCATATAGTGGATAAATGATGTGCATCATACAATGGGTTTCATTATAAGATCTACCAGGTGCTTTAATGTTGATGTTTGTCTTAAATTAGTTGATAGCCTTGTATTGCCTACACTGGAGCATGGTAGCATAGTATGGTCACCTCAATATGAAATTTGAACAAAATCAATTGAAATATTGCACAGAAATTTGTTTTAAAATACATGTTCTATAAAAAGTTTGGTTATTATCCGAAAGGATATAATCTCATATAGTTGCTATCAGTTTTCAATAGATTATCATTAGAAAATAGAAGGATAAAAGTATGTCTGGAATACCTTTATAAAATTTTAACAAACCATGTTGATATTATCCAAGTTGCCCTTTTCTGTTTCTGTTGGAAATAGATCTACATTCTATCCTTTCCAAGGACAAACTAATAGAATTCACCAGTGTATTGGATGTGTGAGTTATCTAATAAATATGCAAGTGACAGATATATATATATATATATATATATATATATATATATATATATATATATATATATATGCCGGCCTGATGAGCTCTAATAAGAGCGAAATCGCGATCGTCGTTTGACTAAAATGGATCATTGTGTCTGCTGTGATGCAGAACATGTTCCAAACAAGGATCATTTTCTTGTTATGACGTTGGTGTACGTGGAATGAAAACATACTATATATATATATATATATATATATATATATATATATATATATATATATATATATATATATATATATATATATATATATATATATATATATATATATATATATATATATATATATATATATATATATATATATATATATATATATATATATATATACCGGGTGTCCGGGAAAATGTGGGAGATCTCTCGGACTCAGATAGAACATTAAAAAACAAGATGACAAGTTCCCATATATATATTTATATATATAATATAATTTAACGAAAATTTAATATATATATATATATATATTAGCTTGTTTAGTTTACCAGGGACGGACTAGATTGTACATTTTAACGCTAAATTTTTAACATATAAGGAGTTAAAAAAAATAAATTTGGATACCTATATTAAGCTAAAGAAAAGCTACTTGTTCATTGTCGATAAAATGAACCGTTTTCGAGAAAAAAAATAATAAAAGTATTAATGTTTTATATATATATATGCACTTTTTTACAAACGTTACTATGGTACGAAATAAATAATCTCGCATTGACGTATGCATTTGAAATCTTCTTGACACGTTGATCTTTTTGTACCTACTATATAATTTATTAAATTTTGAATACCTTGGTAAATTTAATTCGATAATGGGATACACATTTATATATATATATATACTATCTTGCAATGCTTATATTGTATGGATATCCTAATCGCAATATTCCAAATGAGAAAACATTTCAGCGAATTGACCAACGTATATATCTCAATTAATAAGGTAACATTATATATTAATTATTTTTAGGAAGTTTTATATATGCTGGTGTGATATATGCAATTGGAGGAAGATATTTTGGATACTGTAGCTGATATATATATATATATTGCTGATATATATATCATCTGCAAAAAGTGCATCAACTACTTCCTGAAGATTTTCCTCGATCCAGTTCGCATGGTTGTTAGATCAACAACGAACAAACCCAAACTTCATTATATATATATATGGTATATATATATATATATATATATATATATATAATCGGCAATTTTTTCATTGGACCATGCGTATTACCGGCACGATTGATATATATATATATATATATATATATATAAACCGTATATATATATATATATATATATATATATATATATATATATATATATCACAAATCACGGAGCACATGTTGAACCCACTATGAAATTTTTAATTGACTTTTTTCTATATATATATATATATATATTTTATATATGTTCATATATATATATATATATATATATATATATATATATATATATATATATATCATATTAAATAAATTATATTGAGTCGTAAAAGTATAGAAAAACCGATAATCTGAGTAGAGATACATTTTCCCGGATATATATATATATATATATATATATATATATATATATATATATATATATATATATATATATATATATATATATATATATATATATATATATATATATATATATATATATATATATATATATTATATATATATATATATATATATATATATATATATATATATATATATATATATATATATATATATATATATATATATATATATATATATATATATATATATATATATATATATATATATATATATATATATATATATATATATATATATATATATATATATATATATATATATATATATATATATATATTATATATATTATCCTATACTATCCATGTATCACATTTAATTTTTCTGCATAATTTTAAGTCAGTTAAATAAGAGATTTTCACGTTCATTTTTTAAATGTTTTATTCGGCTCCCACTTTGTTTCGCCATCTTGAATTCGTACTACAACTTTACCAGTTTACCTTTATATCATACTTAATGCTTGCACAATATTAGAAATTAATCTAATAGGTAGATTTTTTATGCTGATTTTTTTTTAAATATTTAGGCTCCATTTTGTTTTGCTATCTTGGATTCATACAAAAACGTTACCAGTTCATTCCTATGTAATACTTGATTTTTGTTTAAAATTTGAGGTAAATTGTATAATTCGTTTTTTAGTAATATTTTTTTTTCACGTTTCACTAAGCCGCCATCTTGTTGCTCTATATTGGATTTCTACCAAAATATTAGGAGGTCATCTCCATAAGACCATTTTTGACCAAAATTTGTAGCCAATCGGGTAAGTAGTTTCTAAGCTGTGCTGCGACATGATACACCGACGGACTTGATAAAACATATTTTAAAACCTGAATATAAGTAAAACCTGAGAGGGTAATTTCTTAACGGTTACAAACATTTTATTTGGCTGACATTTTATTCCGCCATCTTGAATTCGGCCACACACGTCAGAGGCTACGTCATCGGTGCGAAGCGTGTTGTTCGGTGAATCGATCGATATTACAGTGGCGTAGTTGATTTTTACATACTAAATACATACTGCTGGAATTTTTTATGTTTTTGTTAACATATGTAGATAATTTATTAAGTATTGTGTTATATATTAAATTTTGATTGTTTTTGATAAGGTGGCATAATTGTTAATATTTATAAGATGTGTACCCCAATTTATTTAAAAACCTTTTAGATATGGATCCATAAAAAAAAACTGAAATATTTGGAAATAGTTTTATTTGCTATTAGTATTATATATTACATATTTCCTATAAAAAAATGTGACGTCTCTTCGACTAGCTATAAGTTAGTCATTCGGAGCTGTCTGATTCGAGGCGTGAACAGCCTTGTTCATTTTCTGACGTCTCGTCGTCGTTCGAACCTTCTTCACTGTCCTCCGATGAGCCCGTGTTGACAGTAAGCACTAAGTTTTCAATTGCGTCACTCAAAAGATGCTCTTTTTGTATGAACTCATCCTCATACTTTCTCATGTGCTGACAAATGTTGAACCATTCTTGCTCCGTCAGCTTAATTTTTTTTCCAGTCAGCGCCTCAGTATCAGCCAGTTCGAATGTTGTATTCCGCGCTGCTACTCAGTTTTTCTCGAAAACCCATATTTCTTCAATTAGGTTTAGTTCTGAGTGATTCAGAGGCAAACGTAACACGCAATGACCATGTCGTTCCAGTAATTCGTCCAAATTGTCGAAAATAATTTTGTACAATTTTGGTTTGGTTAACCTTGGGTCTGCTGGCAATCCCTTTTCTTCCAACCAATTCAGCATTTCTGATTTTTTGGAAGCAGTGGTAATATTATTCTTAACTGGAACATTGTGGTACGATGCATTACCAATCAGTGGCGGCTTGTCATAATGGGCCGAAGGGCCGTGGCACTACCACCAAATATGCCGACCACTGAAAATATTATTTTTTTTAAATAGTTTTAATTTCAATAATTTTCGGATCAAATGACTAAACAATAATGCATAAATTATTTCTTATTATGTAGTTTGGTCCCGACGAAAAAACACGCGTCGTACATATTATTCCTAGAACAGATAAACTCTCCGTCTGCTTCCGTGGTCGGCTGACCGACTGTCCGAGCACATTGTGAAACGGCTCTGCTGGAATATATTTAAAAAGATTACGCGAGGTCACGCTGTGCATGCAGAAATTATTGTGAAACTTCGTATAAACAGAGCCGCCTCATTGACCGGCTCGGTAAGGTTTTGCATATTTTATTTTAGTGAGATGTTGGCGTTTCGCGTAATTGCATCGCAGCGGGTCGGTACACATAAGTTGAATATTTTGCGAGTTTTTTAAAGTTTAATTAATTTAAATAAATACCTATTGTTTTCAATTCGTTCGAGGCAAAATGAATAAAATAAACGTCTATTAGTGAAACCTTTTTTTACGCGATCGCTGGAGGAAAAAATAAGCTTGGAAGACCTTTCCCCGATTTGGATCTAACCAAAACGCAGAAGGCGTCCACCTCTAGTTCACCAAACTTCAAAGCCCGTGTAAGGAAGTTTAATCGAAATATGTATTCGAAGAATAACTGGATTTGTGGTGCGATCAAATAAATGCATTTTTTTGATTCGTTTGTGTTTTGTTTGGTGGTGATTCTACATAGACAAGGCATGGGGTTACTGATTTAGAGTATATTTATGAGATAATTAAAACGCATGAAAACAGCAAGGTACATATAAATAATATTTTTAGTTTTTCTTTGCTCGGAAAATCAAATATAATGATTCAATTAAGTTCGGCTTATATATTTTAAACATCATTATCAACTGTATTAGATTTTGTGGTGCATTAGAATTGGCATTGAGAGGTCATGATGAAATCGAAGAATCCGGAAATAAAGGAGTGTTCCGAGAATTGATAGATTTTAGTTCTCAACTGGATAGAAATTTAAAGGAACATTTCAACAAAGCAACAGCATTTAAAGGGACCTCTAAGACGATACATAACGAATTATTGGACTGCATGATTAGCGTTTACCATGAAGAAGTGACTAAAGAAATTAAAAAACCGAATTATGTAGCGGTAATAGCCGACGAAACTACCAATGTCGCCAACGAATTTCAATTAGTCATTATTTTACGATACATTGTCTCCAGTAAACCAGTAGAAAGATTTTGGATATTTGTAAATCCTCCCGGACACAATGCCATTTCAATACCAAATCGCATTTTAAATGAAATTGATCCTTTAATTAGTGACACACCCAATAAGTTAATAGCGCAAAGCTATGGCGGAGCCTCAGTTATGAGCGGAGGTGTAAATGGGGTACAAAAAATAATTAAAGATAAATATCCTATAGCAAATTATGTGCATTGCTATGCTCTTCAGATTAACCTTATAATGATGGAGATGGAATTTTCATTTTCGGGGAATTAATTAACAGTTTATGAATACCGAAATGAGCTGATACACGGTATGGATATTTTCGAAAACGACAAAAATATTAAATTAACTTATATATAATATAAACTTAGATTGCAGAACAAAGATTTTATATTTTAGTTGACAGTTTTTCATAAAATCATGCTACATGTCGAAATAATTTTTAAGCAACTGCAGATGATTAATACCGACCCTATCAAGGCTAAACAAGGTCTACAAAACTTCGAAAACGCAATGCAAAAGTTCGTGATGAAATGGACACAATTATTGACCAAATAGACTTGGAGCTTTTAGAAAACGAAGATGAAAATGTTCCTCAAAAAAGGCGACGTTACCCTCGTTCCGATCTATCTATTTCAACAAATAAAAAAATTAAAGCCTTGGAAGTTTGCGATTCCATAATACAACAGATTAAGGCTCGGTTTACTTTTACAGGACATCTGACAGCTACCGCATTATTTATGAAAGAACATTTTATCGAATACAAAAAAAATGCAACAAATTGCTCTCTGATACAGTTAAGTTATATCCATTTCTAGATAAAAATCGTCTAAAAACAGAACTGCAGGTACTTTAGGAAAGAGAAGAATTGCAAACCATTCCTCTTTTATCGTTGGTTTCACAGGAAGATATGAGGTGCACTTTTCAAGAAACTATTAAGTTATTGGAGTTTTAGTGACAACACCTATGTCAACCTCTGAAGCTGAAAGATGCTTCTCTGCTAAAAAGACAAAACTTTTTTGGGCAACTCTATGAATTCTTAATAATATTGAAGACTTTAATAAACGAGTCATTGACCTTTTCGCCAGTAAGGCATAACGAAGACTAGATTTCAAATACCGCAGTTCAGTGTAAAATATTCTTCGTTTTACTGTATATAGTTTTGGAGTGTATTACTTATTCATTACGACTAATTCTGGTAAGTTTTTATCGAGGTTTTTATGTTGTTTATTACTTTGTAAAAATGGTATATATGCACACGTTATCGCATAAGTAGAAATACCTAAAAAATTCACCATAACACAAGAATAGAAGAATCGATTAGATTTACAAACACATATGTAACTAGACATAAAAGGCGAATCAATTATCTCAAGGAACTCAAGATTATTATTAAATTTTTTATAATGTTTAATTTTTTACTAATTTAGCAAGTAGTATAAATGGTATATAATGGATGTAACTAGTAATTTTTTTCTATAAAAAAAACAAAAAGGGTCATCAGGGAATTTTTATGCCTACGGCGCTATTTACCTTCTGGTGCACCACCAAACTCAAATCCCACGAGCCGCCACTGTTATCAATAACCAGAACTGACCTTAGAATTTCTATTGAAAACCAGACGAAACAAATCAACAATTAAACTTAAAATTGTAGCGTTCGTTTTGGTTATAATCGATTGAATTCAACACGGTCTAATACACTAATAAGTGAAATGACACGTAAGACCGCACTTAGCAAGATAAGAACAAGAATAATTCGTGAGCCATACATATTTCAAAAACAAAAGAATGCAACCATAGCAACTCTCGATCATAGCTTACTTTTCAAATTTGTTAAATATGTGATTACACGTTATATTTGTTGTGTGTATTAGGTATTAAATTACATTTAGCCATGCAGAATGAGTAAAAGTAGGAAACTTTTTAAATATTAAGAAAATGTTGATAAAAATGGGAAATGTATTAATAAATATACAGTTTTTCCGAAATTGGAAGGGAACGTATTGGGATCTTGAGAATAATTAGAAATAGAAAAATTGTTAAATAGACGTAATTTTAGGTGATTTACCTAATAGCCATTTTAATGTCATTGTCGTTTTCACAATGATTGTGTCTCTTCGTTTTTGAGATATTTTGAAAAAACCAGAAATATGAAGTTTCGAAAAGCACCTAATGTAATTATTTTTTTAATTCAAGACATTTCTAAAATGTTAATGACATTATTGGGGCAAATTTTTGTGGGCGATACAATATGTATTTGCATTCCGATTTTAATTATAATTTTTCGGATATCATCAACTTTCTTTTTCAAATACGGAACTGGATGATGTATTTTAGATTTTAAGAGCTTCCGATATTCCAAAATCGATAACGCAACGCACTTATTTCAAAGTATTTCGTATTTTGCATAAAACTTCAATGCGAGTTAACAACTCGAAACACTGGAAATTGTTTTTAAAAAATCAATTTTATTTTATGAGCTTACAAAGAGAATTAACTACAAAATGCATTTAAGTTATATTTATAAGTTCAGTAATGCCTATGTTGCATGAGAACGAAAAGATAAAAGTCTAAGAATTGCAAGAGTATAAATGCAGAATTGCATTTCTCACGGGAACGTAACTCCTCCCCTCTTAGTTGAAAGCACGTTCCTAAAAGACGTAAAATTACCAAAAATGTTTAAAGATTATTAATAGTTTAGAAAATTCTATTATTTACTTCAATATCTGAGGTATCAGAGTTTGCATTTACTTGTTTCTTCTTAGACTTTTTGACACGTTTTTCGTATATGAAAAATATAATAATTGTTGAAATGAGTGTGTAAAGTAAAATGATCCAAAAACTGGTCTTTACATAAATCGTTGTGGTCATTTCTTCTGGTTTTCAAATTTGGCTTCGATTCCTTTAGTAGTTTTTAGGTTTACATAGTTTGAGTCCATACTAGGAGGGCTGTAGAATGAATTTCGGTTTTTCTTTAATTAGGCTTAGATTAAGGGTAGGTAGATTAATTCCATTAAATGTTAATCGGCTTGATTTGTATGTTTCAAGCGTAATTAACTTTATTCTTACTTTACATCCTGGAGATGACTCAAAAAGATAGAAACCGTATAGGGTTATAATATCTTCGGTTTTTGACAATTACTTGTATTGGTACTGTTATCAGCTATTTCTCGTCGATTACTTTTGTTGCCTGGATCTCCTGCAGTTTAGTTTCAAATGGGTGGCAAAACGTAATATTTGGGTGACGTTTAATAAGTTGAACAGCACAGGAGGGGCTGTCTTCGACAAACGTGGTGAGGGCTTCTTTACACAAATATGTCTGTGGTTAGATTTCGTGACATCTTTGGTCCATATGGGCATATTTTGTATTGCCTAGTGCTAGGTAGGGTTTATAAGGAATATTTACAAGAAATGACCGATTATTGGGAATTGGTAAAGGAAATGACCTAAAATACTGATATATCTATAAGAGTAAGATCAAATATAAATACAATATTAAAGTTTTTTAAGAAACTTTTAATTTCTATAATTTTTTCGAAATTAAGTATATTTTTATGTTATTTCTAAAGGGAGTTTATCTGAGCTTAAATTGTGTAAGTTGGGTCTATTATTGAATTATAAAGTACATTAATGTTTGCAAAAGTGATACCTATTTCGATTTTATTCGGAATATCGTAGATTGATTGATAAATTGTTGTTATTTGATTGTTTATTGTATATATTAAATAAAATTCGTGATTGCTTATCTGTTTCATTTGAACTTTATTAATTATATTTTCTTTTTGTAAAATGCGTGACTTTAGTACTATTTAGTTATGCGTGATATTAGATATAATTGTTTTAAATTTATTAATAGTTTATTCTGAAAAAGTAATTTGATTGATAGCGTCAATTTTTAATTTATTTTGGTTTTCTTGTAATTTCGTGATTCTAGCATCAATTTGATCTAAGTCATTTTGGTCTAAGTTTCCGGTTATACTTTTTATGAATGAACCTAAGGGGTTAAAAAAAGCTTCTTTTACTATGATAGTTTTCTTGATTTGGGACAGTTTGTTCCAATAAGGTTTTTATTCTTTTTAAGATACATAATGTATTGTACTCGAATACAGCGAATACCATGTATTCCTCATGGTATTCGCTGTTATTTTGAATGTTTATATATATTGATTTTCACTTGTTTTCGAATATTTTGAAATTGGTATTCCTGGGTGTTTATTTAAATCGTGGAATTTTACGTCGCCGCCTTACGATGGTCTAGCATAGCAGTGTAGCGAAGATAATTCCAATTTTCATTCTTAAACTAGGGTCCAATAGGAGAGGCGATGTGGCCTTTCCTTGGTTAGTTGTTATGGGGGTGGGACCATGTGTGTTCCCACACTCTCACCAATAGGACGCTGAACAGTGCTGTTCGAAATCCCTGGTCAATTTTGAGTTTCTTGGTACACCCTTAAAGATTTTTGTCCGATTTTGCCACAAGTCGTTGAAACGAAACCAAAAATTACGCACGATGCTCGACTGTTGTCAAATTCAACCGACTGCGCCAGTTAACTCGAAACACGAGGAATTGTTTTTAAAAAATCAATTTTATTTCATGAGCGTTCAAAGATAACTAACTACAAAATGAATTTAAGTGATATTTATAAGTTCAGTAATGCTTACGTTGCATGAGAACGAAAAGATGAAAGTCTAAGAATTGCAAGTCATAAATGCAGAATTGTATTTCTCACGGGAACGTAACTTGTGATATCTCTGTGACGGTTTATTAATATTTGTACCAATTAAATAAAAAAATTAATTTTTTTTATTTAACTGGTACAAATTGTTATTTTATTGATGATTGATGTTTGTGGTTATAATACCAAAAAAAAAATAGAAATCATATATTTGATACGCCGCCGTTTTGTTTTGAGGCATAGCAGCGAATTCAAATTTTAAGAATGAAAAAAGAGTGAAAAGGCCTTTTAAATAACGTATCGTTCGGCCGGCCATTGAATTATTTTTTCCAAAATGGCGACCAGCCGCCATTTTAGAAGATTTTTTTTATATTTATTTTAACAAGTCGTAAACACTTTTTTGAAAGTCGGGTCCAAACGTTAAGCCTTTTAGGAGCTAGAGGGTGGGGAGTAGGATGTGATCTTGGAATTTTAGGTACCTATTTTCAGAGTCACGAGTTGTCATATTTTCCCGAATAACTTCGAAACCCGCAAAAAGCTGCAGATGATTAATTGATTAATGTATTACTGAACTACAAATGAACATAATATTCGAGGCGTGGGGAAACGTGGGTAACTGCTAAAAGATTCGACAAACTTAAAGTTTAGTTTTTTCTCCTCACTTCCTTTTTTAAAAATTCATGCAGATATTTTTCTATAGAATCAAAAAAATTCAGTTGTAAAATCTACATGAGATAAGCTTTCCAAAAATGTATAATAGTGCGTATCTTTTTACAAAATTCAATACTAGGTATATTAACTTCTAAAATAACATATATATGTGACAGTAATGTTCATTTAACACTAAAAAAAAATAAATGTCTTAGCTATATTTTGTAAAATACCTACATTATATTAAAGTTCAATATGCATACTAGTAAATTAAATCATCAAAACACCTTAGTTGCTACGTTGTCAGAATGAATTTTTGATATGCCTTTGTTATACCGTTTTCCATAGCGGGGCGGAGCCAGTGACGGCTATTCAGGTGAAGTAGGTGAAGTGCTACTTCACCAGGAAAAATAAACAAGTAAACATCTAACTATATTTATTATATATCTCTTAAAATTTTAGTTTTTACATTCATTTATTCACCTAATTGGTAAAAAATAAACTGTACATCTCGAATAAATATTTTACTTGGCCGTTGGCGGCATGTCTTTTTAAAACTTTCACTCCAACTTTATTATAACAACTATAACAGTGGCGCAAACCGCTTCGACTTTGCTGGAGGTGCTATGTTTAGTTTACGATTTTCTTACTATGTTGCCATGACAACGCGTACTCGATGATGTCGAGAGCATGGAAGAATAATGTTAACCAGCGCCATACAACGCTCTCGGTGAACCGCAGCCGCAGTACACTACATCCACGTGTCGTTCAGTTTGCGGTGGTTGTTTACTTTTATTTTCGCGGATTTCGCTGTAAACGATGAGTTCCTTTGCAGTTTGCTTGCCTGTTTTGTGTTATATTTATTTATGGTGTTGTTACAACTTCAAATTCGGAGTTAGTAAATGTGATTGTTCAAGACTGGAATAAATTAAAAGACGTCTTTGAATTTATTGCAAACTGTGACAAATCTGATGAAAAATCAATCCGCCTTGCGAAAAGATTTTTAGGTGAGATGAACGATTTTGAATTCATGTTTCTGGCATTAGTGTTTAATAACATTTTCTCAATCACGGACATACTATTTGACGTCCTTCAAAAAAAATCGCTTGACATTCATTTTTGCATATCCACTATAAAACGCTATCGTGGGGCGCTCTGTAAAAAAAAGAAATGAACATTTTTTTAATACCATGTTTGATAAAGCAAGTTCTATTACAGAAATAAATCATTACAAACGTGAGCTTGCTAAGCTTTCACCTGAAGAAATTAGGGCTAAGTATAGAACCCTTTTTTATGAAATATTGGACCATATTTTAATGGAAATGACACTAAGCTTTCAAGACTGAAAAACTGATATTTTCATGTTTGGCAGGTTCTGCTAAATTTTCCGAATATAGTTTAAAATTTCCGACTGGCCCGTTTGAAAATTTGTTGCAGTTATATAAAAAGTCAACGACTTAAAAATGAGCTTGGTCTTATTTTTGCCAATGAGAGTAATTGGAATATATCGCTGCAAGAGCAAGTGAAAAAAATTAATGAAAATAAAGATATTTTTACCGAAGCATATAAACTGTTTTCCCTTATTTTGACAATGCCGTCGACAGGTGCTTCAGTGGAAAGAAGATTTTCTTGCTTCAAATGTGTAAAAACTTATTTAAGAAATACAATATCTCAAGAAAGACTTACTTCTCTTGGCAATATTTCAATTCAAAAGGAATTTCTGGAGGAGATTAGGGCAACTCACCCATTTTATGAGGATGTTATAAATAAATTTGCTGCTATGAAGGATAGGAGAATTGATTTAGTTTACAAAATTTAGGTAAGTCGTAAAAAAATATTCTACCTCCTCCACATATAAAAAAATTCTGGAAAATAAGTTATTGCGATATTTTCTTGCTTCATTTGCACTTCACCTACTTTTTCACCCGCGAGCCGCCAATGGGCTGAGCACTCTTTTTTTCTCTTCCGAAGAAGGTAAGAACTGAAATCGCTCCAAACTTGTGCATAAACTGATATTTATATATAGTTGGACAAAAAACGCGGGTGGTCGTTTACCTGAATCTGATGTAATGTGTGTATAAATACTTTGTTGACAATAATTTTCTTATACACAGGATCGCAATCTCACCTAATGACTAAGTGTACTTATTGGAATTATTGTGAATTATTGACATTCACTGTCACTAGATTAGCATCTTATAATAGCAACAGCAACCAGCAGAATGATTTTATTGTGACGGTTTCGAGTGAATAATAAATTAAGTAAAAAAAAACTATATATTACTAATATGTTCTATAGACTGGTGTGGCAAAAGTAAATATGCAAAATGAATTCTTAAATCATTGAGAGATAACTAAATTTATATAAGTATTAATATAGTTATTATCAAATAACTATGTTCATATATAAACTGGGTTATCTTTCACTTTGAGTTTACCTGAAACTAATTTTATTATAGATTCGCTTAAATGAGATAGGAATTTTATTTTGATACTAATCGAAGTAAAGCCGATAAATGCTTCCTTAAGAGAAAACCTGCATTTGTTTATAGACAAATTAAATGTAAACATTTATCCTATCAGCATAAATACACCATAGACCAAGTAAGCTTTTAATTTATGCACATAAATTTCCATAAATTCCTGAAAAGGTCGTGTTTTTGTTTGTAGTTATGTTCTGTTGGAATACATTTTATTTCCGTGACTATACAAAGAAGAGGCTTCTGAATGTTTCGGTTGCATTGAAATAGTTTAAACGTTACGCTGCCGTATAATCAGGTGGGAAATAAAATATTGTGATGAGATTAGTAAAGAGGTTTGACCTGTGAGCAACTTATATTTCGAGCCTCTTAAAAACGAGTTTTTTTAACCAAGCAACATTAATGTTTTACATTTTGTTGTTTAGACGTATTAATTAAATTATTGTCACTAAATAATAGTAATAATAATCATTCTATTGGCAAAAACATTCATATACAGTGTGTTCCAGAATAGGTGTGCAATCTTTGAGATATAAATAGAACAAGCAAAAATAATGTTAGTTTATTATATAAAATGCTCTCTTAAACTGCGCACCAACTGAGATATTTATTCTTAAAATAGGGATCTGGAAAACAAGTTTTTCAAATAATTTTGGCATCGTTTGACGTAGCTTCATAATATTTGGGGGTTGATGTAATAGCTTAAGTTACTTAAGAAAACGTTAACGAGTCAAGGGTAGAGGAACGGGAGTATCGAGAACTACTTTTAAATTTTTGAGAAAAACGATCATTCACAAAATACTGCATTTCCTGAGTTTAAATTGATTTAACTGAAAAACCTATAGGTTGGTTCTAGATAGGCACCTCCAAGTCTGATACATTCTCTTGCCGCCGAACTGTGGACTGCGATACTTTTTAACACTAGTCTGGTGTATTTCTTATTTGTTCGAAGCGGAGGTTAGTTCGAGCCACCAATTCGTCCCTGGTAGCAATTGGGTTAGCATATACTAGTTTTAAATGGCCCAAAAGTAGAAATCAAGGGAATTAAAGTCAGGGGACCGGAGTGGCCAAGAAAACCGTGGTCTCCGGTAGTTCGAATAAACTGTGTTTAGGTGTTCTAACCACGAAGCTAAAATATTCTGCAAATTGCAGCCTGGCTGGGAACTCATTCGGCGTAAGAGCTTGCACTTTTTAAAGGTGTAAGGGATGGACCTGTTGTTCATGAAACGTTCTCTGTACAGTTGACTTTGTAGTATTGTACTGGACTGCGAGATTTCTAATGCTAACGGACGGATCTTCTACAGCATTTAAAAGGTTTTCCTCCAGGTCAACAGTACCAGTAGTTCTCTGACTGTCGCAGTTAGCTTTATTGGGTATAAAAGTACCTAAAACACACTGTCGTTCCGATCTTTCAAATTACTTATTGGAACAAAAATTCTTACCAGTTTCCCTTAATTGTCGATCTACCCGTTCTAGAGTCTTTCTTGGAGGTGCCCAAAACCAACCTAAAAATGTTTCAGCTAAATAACATAAAATGCATACATATTTGAAACAATAATTTTGTATAATTTTTGCATAATAATTACGTTTATAACTTTCATGATAAGTACATTTTTGTCGAAATCGGTGGCTATTCGAGTCTATCAGAAGTCACCGGACTTTACCTTTTTCTCGAAACCGAGTCAATTTTTGGAAGTTATTAACAAGAACCTTTACCTTTAAAAATGTCTGAGCCACTAAAAAAAGATGTTTTAAATGAAATATCTTTACGTAGATAAAATTGTGTAGTAAAGTTTAAAAGTAGTTCCTCCAATCTACTCAGTCCCCGACCCGCGTCCTACCCTGGAGCTGTTTTAACTCTCAAGTTATTGTGTAACCGTCGGTCTTTATCAAGTGTCCTACAGAAATCTGCAGCAACTTTTCGTAACCAGCCCACTAATTGACATCTGACGTGAATGGGTTGACGCATCGTTGTTTATAGGTATCTTGGCTACACCGGACGATATAAACAGTATGAGGCCGAAATGTAAATTGGACCCATGAACTTGCAGCTTGTAATCGCGTGTTTGATCGCTGAGCCAAGCTCAATAAAAAAAACGAAGGCAAGAACATTGTTGCGGGTTTGTTTTATAACAAGCACTTCTTCAAGAGATAACACTTCTTTTAAATACTCTGTACAACATAACTAATAGAATTTACGCTAACACATCTATTGTAAGACTAATTCTCTAAAGGGTCGCCGCTTGGCTTTGTATGTGCAATGGGAACCTTTTGGAATACACTACACTCGTCTCGGAGGTAGGCAAACGTGTTTGTTTACTTCTAACTGAACGAACGTAAACGTTTACGTTAGACTCAGTTGGGTAGTTTTCGCACTACCGTCGTACTGCCTCCATTTTAATTCTGATCGTCCCGATACTATGATGTGTCTTCGGTCTGTCCAGGTGTACCATTTTCATTTTGCTTTTCTGATTTGTCTGAGTTCGATAGGTCATTCATCCTTGATTATTCGGTATAGTTCATCTCAGTGTTAAGACAATTTTGTAGATAACTAGCTGAGTTGGCCCTGACCAGACCTTAATGGTGATTAATCTAGAATTAGTCATATTTATTCGATAGAAAGTTTAGTGTTTGCATAAATGACGTCAATTCTAATATATTACTGGTGCCTTCTGGGGTTTCCCAAGTCCCACTTGGGTCCGTTGCTGTTTGTAATTTACATAAACGATATAAAAAATTGTTTTCTGAATCTGAATTTGCACTTTATGCGGATGACCGAAAATTGTACAGACGAATTTGCTCACAATCAGACTGGTTTACAGAGCCCTCGCGATTTGTGACCAAAATTCTTTACAATCGGAAGCAGAGAAACTGACTTTATGAGGGAGATACTGGACGATCCATATCGACTAGGCTTAAGGAACATGAGCGATGTATTAGAAACAAATTGTACAATCTGCTGTATCTGAACACCAACATTCCAGTGGACATGTCATAAATGTAAAAGAAACCACAGTTCTTGCGTTGGTTTCGGGATTCTATAAACGGAACATTAAAGAATCTATTGAAATTTATAAACATTCTAACAATTTTAATAGAGATACGGTCTTCAGTCTACATCATACGTGGAAACCGATCATCACACAGGTCGACTATAAATAGCCGGTCTAGGTCTCTACGAGCTCATGCTGTTTCGATCTCGTGAAGTAAAGATCCTTGAAGATGCCTCGTGCAATCGAAGGCGAAACGTAGGTGGGTGATTTCATTTTGACACGGTCTAATCCCAAGGACCATGATTTTTTAAATGACCGCAGCCGTGAAAGCTTTCGTTTTATATTCTGTGATGTTTTCAAAAAATTGATTAATGACCTTCTTCAGCCGATATTCAGTATTTAGCAAATTCAGGTTTGGACTTTTTTTTCATTCACTTTCCGAAGTAGACTGAAATTTGAGTTAAAATATGCTTTTAGAATAAAAAAAGAGAATGTATGCATTTTTCTTTTAGATTAGGATTTTCTCCATTTCTATCAAAATATTGTTTTTATTTATTGTTGTTGTTATTATGTTATTGTTGTTACAGATTATTACTATTGTAATTGATTTGTACTAGTTATAAAATTACATTATTTTTGTATAGAATTAATTGGATAGTGTATTTAGGGTAACCTGTTTCTATCCTGAAGAACAAATAAAATTAAATAACTAAAAATAAAATAAGTCAGGGTAGGTACAGATTGTTCTTCATATCATGTTCATCAATAGTTCTAAATGGGCCAGAGTGACTTCGCTTTTTTCTGGGAATGATATATTTCGGGACTATATCCTTTACCAAAATAATCAAGCACTTGTTAAAGCAGACCTCTCGGCTAAATCATCACTTGAATGAAAATCTCTGTTCAGCAAAGTACATTTTTAATTGTTTGCTTTGCATCGGGATATAAATGCTTTCTTCTGAAAGTGACACTACAAAATATGCCCCATTATCAGCACAAGCCCAAGGATGCCACATTCCAAGCTAATACGTCAAAAAATGTCACTCGCCGGTAAACTAAACTTTGATACAAAAAAAAACACTCGCCGTAAAAGCAATTGGGTATTTATAGTCAACAGGTATTTCTAGCCACTTCAAATGGTATAATAATTAGGGTAGTAGATAAATAAAGTGCCCGAAAAGGTGATACATTAGGGATATTTTATGGCCAAAGGATAATTAGGGTTTTTGATAGTCAAAAGATGAAGGGTATAACCTTATTATACCTGATGAATGTGCATTTTGTAGATTGAATTTGAACCCAAAAATCTGCCATTTTCGAAGTCTTGAATAATGGATTTGGCTGTAAGTCATAAATTATTGTAAAAAGCCGTTAAATTATTTTCACAGCCCCTTTAGTTTTAACAAGGATATTAATTGCAATATATGCCCAATAAATCTGATGTTATTTTTACAGTTTTAATTTGTTTCAGATATGGGAGAGAAGAAATGTTAGCATTGTTTGACAGGAATATAAAACCGCCAGCTTGCCTTGCCAACTTTAAAAGCCTCTATTCGGATATCACCCTTCCACCTTTGGCTCTTTTACCAACAAGTGAAGACGAAGTGAGTATATTGCATTAAGTCGGGATTACTCGTTCAAAACAAGAGTGCCTCAAGGTAATGTGATTGAAATTCTTTTTTTATAATTTTGAAAGTTATTTGCACTTTATCTATTGTATGACAAACATTTTTACTATACATATTTTTTTATTATATTCAATGTAATATGACATCTATATTTACAATTTAAAGGCATGCCTAGGGGAGCAGCTGTTTATAGATAAATTAGTTTGATTTTCAAATCGAATTAAAGTTTACTGAACCTTATCTTTTATTTATTTATGACAGATTAACTGCTAACGGAATGTTATTTATAACATAACTCTCAATAACAAACAAGAACTCTGTAGTTATGTAATTACTACAATTATATTCAATAAATATAATAATAATAATAATAATAATAAATGCTTTATTGTCAAAAAAAAAATTTACAATTTTGTGGACAAAGCTGTTGTAAAAAAATAGTTTACAAACATCAAAATTAGCAAACAAAACAAAAACACATCATAAATATTATAGAAAAATAATATTTAAATCAAGAATTTAGAATATTAATATTATAGAATCCTAAAAGAAGTACATTAGAAATGTACTTTGTCAGTCGTACTATGTTATAAACATTTTCATAAATATAATGTAAAAAAAAATAAAAAAGCAAAGTAAAAAATAAAAAAGTACGAAACAATTAAAAAAATACATATACAAAATTCGGTAAAAATGGTTGGTAATGGCAACTATCACACTAGGGGTTCATAAGGATAAAATTATGTGTTGTAAAACTCGTTCACGGTGTAGAAGGCACTTTCCAGTAAGAATGACTTCAAAGCCTTGCGAAATGAAGTCAGAGATATTATGGATTTGATGTTAAATGGCAGGTGATTATGCATTTTTTTTGCATTGTAGATTACTGATCTTTTAATTAACTCTGAGTGTGGGGTTGGAAGATAGAGATCGTGCTCAGTATTTCTGAGAGGGTAGTTGTGAGAAGGTCTCTCTAATAGAGCAGGTGCATGCTTACGAATTAAGCAAACCGATTCCAAAATTAATAAGCAAGGAAGGGTTAGTATTTTATATCTTTTAAAGAAATCTCGGCAGTGAGTTCTACTGTTAAGTCTCAGTAGGTAACGAACAGCTCTTTTTTGTAGTATAAAAATTCGATCAAATTGAGTCGCACAACATGTACCCCAGAATGGAATAGCATATCTGAGGTGCGACTCAACAAGAGCAAAATAAACAGTTCTAGAGGTAGAAAAGCTAAGCTCCTCGGAAACAGATCTTAACGCAAAGCAAGCAGAACCCAACTTCCTTGATAAAGCGTCGATATGTGGATCCCATTTCAAAGAATCATCTACAAGAAGCCCTAGAAATTTTACAGAGTTTACGACATCAATAGTGGTGCCATTAAGGTCAAAAGGTTGCAGCGTGTTTTTATAAGACAAGACTTTCGTTTTAGAGATGTTCAATCATAGGAGATTAGAATCGCACCAGGATTTAATGGTGATTAGGTCATTAGATACAATCCTATGTAGGTCCGTGACATCTGGGTGGCTCCACGTAAAGCTGGTATCGTCCGCAAAGAGACATATTTTTCCACTAATGTTTAAATTAGCCATATCGTTTATGAACAGAAGAAACAAGATAGGGCCTAGTACCGAGCCTTGAGGCACTCCATATTCCATTGGCCTACAAGAAGACATCCTGTTGTCAACTTTCACAACTTGATTTCTGTTGCTAAGATATGACTTAAACCAATGGAGAGGAGCCCCTCTAAATCCATAGTACTGCAGCTTGTTAGTTAATATATTATGATTCACACAATCGAAAGCTTTGGAAAAATCACAGAAAATTGTTGCCGTAGCGTGATGGTTGTTTAGGCTGGAGTAAACTCTATTAAGAAGGGAAAACATGGCATCGCTTGTGCATTTGTTACTTAAAAATCCAAATTGATGTTTTGTAAGTATTTCATATCTAGACAGAAATGATAAAAGCCTTTTTTTAACCAGTCTTTCGATGATCTCAGATAGCGTAGGGAGAAGTGCAATTGGGCGATAGTTCGAAGCTTCTTCTGAAACACCTCCTTTGTGAAGAGGTATGATTAAGGCAGCTTCGAAAAGTACCATTTTGGAAAGACATATTTATCAAAGCAGTCAGATGCTCTAGTGCGCACTCCGGCAGACTTGAATACATTTTTAAAGTAAGCCCATCAGTTCCCGAGGAAGATTTATTTTTGATATCATTAATTGTACTACGAAGTTCTGATAAAACTACTGGTGAAAAGAAGAAACTGTGCAGGTTTACCCTATGATTAGAGAGATATGAAATTGGGTCATTAGATTGAGATACGGATTTAATCAAATCTTTGGCTACATTTACAAAATAATTGTTTAGGTCCTCAGGAGAGGTAAGGATAGTGTTGGATAAAGGAGTTTTGTTTCTTAAATCATTTACGATAGACCAGGTTTCTTTAGCTACATTTTTGGCGTTAGAAAGTCTATTATTGTAATAAATATCTTTGGCGGCTTTAATAGTCTTACGATAAATTTTTCTGTATTATTTTACATAATTATGAAAAAAGACACTGTCCGAAAATTTCTTTAAATGAGATAGTGACCGCATGTTCTTAGAAGATATACGTAAACCTTTAGTGGACCAGGGTTTACTTCTTTTATTTTTGATAGGCTTAAGAGGAAAAGATTCAGAAGCTATATTAGTTAGAGTTTTTATAAAACGAGAAACTTCAGTGTCGACATCATAAGTGTGAGAGTCCCAGTCAGTTATTTGACATAGGTGTTTGAAATTAATGAAATTTCTAACCGAAAAAATACGGCCTACTTGTCTAGAGGAATTTTTGGCTTTGGATGTAATTGAAAATTTTGTGAAAATTGCTTCATGATCGGAGAAACCTGGACTTAAGACATTACATTCGACGAAGCTAGGATCGAAAGAAGACACAACGTAATCTATAGTACTGGCACTTGTTTTAGTAATTCTGGTTGGTGAGTTGACGTGCATGGCAATTCCTAATGACTCAAAGATGGACTGAAGACATTCCTGAGCAGCACACACACTGAAAAAGTCAATATTGAAATCGCCACATAAGATTAATTTGCTTTTTACAGGAAGGGACTTTAGAAGGTTATCGCAGAATAATTGCACATCAGCATCAGGTGTTCTATAAATACAAATAATATAAAGGTCATAAGTATTGTGATAAACGATAGAAAATTCAAATACTTTTTCAGATAATAAATGATTATACTTTGATATTTCGGAAAAATCGTTGTTTAAAGACATTATCATGGTGCCTCCATGAGTTAAATTAGTTCTATTAAATCTGGCAATTGTGGTATAGTTTTTAATAAAAACAGGTTGATTGATATTTAGCCAGTGCTCAGTGATGGCAATGACTTCTGGAAAATTTAGCTCTTCTAACAAAAGATATAATTCGTCTGTTTTATGTCTTAAGGACTGAATATTAAGAAAAAAAAGATTAAAATTACTATTGGTCAATTTTTTAGAGGGTGCTAGATCCTCTTTTCGCGTCATATTGACTAAAAATTTTTACTTTTTGATGGTGAACCACTAGAATAATATTTACCAGTACTTTCACGAATTTTTTGGAGCCGTAAAATTTTTTCCGAGGAGTAGAAAGATCTATACGCTGCAAGGTCTGAGTCCACTTCAGATGAACCAATCCCATAGGCATCGTGGAAGCGATAATACAACTTGCGCAGGGAGTCCTTGTCACTGGGAAGGCCTTCTGAAGCTAGCAATAATTTAATGCTAGTACTTGTATGCCCCTCAAAACACACACTAGATGGCTGGTCGTGTAGATAAGCAAGAAATAGCCTTAAGGTCTTTAATAAGGAAGGATCCCTTAATCTGGCTAATATATAGCGACCATTTGCTTTATCCGAATCTTGGGACAGCCGCACTCTTGGTGGAGTCATTGGATCAAACTGCAAAAAATCATCTTTCCTTGCAGTTTTCTCCATGCTTAATAGAGCCAATTATGACTGACTTATCCTCTTCAGGCACAAATGTCACTGGTGATTCCAATAATTGAGGCTTTGGTGGAGAGAGCCCCCGGCTCTTTGGGATATCTATATTGACATCTTGATGACTAGAAGATGAGACATTATGGGCTGTGGAAGTGGGCGGCGTTTGGATAAGGGTTGGTGAAACTGAATCATTGGTGGGATCAATTATGGTACCAGGCGGCCACAGACTAGCTTTCTTAAGCTGAATTAAGTGATCTTTATTTTGCACCCCAATTTTAAAATCGGAGCGCAAAGTGTCTGCATTCTTAAGCATAGGAAAACAACGCACAAAATTCGTGGTTCCTAATTTTTCTTTGTTTCTTCTCTAAATAAATGTAAGTTAACAGTGTCCAGGGGTAAAATTATGGACAAAGAAAGCAGTTTTTCAAAACTTACCTATTTGAAATGTAGTTGTATTCTTCTATCTCTTTTTGCAAAATCATCTATAATTTCGTCGCAGAAACGTGGATGCTTCGACATTGTCTGTACAAGATTGTTTTCAGCGCGAACAGGGACACATGTAAAAGACGATCTTGTCCTGTCCAATTCCGCAAGTAAGTCTATTCGTTTAAGCGCAGAAAAACTACGTTCTTCCGAGGCACTAGTAGCTGGAATCGTCAACACTAACTCAAACAATAACTACCTCTAAATATGGGTTTGTTAAATCTGTTCCTTTCAAAAAAGCCAGTAAATCACTTGCAGATTTTTTTTTCGATATCTTCAGTCTCATATATAACTGTTAGTATCAAGTGTAACAAAACTAAATAAAAGCGCTGCCTTTAATGCGGCATCAAACATTTTACAACTGGATTTCCGGAAAATGTGTTCTCTTAACCGCGTTAAAAGTGCACAATTCGAGAAAGTTTAGGCCTTCAAAATTTTTAAACCTATTCTCTACTTCATAAATTTGATCCAAAAATTGGAAAAAAAGTCGTCGATAACACGTTTTAATATATCCAACATTATTCGTGCGCACACGTTTTCTTTGTGGCTCCAAACCGATACAACGGATACTATTCGTATTTTCCCAACATTGATCAAAGTCTTCTCTTTTTTCGTTTTATTATATTTTTAAACTCACAATTTTTTTACACAGAATCCGATATCGTTTGATTTGCATTACAATAAGTTAACAGGAAATGGAAATATTTCTAAAAAAACTAGAAGTAAAAAGTTAAAGTTAAAATCGTTTTTTTAACTGTGAAATATCGTCTAGAGTTATTTAAAGTTTCCCCTATATATAAATATATATATATATATATATATATATATATATATATATATATATATATATATATATATATATATATATATATATATATATATATATATATATATATATATATATATATATATATATATATATATATATATATATATATATATATATATATATACAGAATAGCAATTCTCCAATATACTTTCACATAATTTATTTAATTAAAGAATCGCGGTGTTCAATGTTCAAAAATTGTTAATACTGCCATTGTTATTGTAATTTGTCATTCCAGCGCGTAGAAGCAACTTTCTGTAGTCTTCGCTTTACAATTGTATCCAATGCTTGTGTGCCTTTGGTAGATTTCGAAAAAAAGTAGCTATTCCACTCAAAGTTGAAAAAAACACTTTAAATTGCAGTGCGTTAGGCATTCTATCTTCTGACACGTTAATAAATCCTAAAATTCTTTTCTGTAGGCTTCCGTCTCCATGTACAAACCTCACCACAGCAGAAAGCTGCCTAAAATTGGTAACATCAGTGGTTTCGTTCGAAATAACAGCCACAAAACGCGTTAAATTTTGTTCAATTAACAGTCGAAATTGCAGAAATTAAATCGGTTTGAATTTTATTTAAAGTACACTGCTATGTTCCAAATGAGCTTTTAAATAAGGGTCATACTTAGATAACAGAAACAAGGTCTAGATAATGCGGAATACGTTGATTCATCGTGTCCTCGAAAGTTAATGAAGGGCAAGAAAACACACATCAATAAGCCTTTTTAGCACATCTCTATTTTTATTAACAAATTCAGTGTGTGGTTGATGACTAACTTATAGCTGTTTATCTAAAGTTTGTTCGATTCCTGTCTTTCCGAAAACTTTTTCTTTGATAACAGCTTGCAAGTGATTATTAGAGCTTATGTGACGTTTTACTACTTTATGTAAATTAGTTAAATCGTCAAATCCGTTGTAATTCCACGGACCATGTTCATTAACAAAAAGCAAACAAGGCCAACAAAAAAGTTTATTTCTTATCTCACAACCTGTCAGCCACAGCTCGTAATATTTATCGGCAGTAAAATGTCGCATGCAAGTTTTAATTTTTGTTGTAAGATGTTTCATTTCAGGCTTTAGCCAACCCGTATTTATTATATTTGTCTTTTTACAAACACTGTGGCAAGGAAACCCTTTATTTAATAAAAAAACACAACACACAATTCCAGAACTGTACAGTACCAACGGCTGCTAGATTATTTATCAGCAAAATCACCGCGTCTGACGCAGTCCTACTTGGCGTATCTATCGTCGAAATGGCAAAAAAAATTTAATATTGCTTATTCACTGACAAACCACTCACAACTTAACCTCTCTACTCCTTCGATTTACCTCTTAGTTTTGTATATGAAGTAATAAGCAACCCAAATTTTGCTTCTACCGGTGTCGTGAGTTGGTCCGTGGTGTATAGGAAGAGAAGGAGGAAGTGATTCGCACGACAAAGACAAAGTGATAAATTATTTCCTTCTCTTTGTGCATAGTAATATTTAACTCAAATGTTTCTTTTAATGGTTGTATTGTACAGAGTCGTATTAAGGGTTGCGCGCTCGCTGGTCTAATTAGGTGCGTTTTTAATGAACTATTAATAATATTTTAATTTACTTTTTTATTTGAATTTAGGGGAAGCAATGCTTTCCTTGCGTACATGGACCGCTGGCCCCTGATAGTGTTTATATATAAATATAAAAATGGCACGTGTGTAACAAATGGCCAACTTCAGAATCTATATTTCAACGTTTAAAGTTTTTGTGAATTTTTTTCGTTTCTGCATTAAAAAAAAACAATATTTTTCCTTAGCAACATAAATCTTGTTTGTTTGGCTTGTTTATTATTGCTACTACTCTAAAATACGGTTTTCAGACCTTTATATTTTTTCAAGCTAGTAACTGGCATCGTGGCATGGTGCAGTGAGGTCGCTTATAGCAAGGCGTGATTGACGTGTTTAATGTGTCTTAAAGTATGATATGCAGGCTTAATACTAGATTTAATGACACTGCTGCTATATGAAAACGACCTAGAATCTCGACATCTGTCTTAAGACTTTTTGATACTATAAGAACTCGATTTCAATAACTGAACGAAGTAAATGTGAAATGCCGACGTATTTTACGCCTAGTTTCCCTCGCCTTATTCGCAGCAAATGGTGCAGACGGTAAAGAATCATCTTCATTAGGATGGAGAATGTTTGGAGGTTCTCTTCTTTATTGATAAATCAAGGTACTTTAGCTTATATTTTCCTGAGAACTTCATATTAGAAGGTGCTATAATATTTTATGCTAATTTAGCTGCAAAACATTAAATTATTTAAAGAAGAACCACTTGCTGAGGAATATTTCATTGCACATAGCCAAGGTATTTCTTAGGTTTCTATCACTAGGTTCTTTTAATAATCTCTGCTATTTTGTATAATCCGTTTACTTATATATAAAAAAAACTAAATTTTAAATCAACAAATATTTATTGCTAAAAATAGAAACGATATTACTATATAAACATGAAATTTATAAATTAAGTTCAGAATCTTATCCTAAAATAACTTTGGGTAGTTATGAACACACAAATTAACTTGGTGACTTGATTGATAGTGTTAAATTTACTGTTCTTGGTTATTGTTAAAAAAATGTATTTCTGTTTTTACTTACACAAAAACACAACAGGAAATTAAAAACTTACAGTGTGTCCTGTTAAAAATACTTATGGCATATCCTTCAAATAATTGTGAGTGCGGCTTACCCTGCAAGCACAAAAACCTTTGTTGTTCTTTGGGGGTCAAAAACTTCTTGCTGAAATTTAATGTAGAGTAGTGCTCTCGGGGATGGAAAGCACCAACTAATCTGTACATTTGAGATTTAAAAAAAAGACTGCAAAACAGGACTGGACAGAGCAAACAAACAAACAAAAGTATGCTCTATTGCCGCAGGAAAATTGTTACAATTTTATGGGCAAAGTGAAATTTGCCTTAAAAGAAAAAAAACAAAAAATGAAAACACGAAATATTAATCGAAAAAAAATCATATTTTTCGGTAGGTCAATGCAAATACATAAATTGTAAATATACCAAGTAATGATTGCTATAAAACCGAAAACACGAAAAGAGAAACATTTGTTAAGAGATAACATTGCCGTAAAGCAGTTAATGAATCTAGGTGACCTTAATAATTATTAAATAAACAATACATATGCGACGTGAATAATTTCGATGACATTGAAATTAAAATTACGCGGCCTAAAACTCTATTTTTTTATCCTTATACAAGCAAAATAAGTGAAGTTAAATAAAAAGTGTACTGAACTAATATAGTAATTAAAGTGTATTTAAAAAAAAAGAAAATAATTAATTTTAATTTTAACGGACGCATCAGACATTTCATTCCCCTATGAAATAATTTTCAAATTCTATGCTAGCAGCTGGAACATGACACTGAAAAAGATTTAAGTAAAACAAACAAATAAAAAATATTTTTTTTTCGAAAGAGTGCGAACATAGGGATAGTTCTTTAATGTACAGGAAGACGATTGTAAAATTTTATGGTTGTAAATAATTGATTTTGTTTATTAATTCTGTGGAAGGAATGGGAAGGTATATGTCATGCCTAGAGTTTCTGGTAGGATATAAGTGTTGTGGCATTTCAGGGAAAGTGTTTATATGTTTTCTCATCAAACAGATGGTTTCTAAAATAAATAATGTTAATATTTCATGTTTTTTGAAATAGTATTGGTAGTACGCTCTATTATTTAGACCAAACAAATAGCGAATTGCTCTCTTTTGAAACCTAAAAATACTGACTAATTGCTCTGTGATATAGCAGCCCCAAAAGGGAAGGCCATAGCAGAAGATACGTTCAGTTCTTTTGAAACTGATCCAATGGCAAAGCAGGCTGGAGAAAGTTTTTTAGTGGGTGTCAATGTGCTTAGACCATTTTAGGTTGTTATTTATATTTAAACCCAGGAATTTAACCGACTCAACATATTTAATATTGCTAATAAGTAGCTGAAATCCTTGTAAAGTCCCCTTCTAAGATAAGGCCACCGTTTTATCCACATTGAAGCAAAGCAGATTGGAATCGCACTAAGTATTAATCATAACAAGGTCGTTGGAAATATTAGAATGTAAAGGCGTTGTATCAAAATCACTCCATGTTATGCTTGTGTCGTCAGCAAAGAGAGACATTTTTCTATTCATTTTTAAGTTGGTGATATCATTAATGTATAACAAAAAAATAGACCACAAGACCGAACCTTGAGGGACTACACTTGTAATCAATTTACAATCAGAATCAGAACCATTTGCCCGTAACAGTATGTTACCCCTACAATTTGTACACACAGCGTCTTAATGGACACAGCACAGCCTCTTAATATACTTTTAATATACCTTGATATTCGTATGCCAAATGATCCCTATTGGTTTATACAATTTTTATTATCAGAAAAAAATAAGGATCAAAAAATAACTAAAAGAAACAAAAAAAAATACAAATAAGAGAGAGAATAAGTGAACATCAAGATTATGGGGAAGGCGCTAGATAAACAGTTTCAAATTTTTTTTTTGTATTAGAAAGCGATCCGTTTGCATTTGCCATGGCTGCTCCCTTATTGGTGGAAAACTATGACCCCACTTTGGCGTCTAAGAATAGCAAACATTGTTTCGTAAGGCTGCCAACATCGAGAAGAGTGACGGTGCTTCGTAGCATGTTAGTTGTGGTTTGTGACTCGTGGACGTGTTAAATTAGATAAAAAGGTCTCAATTTTGCTTTTATGGTGTGATTTTACCTGTTGCACCAGGTGGTCATGGGTTAGGGTGTTTTTTGGGTTGTGTAAAATAGTTTTTTTTTATGTAGACTCGTACTTGTGCAAGAATTGTAGATATACATATTACATACTAATTTTTTTCTCTCTTTCTGTTCGAAAAAAAGGTGCTATTATTTGAATATAAAGTAATAGACAATTGTTCTTTGGATCCCTGTTTATTTAGATTCAACAGTTTTGTAAAAGTTTCATTAAGGGTTTTGGTATTACACATAGGACTGTACTGAATAAGGTAAGATCAAAAATGAAAAAGTTCTGCTGCATGTAGCAGAATAAATGCACGCGTTAGAGTTAGGTAGAGTGTTCCCCGAGTAAACAACGCTACTTAAACACAAGAGTTGCAACAAATTAAAGTATTTATTTTAAAACGGTAATAATGGAGCAGTAAGTCAGCTTTTTTTCTGTTTAGAATGACTTTCAACACCAAATTGTTCTCACGTACAAGCGTAAGTGTAGTTACGTCCCTTTGTGTGCATGAAATGTATTTGCTACGTTTGAAAAAGAGAGATGACGTATCTACAGTACACGCGATCATGCAGCGACAGACTAAATTCTAACCTCGAAATTTAGTACAATGTGGTTAGAAATCTGTATTCACAAAGATAGTTTGTAGCTCATCACCTGAATGTTACGTATCCACACTAAGAAAGACCACAAAGAAAGACACATCTCGCAAACTCAAGACCGTAACTTACACTCTAACTATAGACAAAAAACCTGTTGTCTGTAAGAAACTATTTCTATCGACTTTTGGTATAAGTGAATGAATGTGTCGAACTGGCTGGTTAAATAAACGAAGTAGGTGTAATGGCAGTCAAAGAAGCAAGGAAACTAAGGAGATGAAAGCAAATATAAAACTCAAATTTAAGAAGCATATTAATAGATTTCCAAAAGTTGAATCACACTTTTGTAGAGGCAAAACATCTAAACTAAGATATACCTTCATCCAGAGCCTAAAATGTTTTTTGTGTTTCTTGAAAATCTTCAGTCGCAAGGAAGTAATTTCATACATACAGTAGTTTTTAAAGAGCAAAATTTATCCTTTTTGTCTCCCAAGAAAAGACCATCTTCTATTTGCCTTACGTATTTGGAAGCAGATGCGCAAGCTAAAGAAAACCTGAAAATCCGATACGATTCACTCATTGTTAAAAAACTGGCAGCTCGGCAAAAGAAAGCAGCAGGCAACAGAAGATACAAAAATATTGTGCGGTGTTTTTGTTTGCTACAAGTTCTCTACGTCTCAATCTCGAAAGAAAACGCCATTTTTTATAAATCCTGACTGTCAATTTTTAATTTCAGGTTTTATGATGTAGCGAGTAAAGATTGTTTTTGTTTTGTTTGGAACGAATCTGTTAGCAAACGTGGATCTTTTGAGATTGCCTCATGCCTGTTTAAAGTTTTAGAGGAGTGGAACCAAAAATTAAGTTTCTGTTTATTTGCTGATGGCTGCTATGGACAGAACAGTTACTTTATTCTTTATCAAAACTGGACAGCAGAGAAGAAATTTCTCTGCGATTTTTCCATCCGAACCACGAGCAAAAAGCTTCGCATTTTAAGTGTTAGGGAAATCGATACTGGCAAAAACATAAAATGGCCAAACATTATGGAAATAATGGTTAACAAGAATGAAGAAATGAAATTTTTTTTGAAAAATAGTCATGTCCAGGATAAAAAAAAAGTTTATTGATATATTTTTTATACAAAGTGGTCACCAATATAAAGCCTGGGTTATGGATTGAAAAAATTTGCATCTTGCGTTGTCCTTTTAAGCTGACCGTTTACATTGGTGCTTAGCCCGTCTTATAGATTGAAAACGTTTGCGCTTTGCGTCACCTGTGGAGCTAACCTTACTTTTATGTTTATATTTATCGCCTTCTTGTGTAATTTTGTCTTGTTTGTTTTAAAGTTGCTCTGCGTTTTTTTTTATTTTTTGTTTACTGATTGATAGTCAAAATTCGAGTAATGATGCCTAGTAAAGACTGTGCATTGTGGACATACTAATATGTGCTGTAAAGTTGTTGAACAGAAAGCTGCAAAGAAGGTGGCTGATTCGGCCTATTAATTGGGGTAGAAATACTTAAAATTCCTACTAGTATTTTCTTAAAATTAAAGACAATGACTCAAAAAATTTTTTTAGATGGATGAGGATGTTATGTGTATATGTTCACGTTAAATTTATTACGAAGGACGAACGTTTTGAAAGGCCCTCCAAAATCCAGCAATTTTTATTGGTTGCATGTTAAAGCAACCGTCGATTCACGCTAGCCGCTTCCATCAAAGCTAAAGATCGCCATCTTTTCGGCGGCTAGCGCAGACTCAAACTGTTGACGGCAAAAATATAACCTTACTCATTGCTTTACGTTAATTAAACTTCAAGGACAGCGCAAACGGCGACAGAAGACTCCAACGTTTTCAATCTATAACCCAGGCTTAAGATTTGTTAACAGACATGTGAACATGTATTTCCCACTAGTACAGTATGACGTATCTAATATGTCAATGAAAGAAAATCTCACAAAATGACGTAACTTTATATTTTTCAAAAAAACTCAAAAACTAAAAAAAAATAGCTATCAAACAATGAAATAGGATAAAAACATGTAAATGCCCCATAACCTCAAAATTTCCAATCAGTTTGATCCACGTTATAATTATAAAAATAGTACTTATAAAAACTACAAGTTTAAAACAGGTAATGTTTTATTTTCTTCTCTCCTGAAAAATTTACAAAATGAGTAGTACTTGTTACTTGGTTCTTGTTGATGATTTCCTATGTATTTGGCACTTGTACTTCAAATTGATATTTAAAAATTTCAGAGAGGTGGTTGGCAAGGCCGTCCTACAACTTTAGGCGGCCCGCCAAGAGGCAGAGGCGGGTCGCTCGAACGAGGTGGACGAATAAACAGGGGAAGAGGGAGCTACCAGTCATATGGGAGGCCGACAAATTACGAGGGGGGTTGGGGAAATGGAGAACCGTCAGATTGGAGTCCGAGAAAGGAATACAATCCACGGCCTGCGTCAATGGATAATTGGAGACGAGCGAGAAACAACGAGGAAGATGACGGCTGGAGAATGACACCTTCTGGGAGAGGAGGGCACGAGAAATGGAGTAAGTTACTGTTCAAAAATTAATTAAGCCTACGTTATGTGACGTCTTTTTTATTTCTATAACTTTACTAATTACTGGTCAGTTACCTAAAAAAGTATAAAATCTCTGTTTATGAGGGATGGATAATGAATTTTACCTGAAATTGTATCTTAGAACGATATAACGATATAACCAGCTTTTTAAAATAGTTTTAATAGTCTAGAAAGCAGAGATATTTTTAATTTTTGGTAGAATTAACACAAATTTGTTCCCCGGGCCCGTTCACAATTTTCAGATTTTTAACTTGAAGGGAGATGTCAGTGAGAGAAAGATTCTGATCTCTATTTAGGAAAAAATCATAAGAACTATTTTGGTATATGATATCAGCTTCATTATTTTATATTTACAAAATAGCTTAATATACAACTAGCGACTACATAACGAAAGGGTTATAAAAATATATTTTAATAATATTATAAATTATTTCCAGTTTTTTGGAACATCCTGTTTAAAAGTTTTGAGCAGAATCGTGATTAATCAATGGCTCAGTTTACATTTTACATTTTTAAGAAATTTTTAAATATGTAAAATAATCAAATAAAATACATGAGTTTAAGCGATTTTCCAAAAACCCAACTGTTTTTTATTAAAAAAATATTGTAATATTTAACGGTTGTTTCACGCCCTTGAAATTTGAATTTTGAAAAAATCCCTTCTTATCAAATCTCTACATCCTACAATCAATCTGTATGCCATAATTCAGCTTCTTACGTCAAGCGATTTGAGCAGAATCGTGATTAATCAGTGACCCGATTTTTTGAAATACCCTATACAATTTTAAAAAAAATTAAAATATGTATAAAATAATGAAATAAAGTACACGAGTTTAAGTGTTTTTCCAAACAAACAACCCTTCTTTAAATAAAAAATGTGATATCTAAGTCCCAAAATACAGCTTTTTATGAATTGGTGCAGTACAACTCTTAATTAGTGTTCTAAGAATAGATATTTTAACAGATATTTCAGGTCCGTCCTAAAAAATGGTTGTGCAGGGTTCACAGTTTCACAAAAAAAAACAGATAATTCAGAAATTGTCATGTAAAAGTCAAGGAAAATATGATGAATCGCTGAAGTATTGGCCCTGTTTTGTCTTAGTGCAATACTGTAGCTAAGCAGCAGCATACCACTGGATATATTATAAATGTAAAAGAAACCAAGGTTCTAGGGTCGGTTTCAGAATTCTACAAATGAAAACTTAGATAATCTATTGAAATTTTAAACATCCAAAAAATGGTTAAGGTCAAACGTGGAAACCGAAAACACTAAGTCACAGTTCGGTGAACAAGTCGGGTATAACACCCCGCCTGAATCTCCGAGCTCATTCAGTATTTAGCTCTAGTAAAATAAATATTCCTGAAGGTGCCTTGTGTAGTCGAAGGCGAAGCGTCGGATAGTAATTCTAATTTGATAGTCCAAATATAAGAACCATGATTTCTTACTCTATACTTTCGTTTAATTATTGGCAAGATATTGACAATTGAAATCTAAGGCTTTAAGGGATTGTAGAATGTAAATAGTTTGAATTAAGGCAAAACCAATTGCACATTTCCAGTTTAGTTTTTAATGGCCTTTCTAGTGGTGTCACATTCCAAGTCAACATGAAAATAAAACTATCGTTTTGCCTTTAGTTGATCCTTTTTGATTTTTCTGCTCTTTAAAGTTTTGAATTGTCAAATTTCAAACGTCAATATTTTGAAAACCATTTAACATGAAAAATGTCTAGAATGAAAAAAGAAGTTACAGCATACTATTGTCAAAAAAGGCACAGTTTTGAACCACTTTACTTGTTTTAATATCAATGTCAAAAATAATACCTGAGCGTTAATTGAGCTTGTGTAAGACTTTATAAACGCACAATATATTGAAAGTATATTAATTTTGTGTATTATTTCAAGATATAATGCTCGCGATCATGTATTTTAGGCCGGCAAACGAGTTGGAGGGGTGGTGAGGGGGAGGAAGAGCGGACGGGTCCTCCCGAAAGAGGTGGGCGCTCCAGCTGGCACGAAGGTAATAGAGGTCCTCCCTCGAGAAGGTCGTGGGACAACGAGGACCACTTACCAGAATGGGCGAATGAAAACCCATTGGAAAGTGGAGGGTCCTTCGACGATCGGGGGGCGTTTCACGGCTCTGACGATGAACAGGTGCGTTAAAGATATAAATACTATAAACAAATAGTAAAAAACTATGTGAAATTTTGCAATTTCAAAAATAGTAACATTTTGTCAAATTTATTCAATATATACAAGTGGGGTACAGTGAAAAAATTCCGGACCCCTTTAAGTTCCAAAATTTTGATGTATCACTTCTATTATAGTTCTTGAAATATATCAAGGCAAATTCCCTGTTTGTTTAACTGTCTTATAGGATATATGAGACAAAAATTCCAATAACTTTTGTCAAATATATCCTGATAATACTAATTATTATAAAACATCAAATTATTGGCTTTGTCAGTTATTGTCAAAAATGTATAGTGAAGTTTATTATTTCTTTTTTATTTTGCTACGAATTAAACGATTTGATTTCAAAAGGGTCATTATGAAGGGCCTAGTACGTTTCGGCGTGACCGATTCGGCGCCAATCAACCAACTTTTTTTTATTTTTTATTTTTTTTCACGCATGGATAAAATTTATCTTTTAAGGTAAAACGAAAAACTTTATATTCATTATTTAAGTAAGATTTTATGGCTTTAGAAAATGATTGTTTTATATCCAGTTTAACGAATAATAATTTACAGATTAAACAGGAATAATAGTGTATATATTCCATTTGATTGTTTTGTTATAGATAATGAATACACTTTTTTAATAATTAAGATTAAACAGGAATAATAGTGTATATATTCCATTTGAAAAAATAGGCGATGCTAATCAAAAAGGCGATGGTTATCAAAAAAAACTAAAATAAAAACAAAAAGGCAGTCCGAATATTTATATATAGAACAGGATTCAAATGCATACAAAATTATAGGTATATATGCAAAAAAACACTATGAACGTTTTTCTGTTTATCAAAATCTATTTATACTCCATGACCAGAACTAAATTTATACGAGCCCTGTCGCAGTGAAGTTGGCCCAACACCGCAAAACATGATATTTGTGAATTTATTTCAGGGCAAATTAAATTTTTATTTGAAATATAATATTTTTGGTTTCTTTAAATGTTTATAGAAAGATAACAAGACTGACGTGGCTATTTTTAAAGAGTTTTTCTTTCTAAGTTATCTTTTTTGTAAAATGATTTGTGATTGGGAAAATACAATGATGGAGACAACTTAAGTTGAATGGTCGGCTTATCCGCTTCAGTAAAATCTATGTAGGCTTTGTAAAACAAATAATAACATTTGATGTTGCTAAGAAGCCGATTTTGACGTTTTATTTAACTTTCCTACATGGGTGTTGTTGTTAACAACTAAAAATGGCGCGTGAGCTGTTTCTGAGAAATTCATTCACTTGAAATCGCTGACAGTGTTAATGAATAAAGATATACGATAATATCGAAATATTAAACTGTACAAAATCACTGGATCTGTGGCTCAAAAACTGAGAACAGACTTCCTGGCGTGCTAATTATAACGAATTGAAAATATTATGGAATCAGGCAACAGGAAAATTTTTTTCAAGAGCAACTTGTCACAGGGTTGCTAAAAAACTAGGATTTAAAACTTACACAGTAAACTTAAATTATGTGTGTTGTGTGTGAAAGGTATTATGAATGTTGGTAAGTACATCACTGTGCTTTAAAGAAAAACCGCAAATTGAACAAATGCGTTTAAATAATATCGAATGCATCTTCCAACAAGATGGTGCCGCTTATCATACGGCTAAAAAAGTAAAAGATTGGATATTAGAAAATAATATATCACTTTTAAAATAAACATAAAGTAGCTCAGATCTGTCGCCGATTAAAACATTGTGGCATATCAAGTAGAAAAATCTTCCCGCAAGAACCGTTCCAGAATTACGAACCCGTCTGCAAGAAATTTTGAACAGTTTTACATTAGATGACTGCCAAATATTAGTTGAAACTATGTCAAGACGTATCGAAACAGTAATCAGTCGAAAAGGCGATGTAACGCGGTGGTAATATGCTGTCATTTGGTTTCACTGATTTTTTTTTTAATCGACAGTTTTTTGAATTTGTAAGATATTTTTTTTCCTGTTACAAAAAATGTAGCATTTTAGGTTCAAATTGAATAAACATATCATACGTTATCAGAAACATATTATAGTTTTTAATACGTTTTTCGTAAATATTGCAAATTTCTTTAAAAACCATAGTTTGTGTCTGAGAATGTAGACGCTAGTATACAAAAGGAATAATATATGTTTTAAATTTTAGATGGACGAGCGGTCTAGTAGTCAGAAACGAGAGGGCTTACAAAAATCAACATCACAACAACATATATCCCCCAAAACACATCCTCCTTTACTTACTTCAAAATCTACAATGTCTCTAGTCAAAGATAGCGAACATGAGTTAAATAAAGAGGTATGTTTAGGTAATTTTTTGTTGAATAAATTGTTATGTATGAGTTGTTTTATTTAGTAAAAATGATTGAGTTTATTTTTTGAACCAATCATTAATATTTCTCAGTTCCTTGAATTTGGTGACTAAAGTTATCAAGATAGGGGCTGGACGCCATTTTGAAAAAAAAAATGGAAATGGTGGAGGGTGATACATTTTTTGAATTAATAAAATTTACTTGTACTTGCATTGTCTGTATAAATGCAATAAAATAAAAGAGAATTATCTAAATTTTCTAGAAGCATTCGAGAAGGGTTTTCTAATACCAATCCACAAATCTGGAGGAAAGGAAACTGTAGAAAATGAACCGAGTGTATATAAACAATTAAGTTTGACTCTCTTATATATGATCAGCTTGCATGGTTCTGCATGGAAATTATATCAGATCATCGGAACAGTTTCTCAACAGGTCGATCTACAGTCACCAATTTAGCTGACTATCAGTCATACCTGCTGGACACCTTGAAGGAGGGTGTCCAAGTTGATGTTATTTATAGGGAGGTGTCCAAGGCGTTTGACAGGGTTGATCATGAACTATTATTGGCTAAACTTTCGGCGCTGGATTTCAACATTCATGTTTAAAAGATATTTGGAAGGGCAAACTGGAATCAAAATAGACAGCAAGGGGCTCACTGCTCGACTTCTAAATCGGTTTGTAAACGATGATAGTTGCTTTGTAGAATTGTATAAATCTGTCAAAATTCTTGCTGATCCCTGTGCCTTGTAGTCTGATTTAAACACATTTGAGGAATAGTCTAACTTAAATGGGCTAGCACTTAATATAGATAAATGTAGCTCTATTAGCTTCTTCAAAGGACACAGAAAGGTTAAGACCTTTTATAGTACAGAAAACTGTGTTTCAAATCGAATACAGAAAGTAAAGGAAGGGACCTGTTCGACTATTGCCTGTCTGTTTGTGATTGTATAATTGTAGTATCAACTAAGGCAAGTAAATTAATAGGTTTTGTATAAAAAAATTGTAAACACGTGTATGTTACTGCACTGACGCTAGTGTATTGTACTTTAATACAATCAGTAATGGAATAAGCATCAGTGATATGGTCGCCCAATTACGAAGTGTATAAATATAATTTAGATAAGGTTCAAAACAGGTGTCTTAGATTGTATGCTTAAAAGCTAAATATTTTCATATCTCTGATTTAAAAAATAAAACGTAGTTGGAATAATAAAGGGTCGCGCATTATACGGAGTGTTTCTTAATGTCATGTACATACTGGAGGAGGTTAACCCTTGGCTTAAAATTTTCTATAAACATATCCTAAATTGCTTCGTTTTCAAGATACAGGGTGGTAGATTTTAAATGTTTTAGTTTATTTTATGCACCTCATACGTTTCTTTCTAAAGATATTTTGTTCCAATTTGGCACAGGATAAACCGTAATTAATTTCTATAACATGTTCATAATAAATCGTATAAAATTATACAGGATGTAACTTTGGGGCCGACCCCTTTTGTCTCCCCAAAAAAATTTCTGTATCGACACTGATCTAGTTTGGCACTACTATCGGATTTTCTGCTTTATTTTACACATTTTGTGTCTCTTGGGCTTTTTTATGTCCTGCACCATTTTGAAGAAATTTGTAAAAACGTGTTTAGAACATGGTCATTTTAATTCAGTCAATAAGACATATGTTTATAGAAATTTCTAGTCATCAAATAAGCTAAGGATTAACCTTCAGTATGTACATGACAGTAAGAAACAGCCTGTATACTCTTATAGTTGTCTTACCCTATACTATTTTGTTATTTTAGGATAGTGATCCACCTAATAATTCGGAATTAAAATCTAGAGATATTTCTACTCCAGATAAAGAGAGAAAAATGTCAGTGCCTGAGATTATAGATAAATCACCCAAGGAAGTAATTACTAATAGAGACAGAGCTAAATCTGAAGGACCACCAAAAATTAGTGATGTACCAGAACCTTTAAACAAGTTAGAAAACAAGTAAGACACAATCTATTAAGTGAAAGTAATTTACTTTTTATTATGTTTACTATAGTGGGAATTTATTCATATAGTAGTAATCCATGATATTCCCACACTGATTTTTGCAGATACCTAAGGATCTATACCGTTAGCTTGTGAGATTGGTAATTATTTCAAATACAAATGTTTTTAAAGATCTTGAAGCATACATATTTAGCTTCTAGAAAATTACTATTTTGAGAATTAAAAAAATCGTAATTTTAGGTTAAATGAACTACTGTTATAGTTTTCTTTCTTTCTACTGTGAGATATTTGTTTGTTAAATAAACTACTGATTATTTGCTAAGAATAATTGAAATTTTAGTACTGTTTTTAAAACTGAATATTTATGAACGGTATATTAATTGGGTTACTTTAACTAGTAAAAAATCTAGAAGGTTATGAATAGTTTATGGCTAAAATACACCAGGAACCCAACTTTTTTGGAAACATATACAGAGTGATTTTAATAGAATATATTTTTAAACGAATTATGGTAAGTTTACATGTACTAAAATATGTGGCATTCTCATCACTATAGGCAAAATTTTAAAAAGTTTAAATATGTTTTTTAATATAAAATCATCAAGTTATGATATATTTTTTGTTGTTGCCACAGAAGATTATTAAAAAAATAGAATTAAAATGTTTAAAATGGGCATTACATGGGTTATGTGACTTTCCAGAATCCTATGTGAAGTCCGTTGTCTCATTTTAATTTAACTCTTTTTAGTAGAAAATCTGTACAACTATAAAAGTACTACAGGCTGCTTATTTTGTTTTATAGATCTACATAGCAAAACATTTTAAAAAATCCCTCTACGTGTAGGAAACTACCTTGTTTAGCTTGCCACTTTGCTGCAGTATTTACAAAGACAAAAAATGGAATTTATGATACGTATTTTGAGGCATTAGCTTTAATTTAAGGTTCTTTATTTGGAACGAAGGCTTTCATGGCTTTAGTCAATTAAGAAATCATGCTTCTTGTGATTAGACCGTTTCAAATTGGAATTACTATGCGATGTTTTGATCGATTTCCACGTGTGATGTAGTTTTTTGAATCTCTAAACATTTCTATAGAATTCTAATTTTTCGTTTATAAAATCCCGAAATCGGCGTTAAAACCTTGGTTTCTTTTACACTTGTGTTCAGCTGGGGCAACTTGTTTTTTTTTAAATATATTTTTCATGTTCCTTAACTCTAGTAAATATTGGGCACCTTGTTTCTCCTATATACACTTCTCCACAGGAGGTAGGGTTTTTATTATAGAGTATGGTCTGATCTCACTTGGAAACAGGGGGTCACGGTTCTTTGAGCACAAGTCGGATATAATCAGTTCATCAATCAGACCCACCTAATTGATGCAATGTTGCCAAGTGTGTTGAGGAAGCCGGCAGACGAAAGTAGCGATCGCAGACTCTTGCCAAAGATAATTTCTGTGGCGCCTATATTAATCTCTGGAAATGGCAACGATTCGTCCCAAAAAAAAATTTTAGTTACTCGTTACAAAAAACTATTTTGCTATTTATATTGTTTCCGTCAAATGTTGTTGATTATGAAAAAAAGTGACAATCACTTTTTGACTTGTCTCAAAAATGTTGAGGGTGGGTCATTATATTTTGACACCTACCTACATGGTTTATTAACGAAGATAGAGGAAAAAGTGTAAATGTAAAAGCTTTAGGGTTTCTTTTAAAATGCCAGAATCCGCTATGAAAAAAACGACTATCGCATGCCTATCTATATGCCCTAAAAAATATAACGAATTACGTTTTTTTAAATGGAACACCCTGTATTTTTATAATGTTTATGAATGTTCTTTTTTCGTGATTTTAAAAATATATATTTTGACCACTTTGGCCCATATAACTTAAAAAAACTAAGAAAAAAAATTTAACTGCTTTCTAAATTTCTAAAAGGTGCTTCCTCACCTTTTAGAAATTTTAATCAGGGATACCATATAACTGATGATTACTAAAAATTATTTGGCGAAGGTTAATTCCAATTTCCATATTTATTTTCATTTTCCTTTGGTTTTTCAGGGTTGAGGAAAATGATTTTGAGAAGCTCCAAGAAGACTTTGTATCTAAATTGGTGGTGGATGAGGAGCCAAAACCAAAACCAAATAGCCAACCACAAAATAGTTTTGAAATGCCGGGATTGGCTCCTCCCCCGAATTTGGCTGTTCCAGGACAAGATAAATGGTTTTATCAGGATCCACAAGTAAGTGATTTTCTGAAACGAGCTGAATTAGAAAAAAGAAAATCTAAAAACTAAATACTAATATAAAGACGGGAATAATTAGTGATCTGCAAGTACAACAATCTTTTTATTTTCTTTGTCTAATTGAAAAACACTCTGAACTAATGTGTATTACAATTACTAAATGGCAGTGTTGAACATGTACATCAATAAAAATTTAGATGAACAAGTTTTGAAAATTTCCCTTTTCAAATATACAACACAATACACTCAAATTCAATGTCAATATTAATTTTTTTTACATCACAATGTTAAGCTGTTAGAGCAAAGAATTTTTTGAAATATTTTTGACGCATCAAAACTGAGAAAAAGAAATTGTTCTTGGTTTTTATCTACATTTGGAATAGCCCAGACCCAGACGAAATAGGTATGAAAACTTGGTTTTTAGGTGAAAACTAAAATGGCTATAATGAAAATTGATGTCAGCTGTTACGAGTCTGGATATATGATATTTTGCTGACAGGTAAATACAAATAATAATAATAAATGGCCAAAATTGTAAATCTCAGGGATTGCCCTATAAAGGTGGGTCCTTTTTAGTCAATGCAACAATTAGTTGGATAATTCTGAACTACTTTAATAGTAAACAAAACAATTAAAACTACTGACAATAAATATAACTCAACCTTGATACAAAAGAGTATTTGAAAAACACTGGATTAAATCGTTAAACAAAGGTCTTTCATTGATTGATAAGGGGGTAACTATCGAGTAGCGAAAAAGTCCCTTTAATCACAATCCTAATTTATTTTAAGTACTTAGCTTGATTAATTCTACCGCAGCCACAATCTCCATTAACAGTCACCAGCTTTACTACGGTTTCCAACAGTAGGGCTCCACCTCTTACACCTAGTGCTATCTTTTACTAAAGCGCACCGTCGACCGGCCTGATGTTGTCCCTCAGCCGTCGTTTCAGTTCCTCTCCAATAGTCTACTGTCACGAGCGGTGAACAGCCATTTTGCATGCGCCACGCGGCATCAGTTGACTACCTGACCTTCGGGCATTTTTGTCTCGAACTTCGGCAGTGGCGCGGCGGCTCGTTTTAATAACTAATAAATATATGATAGACCATGCGTGCTACATAATTTACCCCTATTGGATTTTCGTGCAGAACACGTTCGAAGTAGAAACCCAATACACTTCACGCACCGGATTAATACAAAAGAAAACTCTTACAAACTAACATCATTCATAAACTATAATTAAACCTAATCAACAATTTAGCATAAACAATATTACTTAAATAACCCTACTTTACAATTCACTCTCATTACTGATAGGTTCAACAAAGTGCTTCAGGTTATAAATGTTTTGGATACTAACTTGACCTTTTTCATCCAGAACCTCGTAGGAAATTGGACCCTTAATACTAGAAATCGTACTGGGGCCAGAACAAAAGCAAAATAATGTTTTAATAACGCGTTCTGTGGCAGATGATTGTAGATGCATTGGGATAACAACCTTATCACCAATATGGAAGGAAAGTAATTTTTTTCCCTTTTCTTCACGCAATTTGCGTTTTTTAAAACTTTCAAAAATTAAATTTAAATGAGATAAATGCTGTCCTGGTGTTTTAGAAAAAACTAACATATTATCTATGTACGCAATGACAAATTCACAAACCTGTCCTGGAAAAACATGTTTCAAAGCCCTAATAAAACTCCCTACAGAAGTCGATAAGCCAAAAGGAAGGACGTTAAAAACATAGGTGTGACCCTCGAATAGAAATCCAGTATACTTCTTATGTTCCCTCACGATTGGTACTTGCCAATAGGATGCCGTAAGGTCTATAGTTCTTAAACACTGATTATGGTTAAATTCGTATAATATTTCATATGGATTTGGAGGCATCACATGATCCTTTATCATTCTACGATTTAAATAAGTAGTATCAAGGCAGATCTTAACTGACCCATCTTTCTTTTTGGCTGTTGTAAGCGGACTGACAAACTCAATTTGCATTTCACTAATAACCCCCCCAATTAAGCATTTCATTTACTTGCCTTTTTACCTTGTCCTTATAAGAATACGGAATAGGATACGGTTTTATACAAAATGGTGAATAATCGTGCAACAACATTTCGTGTTCGTAGTTATTAAGTAAACCAGGTTGAGCAGAACATATATTTTTATACTTTACCTATATAGCGATTCTTTGTCGTTTTCACCTAGCAACTCCGAACATCCCATGACAAGCCCGGTATCACAAGACACGAATAATTTATTTCAACAACTTCAAAATTTATTTTAAGAAAAACTTGCTTGCGAACTTTGGTATTTTTGTTATCTCGATACAACTACTATGTCGCACATTTAGCAAGAATTTTTAGAATATTATTTTTATCTAAAATTCTATCAAGAAATTGCTCAGAGATACTGGTTACTTGAGAACCCGAGTCGAACAATGCGCCCCCTTGAATTCCTTCAATATCTACAAAAAGAATCGGGCTTACACTTTCTTTTACGTGATCTACTTCGTCATATCTCATATTAAAAATTGTACGTACATTTTCTCGATTGTCTCTATTACCACGACTATCAAACACCTTACTGTACTGACGCTGGTCTAGTACATCATCACGATTATCATTATTTCTACTGTTTCTAATCGTCCCGAATTTCGTGTTTCATACGGGATATCGAGTGGGAAATGACTAATAATTAACTTTACTTTCAAGACACGAACCGCTTTCGTAAACAACAAATTTGATTTTTTGTTAAGTTTCCCTTTCGTTCTCAATACCCCAGTATCGATTTAAAAACGCTTTTTTGAAATATAAGAACGTTTTAAACTTTTTAATCTCGATCCAATCTAACGCGGAACCTCTCATACAATTAGTGGAAAGATACAACTGCTTGTGGTGTACCCCCGCTTTCTCGAACATGTTTACTAATTTAGTCATAAAAACAACAGGATGCATAGGGCCTCCAGGTGAGAAAAACAAATTCATACCCCCTAAATCCTTCCATAATGCGATGTACGCCTTACCTTTATCCGAAAACTCATTCAGAATCCCTCTATTTACAGCCAAATTATCTACAACAGGCGTATCTACTAACCCTCTGCGCTGATTTACAATATCACTTTTAATTTAGGCAAAATTGTCACTAATAGTTTTGTTAAGACTAACGCTTAATTCTGTTAAACAATTAGATAATGCAGATGTAATATCGCTACTTAAATTTGCTATGGCGTGTTCAAACGAGTTTTAAGAAACGTTGATGTTTGGATCCTCCTCAGATTTCTGTCTCTTATTCCTCTTAGATGACATTATTTTTTAATTATTACAACAGAAATATCTTATACAACAAACTATGTCCAATAAATACAGATTTTGTCAATAAAATAGCTCAATATTACCAGTTTAGCTACGACATGCAATAACTACAAAACAAATCAGAACTATCCAACCTGAAAACATTTCACTAGCCACTAAGTTGCAGCGCTAAATGTTAAATCTCAGGGATTGCCCTGTAAAGGTGGGCCCTTTTTAGTCAATGAAACAACTACTTGGATAATTCTAATCACTGGTAAACAAAACAACTAAAACTACTGACAATACGTTTAACTCGACCTCGATACAAAAGAGTATTTGAAAAACACTGGATTAAATCGTTAAACAAGAGGTCTTTCAGTCTTTGATAAGGGGGTAACTATCGAGTAGCGCAAAAATCAGTTTAGTCACAATCCTAATTTATTTTAAGTACTTAGCTTGATTAATTCTGCCGCAGCCAAAATGCCCATTAACAGTCACCAGCTTTACTACGGTTTCCAACAGTAGGGCTCCACCTCTTACACCTAGTGCGATCTTTTGTTAAAGCGCACCGTCGACGAGCCGGATGTCGTCCCTCAGCCGTCGTTTCAGTTGCTCTCCAATACTCTACTGTCACGAGCGGTGAACAGCCACCTTGCATGCGCCGCGCGGCATCAGCTGACTATCTGACCTTCGGGAATTTTTGTCTGGAACTTCGGCAGTGGCGGCTCGTTTTAATAACTAATAGATATATAATAGACCTCGCGTGCTACAAATTGGACAAAAAAATAAAAATTAGGAAATCGAATTTCCTAAGATTGACAAATTGGAGACCATAAAAATATGAGATTAAAAGTCATTTAAAGTTTTTTTATATGAGGTGTAGTTTTTAGGTAATTCTATAATCAATAAGTCGAAAATGGGTAGTATACGAACTTTTTTATTTGTGATTTAAGACGAAAAAGTTTTCATTATAAAAAGTTTTGCATATCTGTATAATAAGTTTAATTTAAAATAGAATATCATTTTATATACAGGGTACGAAATAATTACAAAAATAGAAGTTTGCAAAACAAACAGATTTTGAAATTTCAGCTTATGAGGCAACTAAATTAAAGGGCCTGCAAGTCAAAAAGCTTTTAAAAAATTTTTTATGCTAGTTTTAGTTTTTAAGAAAATTAATGCTGAATATGTTAAAAAATGCCTGATTTATACATGCATATTCAACTCACAGTTTGGCAACTGTAGATTTGAACTTAGACCCTGCACTGTCAGCCAAGTTAAACTACTGGTTTCAAGACAGAAACCACATACTTACGGCGTGGACCTTATCTCAGCGAAAATGCAACAACTCTCCTTAGAAGTAATAGCGGCCCCGTTAACTGACATTTTCAACGTATCTCTTTTGTCTGGCAAATGTCTACTCTGGAAAACATCTTATGCGAGACCTATTCCGAAATGTTCTTCCTTGCCAATAACTTCTCTAGATGATCTTAGATCTATTAGCCTCCTCTGTGTCCCTTTAAAGGTTGCTGAAGGGGTCTTATACGAACAGCTTTGTGACTATTTGGCTGACAGTGGAATTCTCCCAAAGACTGGTTTTCGCAAAGGGTTTGGAACGGTCACAACACTAAGCCATTTTGTTAATTATTGTCTGATTGCTCTGGATGATCGGAATCAGTTTTGAATGTCGTCTGGCGAAACTGAAATACTATTACATAAATAGCCACACTCATGATTGGTTGAATAGCCATCTCCATGGATGCAAACAAAAAACTTCTTAACTGTGCGGATAACACACTGGTGTCGGATTCTGCTCAAATAACTTCAGGCGGTTCGTCAGGGGTCAGTGCTGGGCCCCTTCTGTTTTCTATTGTGGTGGCTGATTTACAGTGTGCCCCTAAAACGTGCAGTATTCATTTTCATGATGATGACGTCCAACTTTTCTGTTGCTTTGCCTCAGTTTCCATGAGTGTTGCTGGTGGGCTGATTACCCGGATTTTGAATTCACTATCTTCTCGGACAAAAAAAAAATGGTTTAATACTGAATCCTGAGAAGAGTCAGCGGATGTCGATTGGTTCACCTTATTTTCTGGGAGATCCGATCGGACTCAGTCTAGAGATCGACGGACGTGAAATCCCTTGTAGTAGAGTTATCAAGAACCTTGGGCTACTTCTTGATTCAAAGCTTAAATTTGAAAATCATGTCTCGCTAGTGTGTTTAAAGTATTCCTCAGTCTTAAATCTCTATATAAATTTAAAGATCTACTGGATGAGAATACAAAGAAAATGCTAGTCAACTCGTTTGTTTTGTCTCATTTTCATTATGCAGATGTCGTTTATGGACCTTGTTTGACAAATAAGAGTCGCATGAGGTTACAGAGAATGCAGAACTATTGCATCCGTTTTATAACTAAGTTCAAAGATATTCTCATATTACCTCTTTCTATGAAAAGCTAAACTTGTTCAAACTGAACGAGACGAGATTTGTTCATTTCATCTGTTTTGTGTTCAATGTGATCATCTCTCAGTCTCCAAAGTATTTAGCTGAAAAACTTATTAGAAGAAACGATGTCCATAACAGGTCACTTGGTGGAGATTATACTAACTTCGATATGTTGGAAGGGGCCTAGAACCGAAACTTTGCCAGCAGGCTTCCCTTATCTCGCACCCTATGCCTACAACAAGATCTCAAGACTACTGCCAAGCTTGACTTCTAAATCTAAGCTTAATAACATTTAATCTTAATATGTTTTAATTCTCGTCTTTTTTTTTTTTGTGTTTTGTTTTTCTCGTAATGTTTTCATCTGTTTTGACATTTGGGGCTTGGTTGTTAATACCACTATTTAATGTATCTTGTCCTTTTGTGTAATAATGACTGTATATTTTTTTATCTTTACAAAATAAATGTTTTTGAATTTGAACTAAATCTATTATCAAAAAACTTCTAAAGGCGTCAAAAGCCTTGTATTTGCAGTATTTTCTATATTTTTTATGTTGTATTTTGTATCATCGTATTTTTTTTATGTATCCATTTTATTGCTAGATAAATTGTATCATGCTTTGTCTGCAAGATTATTGTATTATAGACAAATAAAGCTTATTTTTAACTTTGACATACCCAGTTCGTCTGAGTATCTTACGACCATTGTTTTACTGTCACCATCACTCAGGCTAAATATGCCTAAAAATTAACCCCCACCATTTTAATTTGAAAATGAAATAGAAAATAGAACTGAAATAACGACGAATTGGGGAGTAATAACTTAATTGCAATCTTTCTGACAACCTGAGAGCCAAAGGGCTTTGACATTGTTTATGTCTTATTTACGTATAATGAATTTTAAAGATGCAACTAATATTTTTATGAGTACCTATGCATGTTAATAATGTGTATGATGTCATTAGTTTGTGTTTAGATGTTCTTGGCCAACTTCTGTATTTACCAAAGGTATTCAACTATTATTAATATTTATTGAAGCTAAGCATTTATCTTTGTTTCACATTATTAATGCATTTTCTTATATTTTCTTCTTTTAGAAAGTGGTTGTTTTGTTATAATATTTGAAACTTTGTGATAATTTTTTTTTAAAACTCTTTGTGTTTAATGTAGTGTTGTTTTGGGGTTTCACCTTTTTAAAATTTATTGCATTGACTAACTAATTCTTCCTTTTTTTGTTTTGATTGTTATTGTATTGTTAGTACACTTCTATGTCTCTAAGTATAGTTAAGTTAAATCGTGTTTCTGTTTAATTTTATCTGATGACTCTGGTTTGGAAGGTATGATTTGGTTTTATTTTAAACATGGTTTTTCTAAAGTTGGGAGATATTTATTAATAAGTCATTTTTTAAAGATGCATTTGTATAAATAAAATTTTGATTGTTACTTACTCATCGGTTGTAGAACAAAAATACATTACCTAATGTAATTGAAATACGATTCCTTTCTTTTTTAAAGAAACCTCGAATTTTTAATTTAAAAATGTCACAGTTTTTTTCCTTAGGGCCAAATGCAAGGACCATTCACGAATATGGAAATGTCGGAATGGTTTAAAGCTGGATACTTTGGGCAAGATTTAAAAGTTAGGCGTCAGTGTGATGAACGATTTTTTCTTCTCGGAGAGCTTATGGCGATGTGTGGTAATTCAAATCCATTCCAAACAAGGTAATTAAATAGGCTTAAAACTCACTTCCATTTTTTACAAAGCAACCCAAAAATTAATTGGGAACATACAGATTGAAATTTGGAAGTTGTGTGTATACCATAAGATCAGCTTTGACTGTTTGTCCTATTTTTTCCTTTCTGGAGTTATATATCAAACCATAGACATAATAACAGGGAGTCGGAACTGTTTTGATTTGAACTCATTCATTGTCAAAATTATCACTTGTTTTGGCCTATTGTATCATAATTATTTGACTGACTGGAAAGGTTATTGTAAGCTTATCTAGCATTGAAAATTTATATTATATATGCATGAGTATACATATCTCTATACTTTATATTAATAGCTATTTTTCTAACAAGTGCGGGAAGAAAATGTCTTCCCGTAACTCAGGAGGTATATTTTTTCTATGAGCGTACTAAAGGTGATGATAAGAAAAATATATTTTAAATCAAATGCGAGTGTACAGAAGGCGAAATTAAAAATGTTTTAAACTGTATGTTATTATTTGACACAATTTGACACTTGGAAATTATTTTTGATAGTCAATAAAAATGTATCATGAACAATACAATTATTCGACACTACAGTGATTAATTCACCTTTGCGAATTATTCGCGCACAGAAAATAGTGTGGGAAGAGCCATTTCCCACACACTTGTAGAAAAAATTAATTTTTAAGGTGATTTTAGTACTGTAATAATAATCTCTCTAATATTTCATTAACTATGTGTAATTAATAAACAATAATTCAAATAGCCTGTTCATTAATTACAAACAATTAAAAAGCTTAAAAAGCGACAATACTACTACATTTTTCTCAGTGGTAGCGCAAATTTTTTGGAATATTTTTGCCAGCTTTTGTGCGAGTTCTTGTTTTGTACAGTACAATTTGTACTATTTTATCTCTAACGTCTCTTCTCAGGTAAGTCAAAATGTTATTGTTTTTCGAGATTCTCTCTAATATTGTATTAATCTGTATTGCTTAAACATTAAGTGTTAATAGGGGTTGTGATTGCTGCTATATTGTTACAAGCCACATATTCATAAATTCCGATTAATGATGTATGGAGATACAAAAAAGGCGAGTATACATACATATATGACATATTTGACATAAAAAATATACTTTTCTTACAATAAATTATTTTAAAATAGTGAGAGGTAGGTACTTTGTTTTGCAGTCACTAAACAATAATAAGCAAGCTTAGGTGCATAATGTAAAAAATAGATTAGGTATGTTATTAAATATGCTTGCTGTGATAATAAGATCTTTTAATTTCGGTTTGCATTTAAATGAGTATTATACAAATATATTATATATTTTTATTTTTTTTTTATTTTACAAAATAAACGGATAAACCATTTTACAATATCAACTTCAATAATAAACACTAAATGAAAAATGTACAAACAATGAGCATATCTCAAAAATATACAATAAATCTACCTTCTATTAAGCAACAATTTTTTAATGGCGCTCTTGAAACCAGGCAGCGTGCAATTGAAGACATCAAGCTCATCTTGATGTTCGTTAAGCAGCCGAAGAGTTCTGTCAATAGGCGCATGCATACCGTAATTGGTGGCATGGTGTTTTACATAGAATAAGTTATACCGGCGTAATTTTCGAGAGGGGACGTTTAGTTTTATTAATGATAAGAGCTCTGGGCAGTTGGTCTGACCGTTAATAATCTTGAAGACAAAGCACAGGTCATGGAGCAAGCGCCTATCACTGAGGGTATTCAGTTTCAATATTTGGAGCATATCGGAGCGGTGATAATCCTCCACATTAATGTTAAGCTTGAACGCAGCAAAGCGTAAAAACTTGTTCTGGACCCTCTCGATTGCATCTGCATGGACTTGGTAAAAGGGAGACCACACAACAGAAGCATATTCAAGATTAGACCTAACTAAAGCACAGAAAAGGATTCGGATAACATTAAGAGGAAGCTCAGAACAATTTCTCAACATAAAACCTAGCATCATCATACCCTTAAGGCCAATCCTAGAAATATGCTCACGAAAATTCAGTCTCTCATCGAGTAAAATTCCGAGATCCTTGACGATATGAACTCGCTCCAACTCAACACCATTTATGTTGTAATGAGTATCACGCCTATTAATACCCTTAAAGAAACTGATATAACAGCACTTTTTTATATTCAAAAATAAGTGATTCACCATGGTCCAATCCCACAAGGCATTCAGACTATTCTGAAGGGTCACCACATCCTCAGCCTGCTCAATCGGCCAGTATAATTTTAAGTCATCAGCAAACATTCTTACATTACAGTTGCTGACCCGTTCAATGATATCATTGACGAATAGGTTGAAAAGAAGTGGGGCACAATGGGAGCCCTGAGGCACCCCAGAAGAAACATGGATTAAGGAGGAAATGTGGTTCTTGATCTTGACACACTGTGTCCTGCCTGTAAGAAAGCTCTCCAGCCAGCTGACCAGGGATGAAGAGAAACCCAGGGCACCGAGCTTGGCCAGCAATAGTTTAAAGACAACCCTGTCAAAAGCCTTGGAAAAGTCAGTGTAGATTGCATCCACCTGAACTCCATTCTCCAAAGCTTCCAACAGGTCCGTCTCAAACCTAACAAGATTAATTGTGGGGGATTTGCCAATAGAGAACCCAAACTGCTCATTGTGCACAAGACCGCCACAAGCCCAGCTAAGTTGGTCATATACTAAACTATCAAATAATTTGGATAAAGCTGACTGAATACAAACCCCTCTGTAATTCCTAACATCCTCAGCATCGCCAGATTTAAAAATTGGAGTTATATAGCTGTGTTTCCATGTATCTGGAAACGTGGAGTCACGAAGAGACATGTTAAAAATAGTCTACAGAGGTCCAGCGAAGGTACATATACAGTTTTTAATAAATATGTTTGGTGTGTTATCAGGGCTACAATTTATCTTGTCGGGAAGGGCAGAAATTTTATTAAAAACCTCCACAATGGAGAAACAGCAAATGGTGACGTTACTAGTGTTGGTAAAATTGTAGTCAGGAACAGGGCAATCTGTCTTAACATAAACTTCCGAAAAATGCCTGGCAAACAAATTTACAATATCCTGTCCGTTCTGGCCAATCTCGCCATCAAGATTCATGCAATTTGGAAATCGATTAGATTTACGTTGCTCATTCACATGTCTCCAGAAAAACTTGGGATTCTGGATAAAAGATCCCTCTAAATCAACCAAGTGTATGCTATGACATCTGGTAGACTCAAGCTTACACATTGCACGCAGCTCAGAGAATTCGGTATAATCGTCCTGACTACGGGACTCCATGAATTTCTTATGCATAGCTTTTTTCCTAATAATAAGGTGTTTCAATCAAGGACTAAACCATCTGGGAAAATTCGAGGTTTTAATTCTTTTCCGAGGTACAAATAAGTCCAAGCAGAAGTTCAAAACATCATACAATCTCTCTACGGCCAAACATATTACGCCCATGACCATTGAAATATATGCCAATGGTCTGTCATAATTTAACAGCATTACTTCAACTTAGGACGGACAAGGAGAATAGATATTTTTTCTTTGTGACACAGTAGACGTTTATTTACCTTAATCCTTGCAAACATACACGAGTTTATGACTGAAACAGTTATGAGATGTAGGGGTCTCCCCTGTTATTATGTCTATGGTGAACACTGGAATGCTCTTTATATCAGTGCATTTTTGTATTTTGCTGAATATTTTTAATTTCTAAATATATTATTATATATAAATATATTATATCTAAATTCAACTGTTTTCGAGGAAATGACGCTTAAAAATTGATATTTTCGTCCCTTTGAAGCACTGTAACTTCCAAACGACTTGACTTGAAACAAAACGGATTGCATTTTCCTATCATAGTTTTCAGTGATCTATCTCTTGAGCAAACTTCTACTTTAACAGAAAGTGCCAAATTTTAACATTTCCTCTCAAACCGGAAGTCGGTGTGCGAAAATAGGTAATTAAAAAGATCAGAAGTCATTTTGTTCCAAGTTAATTTGTTTGGCAGTTACATAACCCCAAAGGATCAAATATATCAATTTTCAATCGTCAGTTTCTCAAAACAGTGTAATTTAGGAACTTAAAATAGGGATGTTGCCACCGATTTAGAGTAGAAGCGACAACACAGCTGAATTAAAAATATTTTAGAAAATTAAGTTTATCTTAGAGTAGTATATAATTTTAGGTTAGGATCCAGTAAAAAAAAAATAAAAGTCTTTAAATTGTCGAAGTTTCGCCAGATTTTTGTTGCGTGCTCAGGACACTAAAATGCCAGAAAAGAAAACCATATTTATGGGTTATATATTTATAAGTATAACAATTCATTTTGTATTAATAAATTGTGTTGTGAGGTTGCGACTCTCCTATAGGTTGATTGTATTTTGATAGAACTGACCTTATTTTTATCGGGTCCTTTCTGTAACAATTTTTGTAAATAATGTTTCGAAACGTCGATAATTTAAAAAACTTTTGTTTTTTTTACTGGATCCTAGCCCCAAATAATACACCACTCTAACATCGAGGATCGTTAACGAAAATCATTTAGAAAGTTTATCTTCACCTGTTCCCAGACCCAGATTTTCAAAGGAATTTACTCATTGGTTTCCAAGTTACTTCTCCTAGGTCATTGAGTCTGGCCTACTCAGTATTTTTGTAAAATAATTGTAAAGTGAATTTGCTAGATTTAGCCAACTCTTCGCCTTAATTTTTTAAAATTTGGTTAGTGACTTTTCTTTTTTTTCCAAATTTAACATTTACAAAAGTGTAAAAATGCTGGTATTTAATCCGGATTTGTAATATTTTCTAGTGTACGATATCCAGTGTTAAAAAATGACATATCAAAAATGCCCGAGAGTGATCTACAATTTCAGTACCTGTCCCAGTTAGCCGCCTACAAACAGGCGCAGGCCCGCGTATTGGCCGACCCGTGGAGTGCCATCGCAGTGCAACAGCAGGAACTTGCAGCTCAAAGACTGATTATGCAACAACAGGTAAATAATGTTGCTAAAATAAGGTCCGTGAAGTTAGCCTCCAAAGTATTTTTTTTTCTCAAATTTGGTGTCATTTGTTAGTGCTTGTTTAGTTACGCAAATATTTTCTTTTTTTCAAATGTCATGGTTAGTTTCCAAAGTTTTTCTGATCGACCCTGTCGTTCCTTGGTGTTTCGTTAGTGTTTTTTTGGTGCTCTGATTAGTGTCGTTAGTGCTTTCTAATTTTTGTAAATATTCACTTTGTTTTAAGGTCAGCCCCTAAAGCTTTTCTCATCGGCTCAAAATAAACCTCGTTTATTAGTGTTTCGTTTAGTTTTGTTAATGCTTTCTAATTTTGAAATGAGTTCGCATATTTTATTTTAAGGTCAGTTTCCAAAGTTTTTTTGACTCAAAGAAAAATACGTAAACTAGAAAACAGCAACACCTCGTGGAAGCAGAATAGAGACCTCTTGTTTAGTAATTTTGTATTAATTTTTATTTCATTATTTAGATTTATAACGGACTTTTTTAATAATCAGGTGAGATTAAATATATTTAAGATAAAAGAAAACAAACAAAAATTACATACCTAGGTAAGTGTATAAACAGTTTATGAGATTTTTATTATTTTTTTGAAGAAAGTATTATTGAACAAAAAACATTGAGCAGGTTAATTAATGCATTACTATAATCATGACTAAATGATAATGGATTTACTGCTTGGTAGGTACTTACTTTGCTAATAAATTTGGATGGCAAATTAGTGGAATTTCAGGAACAGAATGTAGACAGATACGTGGTGGGCTGTGTGCATTCAGAATAGATGGCATGCGAGAATATCCTTGAATCTTTTATGTGTCTTATTGTAAAATTTGACAACGTGGCTTAAAAGCTGAATGTAGAACTATATATTTTGCAAATGTCACTGCAATAAAGTTATCGATTTTCACTAAAAACATTGGCTTATCTTGAATTGAATTCATGTAATACAGGGTGGCTTAATGAAAAACGAACACGCTTGTTGTGTGGTACTTGGTGTATTTTTGTTTGGGCTGGTCGGAAAAACTTTGGAAGCTGACGTTAAAACTAGAACTGCGAACGTATCTTCCCAAAATAAGATACCACCACTAAAACTAATCGAAGCATTAGCAAAACACTAACAAACGACGTTTAATTTGGACCTGTAATCGAAATTTTGGGGGCTGACGAAAACAAAGATATTAAATATATCTATAAAATAAGAATGCACAAACAAAACTAAGCGGAGCACTAAAGCATTAACGAACGGGGCGTAGTTTGGGCCGATCAGAAAAAATTGGGGGCTGACCTTGAAACAAAATTAACGAATATTCTGAAAATTTCCAAGCAATAACGAAACTACATTAGCATTAACAAAACGCTACCGAACGAACCCTATTTTGAGACGACAATAGAAACTTAATCTTTGGGAATTTACAAAAATAAGAAAGCACTAACGAATCAAATCGAACCACCAAAAGGCATTAACGAACGACGCCTTCTTTGGGTCGATCAGAAAAACTTGGCGGGTTGAACTTCAGAAATTAAAAATAAATGAATATTTGCGAAACTAACTAAGCCAAATAAAGCACTAAGAAGCAGTAATGACTGAGACCAAATTTGAGCGAATCGGAAATACACTTTGGGGGCTAACTTCAGGGGCTTCCTATGCTGATCGATTTAATTTATATATTTTTTTTGAATTCTTGAATCTTTGAGAGCTCTTTATTTGTTTCACTTTACGTCAGGTCAGTACTGAATATTGGTTGAATGGTTTGAAATGTTTTGAGTATTTGTGCGTAAATAAAAATCCTGGTCTTTCATCTATCTCTATAGCAGACAGCCCCAGAAACAACTCGCTTCGTTGGAAATTAGACAGTAGTTTATTAGGGGCTAGTGTTTTGTATATATTAGAAGTAGTTATGTAGAAAAAAAGCTTTTGTGTAGATCACACAGAATAGTAGATGATTGTTAAGACTAAACTAATAAACAAAATTACTAAAAAATAAACAGATCCTAGGGAATATTCAATGTGTCCAAAAATGTATGCAAGAAATGGGTGACTTATTATTCATTTCTCAGCAAATTTTATTGTTGATAAAAGTTGATGCATGAAGGAAAAATAGTTTTGACAGTATTAAACTTTAGGCCAGATATACATGGTGTTAAAAAAATACGAAAAAGTGGGTTTCAAAAAATTAAATGCTTGTGATGGTAGTTTTAAAGGCCACAAAAAATCGTAAATGAGAGTTAAGTTTTTTTCATATTAGTTAAGGATGGTTCTGATGGTGATACGTCATCAGTGACGGTTCAGAACGAGAAATTTATTCCATAGTGGTTGTCATCTACAGGATAGTGGATAGTAGCAAAAACCAAAACTGCCTGACTGCTCACAAAATTAGAGCAATATCAGCTCCTTTGTAGCAAACCGCTATAATATGAAAAACAATGGCACTGCCATTTTTAATGTAAATGAAGTTAAGTGCTTTTCTTGGAAGTATATCTAAGCTTAATGAACAGGTCTGGTTGGTTTAGGGAGGTATCCCAGTATGGGGTGACTTTTCAGGATAGAGCGCAAGTAGGCCTATTACTTAAACTTCTGCCTTTCATTAAATGCTTACATTGATGACGACATGGCATGCAGGAGCATTTATTGTATTGGCAATGGGTTCTAAAGAGTTATAAAGTTTTGTTCTCCTAGGTAGAGCTTGTAATTATGGAAGGTTTGTTTTATACGATTATTAGGTTTTTCTTTTTTCTAACAGTGTTTCGATTAAGTAAGTGTGACATAGTGGGCTGTTTTTAACACTGGAGATATTTATTCTTTAGACTTCTTAGTTACTTTCACACAATTAAATTGAGATTTTTGTGATTCACTATAAGAAATCTCTGAAGAAAAAAGCGTGAAATCGTCACAATCTATATCTATTTTTAAACCGCCACGAAATGCTTGGAAATTTAAAACCATATTCTTACGTTGGTCGTGCATGTAGTTACTACTCACTGATTTTAACTTTTAACTTTACTTTTTTAGCAAGTTCAACAAGATTTGCAGTATATGCAACAACCTCCACCAACAAATCCTCTGATGCATATGATAAGTCAAATGCAGCAGGTAAGAAAATCTAAGTTTGTTAACTACCTTAAAAATAGGAAACAGTCTGTGTCAGTGAACAAACCACTAAGTCAACAAGAACTGATAGATTGTGGTGTGCCTCAAGGCTCAATTCTAGGACCAACCCTGTTTCTAATTTATATAGATTCAATATTTAGTGTAAAATTATATGGTAAAATTAAATTTTACGCAAATTTAACGATCAATGTATTAAGTTTGGAGATTATAATCTTCAATATAAAAATGTAATAAAGTACCTTGGGTTATTAATTGATTGATAAGGGGCTCTCTTGGGACAAACATGTGCTACATATCAGATCGAAAGTAGCATCATTTGTTGGGTAATATGGTTACCTGTTAAGTCTGAGAATTCGTAAACAACTGTATTTTTCCCATATATATATATATATATATATATATATATATATATATATATATATATATATATATATATAGTCATTTACACTACTTGGTATCAGTGTGGACTACATCTAATGGTGTGGTGTTGAACCCATTAAGGGTCTTACAGAACAAGGCAGTTAAATGTGTTTTTAAACTTCCGTTACGCTACTCCACCCATTTGTTGTATAAGCCCAATAGACTAATGGATATTTCAGGGATAAATAAATTGAAAATAATTCTTTATATATATTATATAATTCATGGAAACAAGCGATTTGTTATTGAGTTTCAACAAGTGAGCAGAGACACACACACTATACCAGGCAGTATGATAATTTGCATATTCCAAGATTCTGCACAAATATTATGTAAAATCAATTTATCAAAATGGTCTAAAACTGTTTAATAATCTTCCAAGTACATATATAGTACATCCCTATTTAAAACTAAATTAAAAAGATATATCTTAGAATTAGGCTAATATGTATTAGATAAAAATATGATGTAAGCAAAAAAAAAAAAATGTTTATGCCTGGAACTAGTTAAAGCTAATAGTGTATTATATATTTTTTTGAAGCTTTGATTCCTAGCATAAGACTTTTTTTTGTATCTTCTTGGGATTAATAAAGCTTTTCAAAAGTAAAAAAATTAGTATTAGACCTTAACTATGATGTTATTTAATGAATAATGTTTTAAACTTGTTTAAAATACCATTATTTTTTTTTAAACGTTTTGTTTTGAATATTTTGATTAAAAACGAGTGTTTTATATGTGTTTAAAAACTGTTTAAGACACATGCTTAAATTTTTTTTTATTTATTTCTAATCCTGTTAGCTCTCCAGGGAGAACAGCAACTTCCCAACATTCTATATCAACAACTTTTTTTATAGATAACTTTATTATTTACTCGTTATAAAGCAGTTTGGTAAATTTTAATAGATTTTGTTTTTCTAGGCCAACAAACTTCCAAATACCGGTCTTATAGACAAGCAACCGCCTAACATGGCGGCAGGAGCGATAGATCCCCATTTGCACATGCATATGACGAATTTTCTATCCCTGCAAAATAGGTTACCCACCGGCTTGCCGAATCACATGCCCGCCGGTTTGCCGACTGGGGTGACGGGTCCATTACCTCCCGAGAATATGGCGGCAGGCTTGTCCGGTCTTCCTGGGGCTCCCATGAGTAAGAAACGTTAACCTACTTTAATGTATTTCTGTTGTGATTGTACGAATTAAAATATAAATGTTTGAAGCATTTATTTCTTAAATATACATGGTGAAATGGAAATTACTAAAAATACTTTAATAGATGAGCGTACAGGTATTTAGAACTTTTATATAACAGGGGGGGATCAGCACTCAAGGGTTGTGTAGTTATGGCCATTTAAAAAAATCGAATAGCTAATTGTCACGTTGTTATTCTATGTTAATAGCTTAAAAAAATTTCTGAACCTTAAATTCTAATTAGTTTAGAACATGTTTACGATTACATTTTTAATTTTGATCACTCAAAGAATCACCATTTAAATTCCTTTACCTCACAACACTTAAATAAAAAATGGGCCCGACTCAAGTGAAAATTAAAAAATGTCTCGGAATCATCCGAAATCAAATTATTTCCCCAGATATCATTTCAAAATCTAGTGATTTTCGAAATTGCTGTACGTTTTTTATTGGGCGTGAGACGCCCTCGACTGTTACCCAGTAAATAATACTTTAAGTTAACATAGCATATAATAGCATCTAGGTAAATATTGGAAATAATGTTGAACACGAAAATGTTGCTATATAGAGAAAGATTTATAATTTTGATATTTATTTGAAAAGGACAATTATTAGTCGAACTCGTCCACTACGCCATTTTCTATAATTATCTAAACTCTCTGGAAAAAACTATTGTGATCATGAAAAAAAATCACCTCTGAGACTTTGTATTATTTCACTTGTTTATTTTTTTATTTCAACGGCTTACACCATTTTTTATACACAATGGAAATTAAATACGTAATACTTCTGAGGATTCTCACATGACCCCGCCGAAATAAAAGTTATATTATACTGAACCGGATCGGCCAAAACATCATGTGACCCAAGTCAATAAGGTATCTTCCATTACACATTACAAGTCCCTTGGAGAAGGAAATCTAGTTGTTTACTTAGTGATTTGACAATTCCAAACTTAAACGGCTATTTTTTTGCAAACTCTCATTGCAGCACCATAGTTAGGTCAAATAAACTCCTAGTCCAAGATAAAGTAAATAAAACTTAAAAATATTTTAAAAAACACTGTTCTAATCTTACCGCACCTTTAGAACGCTGGTTCTTGAACCAGTGCAAAATATAATTAGAACGTTTGAACCAGATCAACAATTATACCAAAATTAAAATTATCGTTAGGTACCAAGCTAAGAAAAGCTTGGTACCTAATGATAATTTTAATTTAGTTAACTTATGCGGTAAAATAATTGTTGGAAAATTAATTTCTTTAATGTTAAAAGTTTTTTGTAGTTTCATGAACCGCTACTGAGTTTTTAGGCCTCGCCTACTCGTGTAGCCGGTCACATGACCCTGTAATAATCTTGGCTTTAGATTATTGTACTATTCTACTATAAGAATCTCAGGTCAATGAAAGTGGGATGGTCTAATACAAAAGTGGAATAGTCTAAGACGTGGAGTAGTCGATTAGGGCTGTCACATCTAGTTAAAACTTTTGTTACTGGTCTAACCTGATCTGAGGCTTTGGGTATGGTAGCTTGTATTTTGCAGTAAAAGTAGTTTCTTTATTCTGCTTAGAAACTAATATTGGAAGAACATTATTATTTCTTTGATAATGATAATTTTATTGCATATAAACTTATATAAACATTGGAGTGTCCCGCTGGGCTTGGCATCGTCGCACGATCGACCGTGTGAGTTATTCTTGGCGGTGTCTAAGTATGTAACAATAAACTCTATTTTTATTCTGACTCTAAGGTTATTCACCTTACACCTTTATTATATAGACACTTCAATAAAATATAATTTCCTTTTCATCCTGTATATTTCATTGAAGCTATTGTTTTTTAAATGTACACTGAGGAGCCTTCTTAAAAAGTAATTATTGTTAAAATTATTTTACGAGACTGGTAACAAGACAGTCTGGATAGACTGTCAGTGCTTAGAGTATGATACCTTTCTAAATACAAAGTTTGGGCATCTAGAATGGTATATTCTAAAACTATTTTTTAAAGTTTAGATCTTCAAATCATTTGAGTGTAAGATGTGTAAGTTATGTTTTTAAATGGAAACTTCTAGCTATGTACTCATTATCATCTATAAAAATTGCATATGCCTTATTTCAGATCCAGCAGGTATTCCCATGCAGAGTGGATTAACTGGTGGTTTGGGTATGAATGTGCCAAGACCTCAGTCTGTAGAACATAACACAGGACAGGACAACGATCCCATTAGCAGCTTATTAAAACAACTCCAGCAGAAGCAGCAGCAAAATCAAGTAATATTACACATATACTCAATTTATTTTTTTTAATGCCTTATTTCTGTTGTAGGCTAGGAAAAATGAAAAATTTCCTCATTTAATAATATCTTAAATTTTTGTAGGTTGAATCGTTATGGCAACAAAACCAATTCGGTGCAGCAAACTCTAACACTCCCCAACAACAGTGGCCTGGTCAGGTACAAGCCGAAGTGCCTATGTCTATGTGGGATATACAACAATCATCTCAATCTTCTAGTCCGGCTGTAAGTTTCTAATGTTATTGTTCCAGTACGGGAATAAATTAATTTCCTTAACTTTAATAATTCTATAACATCAATTCGTAATAAAGTTTTTCCTTTCATTTTTTAAAATAATTCCAAATCGATGTCACATAATTAATAGACAGTTTTTCACATTTAGCTAATCTGTATCTTCAGCAAAATGATGATGGTTTAAGAAATCGATTGCGGTTGATAACAAAATTTAATCTTCCTTGAAGAGGTGGTTAAACAAAACGAGGTGTGACCATATATTTTATTGTAAAATTTAGCAACTAGTTCTGCTATACTTTTACATTAGTTCTTTTATTACACAGATTTGTCAGATGAAAAAAAGAAGGCTGGTAAAACAACGCTTTTGTTAGTTAATTCTTTATTCAATCATTTAATATATTACAAGGTAATATTTATGCTAAGACCCCAATTGGGGTGTAAATCATGTGACAATAAGGCTTAAAACTAGAAATACCTACAGCTGAATAAACTAAGACAATAAGATTATAATAAAAACAAAACCAATCAACATTTAAATTCAGTTAAAAGTACAATAAAATTATTATAAAACTAGTCCATAAAGGAACAAGTTTATATTTAGTGCAGTGCCTAATATATAGTACTAATATCTTCAAAAAATTCGCTCATCCTTTAAAAATGCTTTAAGCATTACAAAACCTTACTAGATGGCTGTTGGCTCGAAGAGACGAGGAGCATATTCCAGACCTTAATTATGTTAAATACAGCATTTCTTTGTACAAATGTAAAATATCGTTTTTTGGTCCTAACATTTGTTTTAAATCTTTTATCATCATCATCTTATGAGATAAAAGGGAAAAGTTATTAATTAAAAACTTAACACATTTGAGAATATAGAGGCTGCATAAGGTAAGACTACCAGTTTTGCTTGCCACCCAACATTATTGTGAATAACTCCGAGCAAAGCCGTACAGACTGACCCTTGCTGCAAGCTGTTTAACGTGGGGCTTCCAATTTAACCACTGATCTAATCCTACCCCCAAAAAAGAAACCTTTTCAGCTGATTTTATGTTTGTATTTTTATATATTAAAGAAAGATCACTCTCTGATCTTGAGAAATGTACCATCTGTAATTTAGACACATTGAGGAGAAGGTTCTTATCCACAAACCAATTAATGCATCCAAGGACTCAGTCATCTGGTCTGCGCATGCTTGTTGATAATTTTCACTGAAAATCAGCAAAAAGAACCGCACCACAATCAGTAACGCCAACAAGGTCATTTGTGTACATGATGAAAAGCAGGGATCCGAGCATAGATATCTGAGGAACCCCTCACTTAATGATAATGCTACCAGACACTAATTTTTCTCCTGGGTTGTCCAACCAAGTCCAACGCCACGCCCCTGATACCATATCGCTCAAGCTTGTTGCACAGAACAGCATGATCAACACTATCGAATGCTTTAGATAAATCAAGAAACATGCCTGCGGTAAATTTGCCGTCATTTATAGAGTTTAATATGCTCCAAAGCTTGATAAATGGCACGGGCTGTAGATTATCTGAGATCGTATGATGGTGATGAAAGAAGTTAACCAACCTGAGATAGATAGATAGATAAGATAAGATAATATATCACTGTCAATACAATTGTTTACAGAAGTCAAACAAACAGAAGTAAAATACAAAAATTATGCTGAAGTAAAATATTAGTAAAAGACTTAGGATTACAATACATTACATACATAAAACAGTACATTTATAAAATACAGTTAAAGTACTCTTCAACACTGTAAAATGCATTGAGGGTCAATAGGTTTTTAACCTTTTTTTTTAAAACAGAGCAGTGGCAGCTCTTTAATAGCTGAAGGCAATTTATTGTAAATTTTAACTGCAATGTACTCAGGCCGATTCTGACACTTTCTCAATCTACACCGGGCAACAACTAGATTTTCTCAGCCTCTAGTATTATGTGCATGAACATTGCTGTGCTTTTGCAGTCCATTCTCATTTGCTTTTATGTAGGTAGAGCAATCCAAAATGAACTAAAAGGGGAGGGTCAGAATACCTAAGTTGATAAAAGCTTGTTGACAGTCCTCCCTAAAGTTGAGTCCTGCTAGAATTCTGACAGCTTTTCGCTGAAGTCGGAAGACTCTGTATGCATCAGCAGCCCATCCCCACACAATCAACGCATACAACATGACTGAATGAAACAGTCCGTAGTACACCATTTTTAGGATCTCCTGTCCAACACGCCCAGACAAACATCTCAGCAAGAATATGGTACTCTTAAGCTTACCCGATAGAATATCTATGTGGATGTCCCACTTGAGTTTTGAGTCAAGCTGTACACCCAAAAAACGGACATCTGTTACTGTTGCTCGTACCTGTGTAGTGTCTCTTAATGTAAAGACCATTTTGTTCGTTTTGTCTTTATTAAGTAACAGCCTGTTTAGGGTAAACCAAAGTTCTGCTCTTGCCTGCTCTCTGTTCGATGTCATTAATGTTAACTCCAGTGATTGATAAAGTGGTATCGTCAGCAAAGAGGGTGTAGTGAGCATCGGACTCCCCCAAAGGCAAATCGTTGATGGAAATCAAGAACAATATTGGTCCCAACACGGATCCCTGAGGAACTCCGACATTCACAGCCCTCTCAGATGAACATTCAGCCCCAACCCTGACTGCCTGCAGACGGTTTCCTAAATAGGAATCAATCAGTGCCACACTTTTTGGGCAAAATCCATAATAGTGCAGTTTTTTACTAAGCATGGGAGACACAGTCAAAGGCTTTACTAAGGTCGCAAAATAATACACTGTTATATTCCGAACCCTCATAAGAGTCCGTGATAGTAGACCTGGTATAAATCACCCTCCCGAACACCTTACTAATGTTGGAGAGGAGTGAGATAGGCCTATATTTGTCAAAACTGTATGCCACGCCTCTTATGGATTGGCTTTATTAGTGTCCTTTTTAGGTAATGAGAAAATACTCCAGTTTGCAATATTAGATTTATTGTTTTGGTCAGTGTTGAAGTAATGACGTTTACAACTTTCTTAAGAATAGCATCCGGAATATCATCATGACCTACAGATTTTTTATTTTTGAATGATATACTCTATTTTGTGGACTTTATAATGTACTTTCTTGCTAAAGTAAAACTGCAATTAATATTTAACTTTATTAAAATGCAAATGTATTAATTGCAACGTGTATAGTAGCACTCTCTGTGATTTTATTGTAATAATAAAATAGTAAAACATTTAGAGAGAAAATTCTTTCTTCTTTGAATCTATTTGGAAATTTCCAGTATCAGTATCTTTCAGATTATAGGGAACGCGACAAAAAAGCCCTGTATATTTTACTCTTAGGTAATAGTTTGAAAAATCAGCACATGTTTAGTATTAACATTTTCTGAATTTTTAATTAACTAGCCTTGATATTAATACATTTTTAATATGAAAACTACATTTTATTAAATATTTAGGATTTTAAATTAACAGTTTCTTGAATTTTGATTATACAGGGAGTTAATTAATGTCGTGGACATATTTCAGGGAGTGATAGTACTCGACAAAATAGGAAAAAAATGCCAATATATACATGGTCAAAAACGCACTATTTTCGTTATACAGGGTGTCAATTTCAATTTTTTTCTTGTTTTTTTGCGTTTTTTTCCAGTTTCTTCTGAGACAATTAGTTCAAATTTAGAACATGTGTTACTTTTAAGAACCTCTACGATAAAATATCAAAATCGTGGATGGTAGTATACAGGGTGGTACATTTTTTTGCACCACCTACAAGTTTATCTTGTGGAACTTTTTTTTGGAGCACCCTGTATGAATTCTGATATAAAATTGAAACTCTTTGTTCATTTCTTTAGCTTTTTCGTATTTTGCATTATTCTCGTATCTATCACAGTTTTCGACTTATTTGCAATAATCGATGCATTGCATCGATGGCATGTAGGCGAAATTAAGAAAAAAATTAAGAAACGGGTTTTATTTTAAATTAACCGACATGATAATGAACAATCAGATAAAATTATTACAGTTAAATTAAAAATAAAACAAAATTATAAAAGTTGTTGAAAATGTCCGCCTCTTGATAGAATGCAAGGATCAAGTCTTCGCCTTATGGACTCACGGACTCTGTCAAATATTCCAGGAGTATTGCGAATGTTTCTGTCTGGATTGGGCTCTGATACACCAATGTTTTCAGGTGTTTCCAGAAAAAGAAATCTAGGCTATTCAGATCTAGGGGGCCATGGCTGAGGTCCCCCTTGCCCTATCCAACAGTTGTTAAAATTATTATTTAGGAATTCCCTCACCTGTATGCTGAAATGTGCTGGTGCACCATCGTGCATGAACCACATTTGATTTCTAAGAAGAATTTTTCGTCTTCCAGCAATACCCGGAGTTCGTCTTCGAGAACTTGACGATAATATCGTCCGTTTAGCCTTGCTGGCAGGAAGAATGGACCTATCAAATAATCTCCACTAATGCCGGCTTACACATTTACTGAAAATTGTTGCTGGAAATTATTTTTATGTATCGAATGTGGATTCTCTTCTGCCCAAAAATGATTGTTATGAAAATTATGTATGGCATTCCTAGAAAAATTTGCGCCTCATCGCTAAATAAAATCGTGTTTCCAAATAATGGATTTTGGGCAGCATTTGTAAGAACCACTGGCAAAAATTTAAACGGAGTGGAAAGTCATGTGGGGGAAGAGCTTGAACCCTTTGGATGTGGTAAGGATACATTAAGTTGTCTAATAAAATTTTCTATACAAGCACAAAGGAAATGTTAAGTGTTGCTGCAATTTTCCTCGTACTGGTAGCAGGATCATTTTCTACTGCATTCAGGACTGCTTCCTCGACTTCAGGAGTCTTAACTGTTCTATTTGCACCTGCTAAATGAGTGGATTTCTTGAATGATCTATTTTCACATAGCCGATTATGTACCTTTGCAAATGTTTGTCTATTGGGCAGCATGCGATTTGGATATTTCTGGTCATAGAGTAGTCTGGCTTCATAACAATTCCATAAATGAAATGAATTTCTGCATATTCTTGATTTGTAAATTCAACCATCATTAAACAACTCGAAACAACTACGGAAACGTTAAACAAAAAATATTTCTTACAAAATGTCAGATTAAAGAACAGAATTAACAAATGACCTGCCTGAGCCTACTACCTTTTTTTTTTTCATTATTTAGCCTACACTTAATTTGCATGTATGGCAATTATTGCAAATAAGTCGAATACTGTGATAGATACGAGAATAATGCAAAATTCGAAAGAGCTAAAGAAATGAACAAAGAATTTAATTTTATATCAGAGTTCATACAGGGTGCTGCAAAAAAAACTTGCAATTGTCTCAGAAGGAACTGGAAAAAAACGAGAAAAAATTTGAAACTTTGACACCCTGTATAACGAAAATGATGCGTTTTTGACCATGTATATATATTGGCATTTTTTTCCTATTTTGTCGAGTACTATTACCCCTGAAATATGTCCACGACATTAATTAACACCCTGTATATGTATAGGGTCTTTTCTTATAATTCGCCAAACTCTTATATATAAAAATTAAGGGGTTTATTACGTAATTTTTAGAAAATTGTTTGTGTATACAGGATATCTCAAAAATGTGTAGCAGACTCTACATACATTTTTTTAATGGAACTCCATGTTCATCAAATAGGTCTTGTCTTGCTGATTATAAATATACTAGCTTGATTTAATACCTCTGTATATATGTTCTATAAGCTTTAATTAAACATTGTTTTAATTTTTTTATTTACAAAACTGTATCTAGAGAAATTTAAATTTTTCTTAAATCATTTGTTAGCCATTTTTATTATTGACTTATTTTGTGTTTCCTGTAATATACTATAGTAGTTGGTTGGGAATAAAAACAATTAAACACACCTAATAAAAAAATGACACAACAACCCTGCCATAAAAATCAACTTATTAGAGAGAGAGACGGTGAACGTTTTGCTTTATCAAAATACAAGAGTTCTAAACACACTACTCCACAACTTGTTACATAATGGACGCGCGTTTCGCTAACCAAGTTAGCATCATCAGCACATGATAAAAACTCAGTTATATAATCTGCTGATGATGCTAACTTGTAGTGTGGTTAGAACTCTTGTATTTTGATCTATCTTCCACCACAGGTTTCAGTGTGAGGAGTTTTGCTTTATAGTGTGGTCAATGGAAATGGCGGGGATTTTTACGATAGAGAAAGGGTCCTGTAACTCGTCTGCAGACCCAAGTTTTCAGGTGTTGAAACGGAGTGTCATTTTTTAGTGAAAAACGTTTTATGTTTTGGCTCACAAAACGAACATAGGGTATATTATTGTTGTTGCATCATTAGTTATTTGAGATAATGCTTTTGGCATTTCAAAATTCACTTCATACATAAAAAGAAAAAAGTAATGCCTAATACATGGAGTTCCATTAAAAAATGTAGGGTCTGCTGTCACACTTCTCATGGATTTGATAGAATGCAGTTCTCAACTTCCTGATCAAAATGTGTCATTACAACTTAATCTTATGCCCAAAATTTGCGATACAGAGTGTCAAAGGTTCAAACCTTTTTTTGTTTAAAAAAACTGGTACACATTTTTAAAACACAGTCGAGGTTAGTTTAGAAATGTTAGAATTCATCCATCTGACACTTGACATTTCCCATACGACTAATCAGAGGTAACTAAACAGTTTTGCTGGTAAATATGGCAGACTTGCAGCTGCTTTCTGTAATAGGCCTATATCCTGCAAATAATATGCATCTTCGCTATATTGCAAATTTCCAAATGCAGATGTACTGCAATGTCAGCCTGTGTATACATGGTATTCCATTAAAAAAATATATGTTTGGTCTGTTACACATTTCAGAGATATCATGTATACATAAATAATAATTTTTCTATAAGCTACATAATAAACCTTTCAACTTTTATTTGGGGTAATGAATTATGACGAAAGCCGAATAGATACAGAAATTTAAAAAAAACTTTTTTGTTGGGAGAATTTCCAAGAATCTGTCTTTAAAAACATAGCAATAATGAATGATTTACCTCCCAACTATTTTCAACAATTCATAATATTTGGTAGAATTTATAATTATCCTGCTCGAGATAATAATATTTATATTCCTTAATTATATTACATAAAAAAGAACTATATAATCATTATTTTTCAAGGATTTAAAAAATTTAATAAACTTTCAAGTATAATAAAAACCGAAAGTCGTTTTTATGCAAAATTTAAATAGGTTATTAAAGATAAGTAAGTCTTGTTGCTATTTTAATATTAAAATTGTTTTGATAATTTTCATATTCATTTTTTACAGCAATAAGTACCAATTAAAAAGAATTTTATTGTAATTAAATAACCAGTTTGTCCAAGGATTTCAACCAAATTTGTCCGAGGATTTATAGCAAATTTGATCGTGTTTTCTATCCCACATTAATTTTTAACCCTTTCAGTAAACGTTAGATGAACTAAAACTGGGTTTTTACCCAATAGATTTTAAATATTCCACTTTAAATTGCGAATGGCATTTGATATATGATAAAATGTTTTCATAAAACCGGTTTTAATTATATCAGTATAATCACATTTCACAAGCTCATATATCATATCAAGTCTACGCTACAGTTTAGCAATTTGCAGTTATTTAAAGATTCAATATAGTTTTGGTCTTAATGGCGGCAATTTCTCTACATATTTATTATCCTTAGTAACCAGCTTGTTATTATTTGCAATAAGACAGTAGTAAGTTTTATTGTATTTGCAAATATTAATATGCAAAGATTCGTGAGTTTCTGTTAAAATAACATTCTAATGAATTTGGTTTGATAGCAACCAGTTCAGAAATCTCCTGTTGAGTTGCCACAACCGCCTGCAGCGTCATCTTCGCCAGAAAAAGAAAAACCAAAAAAGACTGATAAACCTAAAGAAAACAGGCAGAAGGATGACGAAAAGGAACTAAAGAAGAAGAGGAAAGCCGAAGAGGAGCAACAGAAAAAGGTAATATTGGTATATTGAAGCCCTTGCGAAATTCCTTAATTTATCTAAAATAGATTTTTTTTAAACCTACAAGAAATATCAAATTATTGTTCGGCCAAAGCATTTATACATTTAAAAACTGTTGCATGCTATTTAAGTACTTTTATATATTTTATAGGATGCTGATGAAAAACGTAAACAAGAGCAGAGAAAGTTAGAAGCAGAGAAAAAAGCGGAAATGGAGAGAAAGAGAAAAGAAGAAGAGAGGATAAAAAAGGAATTGGAAAAGGCCAAAAAGGAAGCTGAGGACAAACGGCTCAGAGAACTAGAAGAAAAGAGAAGGTTAAAAGGTGAGACAAAGCTTCCATATTTAACCGGTCTGAAAAAAGGATTTCAAAGGATTATCTAAGGTTACTCGTACTGTAATGTGCGATAGTTGTAACAAAGCTCAAAAAACGTGATTGTTCAACATGTTTTAAATTAAGGTAATATTTAAAAACGTTTTTCCCCCTACTGCATTTTCTTAGTTCTTCAAATACCAACCTGAACATATAATTACGTTTTTTTGGTTTAAATTTTAACTAAGTGTTATTTTTTCGAGGTTAAGTTGTGAATGTCATTAAATAACATTTTATTTGAGATACAGAAGTTCTTATGGACTTTACCAGTACATTGAACAGCAAAAAGATGCTACACTAGTGAAATTTTATTTGAATAATTGAAAATGTATTATTCATTCATTTCAGAAGACTGGTGAGTGTTCCATGTAATACTTAAGCGGGCAAACGGAATTTATTGAATGATGTTTCAAACTATTTCAGATCTTTCCGTCAATGTCAATGGTTATATATGTGCCTTTTTGTTCAGCATAAAACAGTTTTCCTCCAAACCCAATCATTATGGGTATCAGATTTGAAGACCTCATCATAACGTTTATGTAGAAGGTATTAATTTTATAACATACCGGGGAAACTAGTCATAAAATTAAGCTACCTCTTTTAATGCCTCAACTCCTAGAGCCACTGCCTTAAAAATTTTGAATGGTAACACTTTTTTAAATTTGAATGTTGACCGAGTAGTTCCCATTTAAATCATACTTCAAAGAACCTGTTTCGGTAAAATTAAAATACAATTAATTACTTAATCAGCTACTAAAAACTGTAGTTTCCTTTGAGACAGTTATTACAAGATTTACAAATTATTCACAAGATTTGTGAAATGTTTCATACCGTCAGCTGTTATATAATTAATTTTGCAGAGCTTGGAGGTTGAGTAAAGCCGCCTTATGTACTACTGAGTTTCGAAGAAAGTCATTTGGACTAAATCAGGAGGTCACGCAGGCCACTTTCTTGATCCCTTCTTAAAATCCACTTTTCAGGCAGTTGATCACTAAGTCTGGCCTAATGAGAATTGGGAAGCTCTTCATTAATTAAAATGTTTCACTATGGATACCTTCTGTTTTCCACTGCACTGCTCTAGTAATAACTCCACTAATTGATTCTAAAAATGTAGTAAAATATAGGTATATTAGAAATAAAAAAATTAATAGTTTTCTTATACATCTGCCTTGTTCCATGTTCAATTGTTTTTTTTGAAAATAAAATGAAAATAAAATATAAAGTATTTTTACTTTTCTTTGATTCGCCCTGTATATTAGTGCATTTTCACTCAGTATATGCGTGCATTTATTATTTAATTGTATCAATGATTGGCGACCATTGGTGGCGAGGTGAAAGTTGTAATACTGATCTTGTCTTACAGAAGACAATTTAGAACTTAAAAAATAGAGTTTTTTAGTATAAAATGAATCTCCCAAAGTTATTTTTATATTCATAATTTATGTTTTTAATATAAAATATGCAGCAGGAGTTATTAACCTTATTCAGAAATAAACTTTCTAATTAAGAGCAAAGGAAGCTGGAAGAGGAAGCCAGAAAAAGAACTGAGGAAGAACGAAGAAAAATAGAAGAGGATCGAATGCAGCGCGAGAAAGATCAGAGAGAACGGGAGGAACGACAGAAAGCCGAAGAGAGGCGATTAGAACAGCTTTCACAGGCGAAGGCGGCTCCTTGGTCTCAAGCGAACTCCACTTTCGGGATGAGTTTAACCGATATACAGAAGGCTGAAAAAGAAAGGAAGGCACACGAAGCGGCATTGCAAGCCCAAAGGGCACAAATGGTAATTATCGTATTTTAGGTCAGTTCTCAGAAACAAAAAAACAATCTAGACTAAAAAGGTATGAATTTTCACTTTTTAAAATGTCTTCAAAACTATGCGAAAATTCGCCAAAGTTGTAGAGTACTTCATTTAATAAAAAATGGTTGGTCGCAGAACCCGATGCAATAAATAGTTTTGGAGATATGGTGGTTCAAAGTTAATTTTTGTATAAAGGTAGACTTACAACGAAAAAACTGCAATCTTACGGAGCTCTTTACGGTTAATAGGATCGAGGATATGAATTCTTGAAGCAGAGACCAAAATCGGTATATTCATATACATCCACTTTTAATGCGAAGCTTCTATTTCCAATATTTTTCCAAGGAGGTGAACTAATTCTATGTACAAAAAAAATTTATTCATTTAGTTGTATGTACATAAAAATTTCAATATAGCTGATATGACTTGGCATTTTTTAATATTTCATATTGTATACTGTATATTAGTAATTAAAGTCATTTGTGTTTCATTCAGAAAATTATTCATGTACTTCGAGGGGCAAACAATTGCCATTGAAAACAAAGTGGTCCCAAAACATCTAAACTGTTAATTCAAACAACATTACTTGAATATACAAGGTGTTTATTATCTAACGAACGAGTTTCAGTAGCATCATTTAGGTTTAAATGAAAATCATAGCTTTAACAAAAAAAAATAACGATTTGAACCATCGTCAATGTTTAAGATTTAAGATCGTTAAAGATCCTATGAGCTCCAGAGGAATAGCTTCCAACATATCTGTATTGTCATTCACTAAATCTACATTAACGTTCTCATTGTCAATTGGATTCAGATTTGGAAACCTTTCGCATGAAGACCTTTGAGTTTTCATTATTCTATAGTATTTTATAATTATGAGATCAACGGCCTGTTTAACTGGAAGTAGTATATATTTAAAAATGTCTCAAACTTGAAGTGAAAACAGATTTTGTTGTTAATTATAACTGAATTTGTTATAAAAAATTAAGTTTGCTACAACCTAGAATTTTGAGACATCCTGCAAGCATAAAATTAAATTTGCTAAAACTACATGACAATCGCTAAAAATTTTCTAATTTTCTAATTCCACAATTTTTTTCTTCAAATATGGGAGTTATCGTGTGGTACAAAATATAATACTCTGGGTAAAATTCATTTCAATACAGGCTTCATAGTGAAGAAACTGACATAAGCCACTTGCTGTGTTCTTCCAAACGAGTAAAAGGTCAACGTACCAGCATACGGTGGCAAGTGATCACAGTAGCAATGCCATATACAGCACGAGGAGGGAGAACGGAGTCAAAACGAAAATAGTTTTGGCAAAAAAATTCATCATTCACAAAAGTTTTATCACAACTGGTATATCTTATGTCTGAAATAATTCCAAAAGTGAATTATAGTAAAATCTGTATAATGCATTGAGTTAGTGTCTGAAAAATTCCAGCTACCTAATGATAATGGTATAACTCACGCTACACTTGTATAAAGTTGTCAAAATTTTTATAGAAATGCTGTTTATTGCAAATAGACGAAAATATCAAAAATCGCCTGAAAGTTGTTTTTTTGAATTTTGTCAAAGATCATTTAGGTCAAAAACAAAAAATTAAAAAATGTTTTGAGAATTTTAGGCGGCAACAAACTTTTGCAAAAATGTGGGGGTTTTATTTCGCGCCCTGTATGTACTGTTTTCATGCGTATATGCAGTCATTTAAGTAGAAGCACATACCCATTTTTAAACTTTCATAAAAAAATTCTTCATGCACTACAGGGTGAGTCGGGAGGATCACCCCAAACTCCAGGAGTGTGTTCTATGAAAGATACTGATTTAAAAAAACTCATATGTTCATATTCGATTTTCATTTGTTTTCAACTTACAACAAAAATAAGATTTCAAGCATAATTCCATACATACAACATAATAATTATAGGGTGCTTAGAAATCAAAATAAGTTAATGTTCCATTTACTGGTACTATACCTGTCAGTGTCATTTTTGAATTCGTACCTGTCAGTATCATTTTTGAATTCGAGCTGTTGAACATATTCCAAAATGCCGAATTTTTACTCACACTTAGAGTATGCGAATATGATATTTGTTTTTGGTTTTTGCAATGGGAATGCTACAGCTGCTGCTGAAGAATACCGTCAACGATTCCCATTTCAACGTCATCCTGATAAGAAAGTATTTATGAGAGTTTTCAACAAACTATGCGAAAGCGGAACACTTCCCAGTGCCAACACAACTTCTGAAAGAGCTACTCAACAAACTTTAGAAGAAGTAGAAAATATTCTGGACCTAGTAGAAGAAGATGCAACCATCAGTTCACGCAGAATGGCTGCTCAGTTGGACATTCCACAAAAAAGATTGATAAATACGCTCCACGAGCAAGGTTTGTATCCTTACCACTTACAAAAAATCCAACACCTACAGCCAGAAGATTTTGCCAAACGTATGGAGTTTTGTCGGTGGATAGACAATAATCGTCATCTTATATCGCGCATACTTTTCACGGACGAAGCAACATTTACTCGTGACGGTATTAATAATAGTCGCAATTGCCATGTCTGGTCAGAGGAAAATCCGCATGCAACAATCGAGAGCAACTTTCAACATAGGTTCTCGGTAAACGTATGGTGTGGTATGATAGTGGTATGATAGTTATGTCATTGGCCCTTTTATTTTGGAAAATCGCCTCACAGGAGACTACTATTGTGAATTTCTCGAAAATGAATTACAAGGACTACTGGAGGATGTTCCCCTAAACATCAGAAGGCAAATGTACTTCCAGCATGATGGAGCTCCAGCACATTTCGCACATCAAGTCAGGCAACACTTAGACGGGAGGTTTCAAAGGCGTTGGATTGGTCGCGGTGGTCCTATTATTTGGCCTCCAAGATCTCCTGACCTCACTCCACTCGATTTCTGTTTATGGGGCTGGTTAAAAAATGAAGTGTACAAAGTGAGAGTGGACACTCGAGAAGCACTTATTCAGCGTATCAGAAATATTGCAGATGAAATTAAAGAAAGGCATGAGGCAATTAGAAGAGCAACAGGTGCCCTACGTAGACGAAGCCGAAAATGTTTAGAGCTCAATGGGGGCATTTTTGAACATTTAATATGATGAAATCTAATGATTGAAACGTTAATTTGTTAGATCTTGTTTATATTCTAATTTATGCTGTAAGTTGAAAACAAATGAGAATCGAATAAGAACATATGAGTTTTTTTAAATCAGTATCTTTCATAGAACACACTCCTGGAGTTTGGGGCGATCCTCCCGACTCACCCTGTATATATGGCCAGAAATTTATTTGATTGTTTATTTCTAGGAAAAAGAATTACAAATACAGCAACAGCAGCAAGTGCTTGAGAAAACTGGCGGCATTCAGTTAGGTTGGGCCAAAAAAGCAATGGAACCTAGAAAAGTGAAATCATTAGCTGAAATTCAAGCTGAGGAACAGGAAAGATTAGCAAAAGTAGGTATTTCTAATGTTGGTGTAGAACCAAATATTGGATGGTAGAACTATTTAAAGAAATTTGAGATATTTTCAAAACTGTGGGATACAATCTGGGCCGGTCCTGGAATAGTTGCAGCCCGCGGGCGAGAAGTATTTTGACGCCGTCTGTTTTAGTTACCTAAATTTAGAACATTTACACATTGTTTTAGTCTTTTACAAATATACATTTGCATATACACTGTGTATGTAGATAATATATCTTTAGAGTTTTAGTAATTATTAAGAGAACTCTTAAATTTAACAGTTTTTGATAGAAAACACAAAGCAAATATATTATTTATTTATTTATTTCTATGGATTACACCATTCTACCATTTTAATTATTAAATACAATTCATATTCTAACCTAATCAATAATTCTAAATAGGGATTCGCATCACAAGAGATTCTGGTTAATGTTGTGCCAAGTAAAGATTTTAGAACATTAATTATTTTAACCCATTCCTGAAACACGAAAAAGCAACTCCAACGAAATCTAAATCAGTGTGCTCATTAACTTGATTTAGGAGCCTGTTAATTGGGATGAAGGGAGCGTGAAAGGTATTACATTTTTACTAAACTCGTTGTGTGGAACTCACATTATCTTTGTTATTTCGGATTCACAACGTTTCGTATGGTAACTGTCTCCAATCGTTTTCACGTGTGAATTAAATGCTAACTCTATATCTACGGGCTTATATACTAGTCGTATGCGGTGGAGGCCAGTATAAAAGTGGTTTTCATATTGAAATCCCTGCCTCTTCTCTGAATCTTTTCGGATGTTCCCTTAATAGTACGGTATTATGACAAATCATTTTGTTTTTTTGTAGATTGGAATGTGTCGTAGTATGATGATTATTTTGTAATTTTATTATTGTATTACTTATTAATCTTTTAGAGAAACCATTCTGCAACAGAATTTTTTTATATCTTCAATTTCTGTCTCAAGGTCCATTGTATTATTACAAGTTGTTACAGCTCTGTTGTAAAGTGTTCTTATTATAACCTCTTTTGTTGCCACAGAATAGTTAGAACCCTGGTTGAAATATTGTCCAGTGTGTGAGTTTTCGGTACACTGTAGTTCTGATGCCCTTTGCAAATCACTTAACGAGAACGCCAAGAAAAGATAAAGAAGAATTTTCGTCTTTCTGCATTGTAAACTTAATACACGTTCTCATACTATTTAGGTGATTGAAAAATGTTGTCATATGATTGTCATTCGCAACGTTTTTAGAATTGAGGTGGCATGCTGTAATGTGGCGTTAACTTGTTGATCACTAACAAAAATCCTTAGTTGTTCAGCATCTGGTCTCTCCTTAGTCCCATTTGATATCGAAGGAGCGTTTCCTACACGGCCTCTATGCGAGTTTTATGGATTTCATAATATAATAAAATTCCCTATGATCTGATGACCAACCCCAACATTAGATTAGTTCTATATATGATAGTCTGATAATGGTCAGTTAAACAGAGCATGCCATCCAGATGTATACCTAGATCCTTAATAACAGTTACTCTAGGCAGCGTGACCTTTCTCATTTTATATGAGAAATTAATCTGATTTTTAGCGCTACTGAAAGTCATGTTGGAGTATTTCATTACTCAAGAGTAAATAGCCACAATTAAAATGCTGCCGAGTAGCATTAATTAAAAGCAAAAACAGTTTTGACTCCAAATGGGACCCCTGCGACTCACCTGAAAGTACATGGAATGTGGATGATAGGAAACCATGGAGCTTGACCTAAAGAATATGCCGTTTTAGATACGATGTCAACCATGACAAGAAGGAATCCGCGATGCCATATTTTTTAGCGTGTTTAACAAAACTCCTTTGGTCTAACAGATCAAAGGCCTTGCTAAAATCGATGTAAATTGAGCTCACTTCATACCCATTATCCAAAGCATTGGTAATAAAATTTGTGTATAAGTACCGAGTTTCCAATTAAGAATGGTCTACGGCCATAATTCGATTCCAGAATTATGAAAAAACAAATATATATATATATATATATATATATATATATATATATATATATTCAAACGTTTACAACTCTGTTTTAGATGAATCGCTTTCGTTGAACTTGCTGTCAGAAAAAAGCGCTTTTTTTCGCTCTATTAACTGTACAGTAATGATTCTATTAGTGGTCACTAGATGGATGGCGTTTTTTCGTATTTCTTCAAATAATACGGATTATCAAAAAATCAAATGGTATGATAATCCTCAAACAAAAAAAATATTACTTTTCTAAGAGTGGTTATTATTTCATAGTATTGCGTTTTATAAAAAAAAATTAAGATTTACTAAAAAAAATAAGTGATATTTGAATGAGTGTAAAAGATGTTTAGTGAATTAGAGAGAAACATTTTTTTTGCCTGTCTATTCAAATGTAAATTAATTGTTTTCGCTAAATCACAACAGCATTCTAGATTGTAAAATAAAAAACATCTTTGCTTGTCTGAATGACATAAAAGACATATGGTCGTCTTGAATGTCAAAAGAAATCAAAATATACAAACGTATAAAATATGCAATTAAATCTTATTTAACCAACCAACATTTCACTTTTGATGAAACTATGATTTTTTTGTTTTTTATATTTAGATTGAATTTATTTTGAATAAAAACTATTTTTTTTTAAATTTTGTATTTGTATTAATAAACTCATCTATTCGCACCAGATTCAACTTCTTTCCCATAGATTAAAATATAAATTGTTATTTCCAGGAAGCCGCAGAAGCCCGCCTTAAAAAAGAAAAAGAGGCCCGCGAGACGGTTCCGCTCCCTGCGCAGAGCACAATTTGGAGCGGTCAGTCACTTACGTGGGCAAGCGCATCGAATACGCAATCGCATTGGTCTTCCGTTACCAATATAAGTGGTTTCTGGGACGAGCCGGTCCAGAGGCCACCACCCAGCAAGCCGTCCACTGTTTCGAAAAGCAGTTCTATGTCGACAATTAATTATAGTTCTTCCAAGCAGGTTCGTGTTAGCTATTTATTTAAAGAATGCGAAAGCTGTAGTTTTCCGGGTGCTAGTGTAGTTGATCGAAAGACGTGATGTCCTGAAGAGAGTGTGAGAAAATAGTTATTTTCCTAACTGGTGCTTCGCGTCGTTTGGGTCAACGGCAGTCTGCGCGGGAAAGACACTTTTCGCATGTGTTAGGAAAACATTTTTTTTCGACGATCGTATATTATTAAAAGACTCTTCTGAGTAATGAAATTTTTATTTTCTATAAATACTGGTTTGCTAATATTAAAAACTTATTTATTATTGACAGTATGGATTGTAATTGTACAATCTGGAGCATTTTATAAATCAATTTCAGGAAACAACTGATGCTTTACAAGGGTGCCTTCATCAGGAGGGTATGTTGATAGCAACTGATTATTCTCAGTGGTAGATATTGAAGGAAATTATCAAATTGTATCCAGATGAAGACTGTTGATCATGAGAACTAATATCAAGAATTTTATTACACACCTCTTTTTTTGTTATTCTGTCTCTTCAAGGTATTCTTCGGTTACCGAGGGTGTAAATATAAATTTTAGTTAATATAAATAAATTTACACATCCTGAATTCTGTTTAAGGTTTCGAAAGATATTTCTTTAACTTAAGTTTAGCTGTTTTGAGATATTGACGTCTAAAAATGGCAATTTTAGATTTTTTTGACAGCCAAACTTTTGAGGACAAAAGGAATTGCACATTTCTATTTTAATTTTTATGATCTTTTTTCTAACAACTTGTAATTGCCCTCTACTTTAGAGCCTCCCAATTTTAAAGGCCAATAAGTTGTCAATTTTTAAAGGTCAGTGTCTCAAAGAATAAGGGCATTTCATTTAAAAAATAAAAGTTGACTCATGCCCCGCGTTGTGGAAACACCCTCTATATTGGAAAGAAATTCTAGAACTTATAAAGATTTCTAGTTAGTTCTATTATGAACCTTTTGACTCCTTACTTATTAAAATCTGTTTAACCATTTAAGTTTTACGAGTGGGTAAATTTTATAAAATAAAACTGTTTGTTGAAGTATTTTACGCAAATCGAACTGTTTTGTTATAATATCTTAGGTGTATGGAATTATTTTTCAATATGCATTTTAAGGCAATCTGTCAACAGTTATCTAAACTATATACTCCATATACTTATTAAATTGTATTGCTGTGGTCTGGTATATCAAGTAATTCGAGCCACAAATTGCTTTAACTTAGTTTCCAATCGGATTTTCGCTTCAGTTGCCACATTAATTTTCTAAATACGGCCGAAAACAATACAAGTAATACTTAAAGACTTTTTTTTTCAGATTCAACCACCTAAACAGTTGCAGAAATCCAAACCGAAAAAAGAGGAAGCTGCAACGACGAGTAGTAAAAAGAATCACAATAATAATATAGACGATGATTTCATCAATTGGTGTCACAAAGCTTTATCAAATATTAATACCAATGTTGATGGTAAGTATAATTGTAAAAATACAAGGAGTATATATATCTTCTCATTTAGTACTTACTATGTATCTGAATTTAGTTATATTGATTTCAAAATTAACGTTACTATTTATTACTAATTATTGTTAATAGAACTCGATTTGGAAGTTTCTAGTAAAAATTAACTCTTAAGGAAACTTCTAAAATACTTGGAGTTGTTCATAAACTATGGACCTACTTTTTGGAATAGGGAGATAGTGCAAAATAACAGAATTAGAGACATAAATGAAACTTTGTAAGAGTAAGTACAAACAATGAAAGTTACAAAGATATTTCTTTTTTTTTTTCAGTCCCAACGTTTGTTGCATTTTTACGAGATATCGAGTCCGCTTTCGAAGTAAGAGAGTATTGCAAAGAGTACCTGGGCGAAACCAACGCAACACAACAGTTTGCGAATAACTTTTTAGAAAAACGACGTTCCTTTAAACCGAAAAATGCTCATAAAGACGATATGTGTTCACCCGCGCCTGCAATCACCCCATCCATGCACAATAGTACTGAATTCCAAGAGGTGAAGGTAAGGTAAATAGCGGCATTTTTTTTTATAATAACTATGCACCACCACTAATGATATATCTTTGTTTAAAAAAAAAATAGGCACCACCACTTTTGATACCTTAGATTAAGTATATATAAGTTATTACATATAATAACCAACTTCCCTCAATATGGAGGTCCACATATTCTTTGTGTATGAATATCAGTCATGGAGTGTGCTGCTCCAACTGCCCCAAATAAGGTAATCAAGCACTTATTTGTAACGAATATCGGCATTTACTATATATATTAGATGACAGCCAATTTTCTTAAGCAGATCTTCATAAATTATGGAAAGTATTGCATCCCAGATTGTGGCTACCTAAAATGTAGTGTAAATACCTAAGGAATCCTAAAATTAAATCAAGTTTATTTAAATATAAGTGCACATTTTGTCTCTGAGAGCGGCAATACCTTTTATCAAACGCCACTTGATGTTTGGAGTTTTTTATTGTGTAAAAAAAAGTTAAAAGTTAAATTTATTTTCAAGTTAGATTTCTTAGTATTTTGGTATGTCTTAGAAACAAGTTAAGTTGAAAAGGTGTAGGAAATAGATTAAAGTTGTTATTGTTTAGGGATCAAAAGAGCTTAAGCATTTCTTGTATAATCGTGCAAATTTTATTTTTTCTGTTAATATTTTTGCTCTGTCCCCATATATATATATATATATATATATATATATATATATATATATATATATATATATATATATATATATATATATATATATATATATATATATATATATATATATATATATATATATATATATATATATATATATATATTATATATATATATATATATATATATTGTAATAAAAATATATATATATGCTTATATATAGGGTTTATTATGATTTGGCAGAATATTTTGATATAGATATATATATATATATATGTTTTCATAATTTTAAGTATTTTTTCAGATTATTGTTAAGCTTATTATTGGACGTAGACTTTAAGACACTTTTTATTTAACATTTCATTTTGTTCTAATGGTCTATAGAGATCTATGATAGTAAACAGTTTTGTTCGTCATAGAGATGTCATTTTGTTCTAATTGTCTATAGAGATCTATGATAGTAAACAGTTTATAGTTGAATTAAAGAAGTTGCTTGTTGCCAGGGTTTATTATGATTTGGCAGAATATTTTGACGAGAGATTTTAACTCAACATATACTTCATGTTTTCATAATTTTAAGTATTTTTTCAGATTATTGTTAAGCTTATTATTGGACGTAGACTTTAAGACACTTTTTATTTAACATTTCATTTTGTTCTAATTGTCTGTTTTGTTTACTTCTATACTTTTGTGTCTGTATATGTCTCAGTTTTAATAAGTTTTTTTTATTCTTTTATGTTTTCTTTATATTGATTGCATAAGGTTAACTATGAGAGAGGCATTTTATTTATCATTATATTGCATTATTGGTTTACTTAATATTTATATGTCCATCAGAAGTTTCTTTGGACGATAAAGCATTTAAGTTTGGGTTTAATAAAAGGTATTACATTAAATTGTCGATATTACACCCTTATTTTTGCAAAAACTGTTGACTTTCATAAGAAATGCTCTTAACATACAGTATTTTTAAAAAAGCAATATAATATAGGGTGTTATATTAAAAGCAAATAATTTTCCTTTTATAACAGAAAAACGGTAAACTTGGAAGATATGCAGAACTCGGTATTGGATTCGGCGTACCTAACGGTACATATTTTCATTAAATTTACGTAAGCGGTCGGTAGCTGATATATTTCGCCATTTCCTTACTTTTGTTACACGCAGTCTGTTTTATTACCTACCATTCAGAATTCTTATGTGTGTTTTAGGGCAAAAACAAGAAAACTAAAAAATCAAAAATGTTGAAAGTGGACTCCCGGATTTTAGGCTTTAATGTGACGTCAGCTCCTGACAGAATCAACGTGGGTGATCGAGATTACGGTGATAATTCTTAAATTTGCTACTATAACGAGAATATATTTGTTAATAATTGTACCTTTAATATTATATATATTATATATGATGATTTATAAGAACGTTTTCTAGTTTAACATATTGCTTATTTATGTGTAATACAATTTTGTTTTCAAGATTTACTGTTTAAATATTAGTTTTACATAAAATATCGGAAATATGACTTTTATTTCGTGGATAAACCTTACATTAAAAATCAACTTTTTTATTGAAGGTTAAGATACTGATTTGATTTAAAACTATTTTTTGGGTTTTTCCGCCTTAGAAAATTTAAAAAAAAAATTAAAAATAAAATATAATTACCCTATAAATTGAATAGATAGTCTTGAGTTCTGGGTCCACTACGAAGGTACCCGAGGAACCACACTGAAAAATGCCTGCTTTCTGGACGTTTCGAGGGAAAGTCTACCCCCCTCTTCAGCAAACCTACAATAAAATACTAAAAGCAGAATATGTCATGTTTCGTATCAGAAATATAACCAGAATGGCTAATCTCTGACAAAATGTCAGAGATTAGCCATTCTGGTTATATTTCTGATACAAAACATAAGACATATTCTGCTTTTATATTTTATTTGTAGGTTTGCTGAAGACGGGGGTCAGACTTTCCCTCGAAACGTCCAGAAAGCAGGCATTTTTCAGTGTCGTTCCTCGGGTACCTTCGTAGTGGACCCAGAACTCAAGACTATCTATTCAATTTATAGGGTAATTATATTTTATTTTTTATTTTTTTTTTCAATTTTCTAAGGCGGAAAAACCCAAAAAATAGTTTTAAACCATGAATCCGCCACTACAATTTCGTAATTATATACTGATTTGATCCCTATAACAAATGTTAGTTTTAATGTCTTATATAATATATTTTTAGTGTAATACATAGACTATATAGGAGAACACCATATTTCTCCTATACAGTGTGTTTAAAATATGACTTAAATATATATTGCTATCTAAAAACTATTGTTGCTAGAAAGATGGTTAAATTAGGAAAATTGTAGAGAATTTCATTACAAATTTGATTCTGATTTACATAATATTTAAAATATCTTCGGCGGTTTTTGAGATAATATATAAACTTTTAAACTAAGACAGATGTTAAGTTGCAGTTTAAAGGAGATTCTTAAGATTTTTATCCTTAAGTCAGTGCCGTACAGTTTTCTACAGGGTGATAAATAAAAGTCGGTATCGGGCCGATGTCTTGATACATTATTGTATTAAAAGAATGCTAGTAAAACCAATATTTTCTAATTGTAAAATCTGTACTTGTTTCGAAAACTAACTACGCCACTGAAAATTATACTCTAATAGGTAGCTAAAACTAAATAAATCAGAAATTTGGGTCGATTTTTAAGGGACTATTGCAAATTCGTAGAAAATTATCCTATTTGATCATTTGCGTTAAGAAATACCGTTGTAATTACCTACCAAATTAAAGTTGGTGCATAATTATTTGCCTGAGTGTACGCCAATGACTTTCAAATGGGAAATTTTTTGAGGATAATGTTTTGTACCCAATTGTCTTCACCTGGCCACAGAAAAATATTTTTGCAATTAGTTTTTTTTTTTAATTATTTCGAAATGTTATCCCTTTTCTAGTAAAATTTGACCCCGTGGTACGCCACTGACCTGATTCTATATATATATATATATATATATATATATATATATATATATATATATATATATAAATGGGTCCTTTTGTTTTTCGATAGTAAGATATAGCATGCAAAATGTACTGTAATATTTATCAAAATTGGGACCCCATGCAAAACACCCTACCGCCGTCTATGGTTGAGATATCGAAACAACCAAAAAAATGTTTCGAGATATAGACACAAGGTACCAAAAAATTTGTGGAAAATAAAAATGAACCAGTTTCTTGAAAACAAATTAAAGTTGAAAATACCAAAATTCACTTTAACCCGGCCTCGTTCCGAAAAAAACAGTTAGGACGCTTCTGGCAGGGACCAGATAATACTCGACTATAAATTTGGCTTGCTTTTTTTTCTAACAGCATATTTAATGGAGAATCACCAAAATTTATTGAGGGTTTCGTAACTTTGCAAGAAATAGGGTTGAAAATTTCGTAGAAAATTACATTTTTCAGAATTACCCTGTAGTATTTGCTATAAAATAAATATAAAAAACTAAGAAATTACTTCAAAACATTTTTGATAGATTCTGGCTAATGTCAAAGTTGTTCGAAATAAACCGACTTTTGTTTATCACCCTGTAAAAAACTTTCTGACACTTTTTAATAAAATTCGGGTACGTCCCTGACTTAAGGATAAAAATCTTAAGAATCTCCTTTAAACCGCAACTTAATATCATTCTTAGATTAAAAGTTTTGGGTCTTTCAATTTTACCAAAAAATTGTCTTGACGCACTTCAAGTGGCAGTTAGTTTATTAACGAATTTTCAAATTTCCTATGGGCGCCATATTGGAGGACTCGTTAAGGGCTTTCAAATGATATTACTAGTTGAGATTGTTACTTTCCTTAAGCTTTAAAACCAACATTACTGTTTTTTCATAGAAGGCTTTGATCACGCCTGGACGCCATAATGGAACAGAAGAACTTGTCATTATTCGCCTTACTTGAGTTACCTTCAATTTTTTTAATTTATTTGGGTTTTCACATCACTTTCACTAAAGTTTATTTAGTAGTATGGCCGGTAGGTTTATTTTAAAGCTAACAGGAATACACAAACAGCATGTGAAAGGACAATTTCCGGAGCGACATCAACCAAGCATTTTAGATTCTTAGTTACCAATTCGCTAGCTTATGGTTAATTTTCGAAACCTAAACCTAAGACGTACTTAAAAATAATGATGAAATAGATGCAGTTATTGTAGAAAATGTCACGAATAATCCAGGAACATCAGTGAGGAAAATTGAAAAACAAAATTCCGAAATCTACTGTAGATTCGGTTGTAAAAAAACATTGTTTTCATCTATATTAACCTCGTATAGTTCAGGGTCTTCACGTAGAATTATTTTTTCAGACAAACATTGTGTTATTGGTTTATAATTAAATGCTGAGAAATACCTATTTTTCATTCTAAAGTTCTTTGGACAGACGAAGCGCGATTTACAAATTGTGGAATATTTAATAAACTCATCACACAGGAGTACAGAAAATCCTCATGATTTAGAAGAGAAAGTCCATTGCAAACAAGATTTGGATTTAATGTGTGGTATGGCATTTAGGTAATTTGGAATAAATCCCTAGATAACTAGTTTCACAAATGAATAAAACTTGGAATTTGTATTTTTAGATAAACATTTAATTGAGTCTTTCATTTTGGAAGGAAATCTAACCTAAAATAGATATCTGCAGTTATTGCAGGAAGACATTCCAGAATCTAAATACATCGTTCCACCTAATGAATTGTGCAACATTTTGTTGCAGCAAGGTGGCTGTCCAGCTCACATTACTAGAGAGGTTTTTAGAGACACTTTTGGCAACAAAATTATTTCTAATAATGGTCCCACTGCTTGGCCGTCACCAGACCTTGCACCTCTAGATTTTTATTTATGTGGATATGCAAAAAATGAGATATGACTTTTTTCCACCAGAATATCGTGAAGTCCTGGAACAGAAGGTACGAGATTATTAGAATCAACAGAAACACCTTAAGGAGAATTATCCGTAAAGGTTTAAGGCTGTGTGGAAAATGGTTTCTAGGGTTTTTAAACCTTTCTTTATGAATTTTCAATCAGCATTGCTGCTTAGTTTAACAATTAGTTTAAGTCAGAAAGTGTTCCTTCACTGTTTCATTATGGCGACAAGACGTAATCAAAGCCTACTATAAAAAAATAGTAATTTTGGTTTTTAGAGCTTAAGGGAAATAATAATTTCGTCTAACGATGGGTGTTATTGATAGTTTTCGGTAGGTCAGCGACATATGTAATAACAATATGTAAATAAAAATAGGTGAACTCTAATGCCGATAGGCACCAGATGATATCGATAGGTAGCCGAGAATATCGATAGGTATGCATAAACGTATTACATATCAACACGGAAATTATGCACTATATGAAAGTGAGGACAATTTTCGGTTTTCAATAATTTTATCGCAAATATATTGATACATAGAGAGGTAGCAATAAATAATATATGGATAAGTAGCAATGAAAACTATCGATAGGTGAAATCTAATATCCCCCATCCCTAATATTGACTTATAATACATCATTGAAACCTCTAGACTCTAAAATGCAAAAAACCAATATAACGTCCATAAGAAAACTGAAAATTCGGAAACAGGGAGAGCTGGAATGTTTATTTTACCTCGATCAAATTATTCTAAAAAATAGTATCTTAATATTGTAATATTCCTCGTACTTGGTGAGCTACAGATAAAAATTGAAAAAGCACATTTTTTTGTTTTCCCTAATTATCTCAAAAATCGCCGAAGATAATTTAGATGTTTAGTTAGAATCACATTTGTAACGAAACTCCCTACAGCTTTCCTAATTTAGCCATCTCTCTAGCTATAATAGTTTTCGAGATAGTAATACATGTAAGTCAAAACTTGGACACACTGTATATCGTATAATCCATGTATCGCAAAGGTTTTTTAAAGAAAAAAATACAATGTCTGTATAAGAGGTGTGTAGACAAGATTTCGACGCGCATGGGCGCTGCCAGGGATAGCCACCCGGTGGGAGCAGTTACACCTTCTCCCCAGAAAGCCACTATACCTCTCTCGCCCCTGGGAAAGTCACCACTATGATAAATCTGGCGCAATTTAATATTGTGGAATTGTGTTTTTTTTTAAGTAATATAATTTTTATGCCACTGGAATTTCATCTGTTGATAATAGTTGTGACAGGTGAAAAAATATTCGATACATGTTAGTTATCGCTAGTTATTGGTATTTTTCTATAGTTACAACAAAGGCGGTTTTGGGAGACATTCCTAGGGAGAGATAAAACTCATTTAATATTGTTAGCATCCTCGCAAATAATTCGGCGAAGAAAAAAATTACCTATTATTCCATATCTCTAGTTGCTACTATAGTCTGTTTCAAAAATATATACAGTAATAAAAATAAAGGTATGCAAAAGGACTGCAGGGTGACCCACCAATAATTTATGACACTTCCATAGTTTAGTGTTGATCTTATTGCAAAATTCTTTCTTTTCATCAAGTGCAGATAGTACCATCCGGTTTTGAGACGATTTATGCGTTCATAAATACTGAAAATGGTAGGCCAAAGTGCGGTTGGGTACTTATAGAAATAATTTCAATTTAACGAAATTTTATTTTAACGAAATATAAATTATGTATAATATGTACATAATATATATATATATATATATATATATATATATATATATATATATATATATATATATATATATATATATATATATATATATATATATATATATATATATATATATATATATATATATATATATATATATATATATATATATATATATATATATATATATATATATATATATATATATATATATATATATATATATATATATATATATATATATATATATATATATATATATATATATATATATATATATATATATATATATATATATATATATATATATATATATATATATATATATATATACATATATATAATATATATATATATATATATATATATATATATATATATATATATATATATATATATATATATATATATATATATATATATATATATATATATATATATATATATATATATATATAATATATATATATATATATATATATATATATATATATATATATATATATATATATATATATATATATATATATATATATATATATATATATATATATATATATATATATATATATATATATATATATATATATATATGAGCATATGATTAAACAGGAATAGAAAATGTGGATCTTTGATAACCTGATAGCTCAGACGATCGAATCTGTAATTATAATGTCAAGAGATGATGATGTTCCTCAGATAACGAAAAATATAATCTATTATAATTTCATTGTTGTATAATAATTATTTATATTATATATAATATATATATATATATATATATATATATATATATATATATATATATATATATATATATATATATATATATATATATATATATATATATATATATATATAGATACTGCACAAAACAATTACACAGGAGTACGCCTAAAATTTCGTGAACTTTGAATGGAAATTTCTGCGAGAATGGATTTAATGTTTTGATGAAGTTTTTATCGAAATTTAGGTTAATTCCTCGTGAATATTCTTTTGATATTAAAATTCAATGTTATTTTGTTCTAAGCAATAATACAGGGTGAAAAAGAAAGACATGTTTTATTTACCAAAGTTTAAAACACCCTGTAGAATAAATCAGATGGATTCAAGAGATCTTACCAAAAGAATGTTGTAGCCCAGTATGTTTCCAACAAATCGTTTTTTTATTCGCTTCAATAGCACAATTTTTGCCTGAGTTACAGGACTTATTGAAAAGTACTGCATTTACTGTGTTTTAAATGAATTTACCAGTTTGAATTGATTCTGTTGAAGACGTTTGTAATTTGTAGCTTGGTTGTGAAGATTTTTTTTTTTGGATCACTAAAATTCAATATTAGTTTTGTTCAGTCAATAATACAGGGTGCAACGAAAAATAAATTATACTGTTTTTTAAATTACGAACGGATATTTGAACATGGCGCTATTCTACATTTTAGTTTAGTTATACGAAAATTTCTTCGTGATATCAAAGGCCAGGATCGGTTTAGTTTTGTCAATAATACAGGGAGTTAGAAAAACATGTTTTAATAGGTACTAAGAACTAAAACGAACAAATATAAACTTTATAACTATTGAACTAATATTTCGTATTTCTCCCTCTGTTTCTTATGACTGCTTCGCACCTTCTATTCATGCTTAATATCAAATTTCGTATGAGTACCTCATCCAGCCCATTCCAAGTATCGATGAGTAGCTCACCCAGCTCTTCCACATTATTTGGCTGTCTTTCATTAGCCCTTAATCTCCTGCCCAATAAGTCCCAAACATGTTCGATTGGGTTCAGGTCCGGACTACGTGCAGGCCCTTGCATGACATCGATCCCAATATTATTAACGTAATTTGCATGCATTAATAAAAACTCCGCTCCAACATTATGTGCAAATGGCCTCACGTGATTGTCCAGTATATCGTTGATATAACGATCCGCATTCAAATTCCCATCCACAATAACTAACTCCGTACGACCAGGACCCCTCAAAGATACCCCTCCCCAAACCATTACTGATTCCCCACCAAACATTACGGTATTAACAAAATTCCCCTGTACATAGCGTTCATTTGGTCTACGATACACACGGACCCGTCTATCGCAATTAAACAGACAGAATCTCGATTCATCTGTCCACAGCACTCTCGACCAATCAGCGTCCGCCCAGTTCATATGTTCGTTAGCCCATTCTAGCCTGGCTCTCCGATGTGTTGCTGTTAACGCAGGACCTCGTGCAGGAACACGTAGTCTCAAATTTCCTTCCCTCAAACGATTCCGCACTGTTTGAGTGCTTACCTGAGGACCATTCGCGTGTTGAAAATTTCCTGCCTCAGAAACCTTGCCGTCACGAAACGTTGTCGTAAAGCAGACAACCGCAGATACCGGTCTTCACGCTCACTGGTAACACGCTGTCGACCTTGTCCAATCCGTCTGGAATGATCATCGGTCTCCATTTGTTTCTGTATGACTCTATGTACAGTTGATTTATGAACATTCAATCGTTCCGCTATCCTGCTATAGCTCCAGCCTTCATCTCTAAGAGTTCTTGCAATTACACATTACAATTGGCATGACTATACACAATAAGAAGAAAAATTTAAAACCGAACTGAAACTGACGCCTAAATGTCAATCTGGTATAAGTTGTGTTCTCTTGTTACCGGGCAACGTCTTCAACAGAATCAATTCAAACATGAACTGGTAAATTCATTTAAAACACAGTAAATGCAGTCCTGTAACTCAGGCAAAAATTGTGCTATTGAAGCGAATAAAAAAACGATTTGTTGGAAATATACTGGGCTACAATATTCTTTTCGTTAGATCTCTTGAATCCGTCTGATTTATTCTACAGGGCGTTTTAAACTTTGGTAAATAAAACATGTCTTTCTTTTTCACCCTGTATTATTGCCTAAAGCAAAGTAACATTGAATTTTAATATCAAAAGAATATTCACGAGGAATTAACCTAAATTTCGATAAAAACTTCATCAAAATCGGATCAACCATTGTCGAGAAATTTCCATTCAAAGTTAGACGAAATTTTAGGCGTTGCGTTAATTGTTTTGCGCATGTATATATATATATATATATACATATATATATATATATATATATATATATATATATATATATATATATATATATATATATATATATATATATATATATATATATATATATATATATATATATATATATATATATATATATATATATATATATATATATATATATATATATATATATATATATATATATATATATATATATATATATATATATATATATATATATATATATATATATATATATATATATATATATATATATATATATATATATATATATATATATATATATATATATATATATATATATATATATATATATCTAATATAAATAATTATTATTATACAACAATGAAATTATTATAGATTATATTCTTCGTTATCTGAGGAACATCATCATCTCTTGACATTATAATTACAGATTCGATCGTCTGAGCTATCAGGTTATCAAGATCCCACATTTGCTATTCCTGTTTAATCATATGCTGAACTTTTCGCCAGTTCTCTGGTGTCACTTTCTTAACGGCTTGATCAAAAAGTAGCTTAACATTTTTCATTTTAAAAGTCGTGTTTTGTCTTCCTACCAAATCCTTTCACTTGCGCCCATATAAGTTCTATAGGATTTAGTTCGCAATGATATGGCAGCACAGTTACATCATATTCGTCACTAGCAAACAATTTCATCGCTTTTCGGTTATGTCCATAAGAGTTCTAGTTATCAAACGACTACTGTCATCTTGGCCAAACTCTATCAAAATTTTATCTAGAGTGGGTATTTCTTTAAAAAAAAAAAGAGTGAACTTTTCTTCGAATTGCACATTTGGTGTCTTCATCAAAGAGTTTTGCCGATTTTCCAGGAATTTTCTTGAGAGATTCCACTTGACCTGCTACCTTTCTCTCCCGCAATAATTTGAAAACGGTTGACTTTCCAATTCCAGTCATTCGAGAACATTGTTCAACAATTTCTTGTATAGTAAAACTAGGGTAATCGTGTACATTCAAAATAATAACTTTTTCACTCACTGATAGTGGAGAATTATTAAAACATCTTTTCGTTCGAGTGAATATCGCCATTTTATAAATATTCTTATATTAATGTTAACAGTATGGCATAACAGCGAATACTAACATGTTTAAAACACAATTAAGAAGCATTTATAATCTGTGTTTTATTACCTGCTTCCTTTAAGTACTAGCCTATTATGTATGCCTCTAGTAATAAATATAATCTAGAGTAATAAAACCTCATTAGGTATGCAAAAGGACAGGGATTTAAAAGGATCTTTATTATTATTTCTATAAACAAAGTTTATCTACGCCTATGGACGATCCCGAAATTCAGCCAAACGGAACGGAATTCTCCATTTTATTACTCTATACATTTCTGAAACAGACTATAACATAAAATAAATGATTTTTTTTGTCCGCATCGGAACTTCCATCGGGATGACTTTCTTTTATTTTTTTCAAGTTAGTATTATTTTTCCCTCCACCGGGCTTTCATCCCGACGGCGCTCAGGACGATAATTTAAAACTGTGATAATTTGCAGAAAAAGTACAAAATACGCTAAACAAAAAAGCAGATTTTGGGTTTCATGGCTGTTCTTTAGCCTTTTTTTATTTCTTTATTTTTTTTCTTTTGAAAATGGGCAAACCGATTAAACTGATACAGAAATAGTTTGGGTACATGTTATAACGAAGCGGATATCGGAGTAATTCTAAAGCCTGTCGAATTTTTAACTTCTTTACTTGCTTCTTGCTAAAATTATCGGAATATCAGTATTTTTTCTTTTTTTTTTTGTTTGTTAAAAGTTTATCTTTTTGTTTATTGAGAAACTAAACTCCGATGTTCTGTTTTAAAATATAGATACATTTTATTTTTTATAAAAAAACAAGTTTTTGTTACTAAACGACGATGCTTTTTTCAAGGTCTTCCTCCATATTTTGAACATCAGACCCGTTCGCTAGAATAATGAGGATTCTGTCGGTGACCCACAACAACATGTCGCATGCTAATTTATGTACAGCGTAGCAAAGTAGAAGTCGGCAAATATACCAGATTTTTGTTATTATATGTATAAAGTCAATAAAACATTTCGAAAAACGGTGAAACGCGCCAATTTTTTTCATTTTTTGTTTTAAGATATTATACAAGGTAGCCCTAGGATGATGAAACAGCCACCCTGAAAACGAAATTACGGTGAAGCAGATGTGATTTTTTTTATATTGGCAGTGGCGGCGCTTGAGATGTTCAAAGGTTTGTTCTGCATTAAAATACGCAAGCAAAAACCACTTTGTATTACTATAATCTATAATTAAACTGGTGCTTGTATAGTATTTTTCAAGATATAAGAAAGTGACTTGCTTCTGTTGATATAATGGGATGCCTTAAAAGCCTTCAATGACCATTCTCTCTTCCCTAAGTACCTGGCCGTGACAGGGTCGTATTCTCGGAAACAGACATTACTCTAAGAAGTATAATTTTCATTTTGTCGTCAGCCTTAGAGTGAAATAGTGTGTTGCGTGTTTTCAAAAATTTGGTCTGTGATTTGGTATAATAATATATACTAGTTGGTTAAAATGACAGAAGTCCTTTGCCAAAGAAGCCGCAAATGCTTGTCTGTTGAGGCAAAAATGATAGGAGTGTTTATTCAAAATTAGTGGAGCGAGGCCACGAAAAGCACTTTTCATTGAAGGAGGCCTCAGTTTTAACAAGCATTCCTGAAAGTACAGTTTGGAAAATTGTTTACAAATCCATAGAGCCTAGAAAAAAACGAAGTGAAAATGGTGTCCAGAAAAATATTGATTTCTGTCAAAAAGACCTAATCCGCCGCAAAATTTATGAAATGTATGCAGACCAAAATGTCTCTACGTTATTGTCGCTTTCACGCAAGCTATCTGAAGATGGTTGTAATATTAACTGTTCACTACAACTCTGTGGCGTTCTCTACGAAGTTTAGGGTTTCTTTTTAAAAAAATTGACAAAAGGCAAGTTATTATGAAATCAAACCGTCTACAACGACTTAGAATCGAATATCTGGAAAAAACTAGAAGCAGCTAGATCGGAAAATCGGACAATAATCTACTTAGATGAGACTTGGTATGACACCCATGACACACCGTGCAAAGGATGGATTGATGCATCGAATAAACGTTACACGAAGGCTCCCTCAAACAAGGGTAAACCAATAACTATTCTACATGCAGGATAATTAATTTGCAAGATAGTAGTGATAGCGAAATTGAACTAGACAATTTAGATAATTATAATTAATAATTATTATTAAGAAACTTGTAAATACTGTATTATATTTTAATATATTTTTGACATATTATATATATATTTATATATAAAAATAAAATTTGATGTTTTTACCCAATAAGCATAATATACAATTAAGTAAGTGTGACCCTGCGCAATGGTTTGCCATTAAATAGCCATAAAGTAGTTATTTCGGGTCTCGTCGAATTATGTGTATGATTTAGGTGGCTAAGTCACTTTCTTATATCTTGAAAAATACTATACGTTGTACTTCTTGATCTACTTGATCCACTCAGGGATGGACGAGGGGCGCCCCTCCAATATTTTTATTCTGTTGGCAAAATCTTTTTTTATGTTGGAATTATTTTTATTTTCCAATAAATTGTCAAACAAATTAAATCAAATTAATTTTGTTCAAAGCCGAGGGGTCCAGAATAATTGAATGATATTAGGTACCTACACTCCTCACTATAGTAGGCTTTTAAAAGGACTCATTAATGTTTTATCCAAAGGTTGCATATGGTGTGTAGAATGAGGGGGCAAGCACACTATTTGAACAAAATTCTGCCTTGCCAATTTTATCATTTCCAAATTGCGACAATGCGTATGGTGTCCGTCTATTGGAAAAGGGTGTCCTTTTCCAATAGAACGTTGGTATTTTTTCTGGGGAAGATTAAAGCTTCGACCTGTTTCCTGCCCCTGGATGGATTGATGCATCGAATAAATGCTACACGAAGGCTCCCTCAAATAAGGGTAAACCAGTAACTATTCTACATGCAGGATCAGAACAAGGCTGGATTCCAGAATGTTTATTTTTAGCAGCCAAGAATATTTCAGATTCCAGTTTGGACTGCCATTGTGATACCACTGCTGAAGTTTTTGAAGGCTGGTTAAAAAATAAATTAATTCCAAATATACCAGCTAACAGCAGTATTGTCATGGATAATGCATCTTATCATAGCCGCCAACTGAACAGGGTACCAAATTCGACCAGTAAAAAAAGTGACACAAGACTTTTTGTGTAAACGTGACGTATATTTTCATGAAAGTTATAACGTTAAACAATTGTTGGAAGTTTTAAAATGTTACAATTTTTCAAAGCGATACATGAAAGTTATAATGTTAAACAATTGTTGGAAGTTTTAAAATGTTACAATTTTTCAAAGCGATATGTTTGTGATAACATAACAACCAATAACCATACTATTGTATCTTTAACGCGATCAAGTTGATTTGGCATAAAATAAAATCTAATATACGATCTCACAAAAATATCCCCACATTAAACAGTAGTGTGATTAAGTTAATAAAGACCGAAGTTAATAACGTGTTGAAAATTGGAGAAACTGTATTCAACATGTCAAAAAAATTGAAAACTCTTATAAATGTATATATTTAGAACCAAAACTACTTATAATTAATTTGCAAGATAGTAGTGATAGCGAAATTGAACTAGACAATTTAGATAATTATAATTAATAATTATTATTAAGAAGCTTGTGAATACTGTATTATATTTTAATATATTTTTGGCATATTATATATATATTTATATATAAAAATAAAATTTGATGTTTTTACCCAATAAGCATAATATACAATTAAGTAAGTGTGACCCTGCGCAATGGTTTGCCATTAAATAGCCATAAAGTAGTTATTTCGGGTCTCGTCGAATTATGTGTATGATTTAGGTGGCTAAGTCACTTTCTTATATCTTGAAAAATACTATACGTTGTACTTCTTGATCTACTTGATCCACTCAGGGATGGACGAGGGGCGCCCCTCCAATATTTTTATTCTGTTGGCAAAATCTTTTTTTATGTTGGAATTATTTTTATTTTCCAATAAATTGTCAAACAAATTAAATCAAATTAATTTTGTTCAAAGCCGAGGGGTCCAGAATAATTGAATGATATTAGGTACCTACACAAGAGTGGGGATTATTTTTTTTTATTTCAATATTTTGTCTTCGGTTTGTCCCTGTATCCACTAACTATTTGTGGTGTCGGTCGACCACTTCTTTAATTTTAATCTCGTATTCGTACGAGAAAGAGCTAAAATTTATGAACTTGTAAAAACTGTATTGAATTTGCATTATTATGCAACTAAATAGTACTGCAAAAAGGTAAAATTATGAATTTGTAAATACTCGACTGAATTCATATTTATGCAACTAAATAAAACCAATACAACCAACGATTCAATAAAACATGGCCTCGCGCCGCGCGCCTGATTCGAAATAAACATAGCAACTCTTGTATTCTGCCGATGTGCAGCAGCAAATCATCCATAAACCGCCATATTAAGCCACGTGCGGCGATCGACCAGTCCCACGTGTCGTTTTCGAGAATCGTTCGCTCTGCATGCCAGTGGCGGCTCTTCCATAGGGTCATTTAGTCAATGACCCCCAAAAATATTTCAAAAAATAAATTATTCGTTTGACCGTCCCTCCTAATAGTTGTGATAAAACGAGATCCGAGAGAAAAACGAGAGTTCCTTAGGCATAATAAAATACACTATACTAAGCTAGGCTGGCAGTCCGAATTGCCCCGATTGCCTTAAAGCTCGCCGAAAGTACCCGAAGATTTCACAGCCACCGAGCGGCAGCCGAACGTCATCAGCCGGTCTCTTCTCATAATTCGATCGATCGGTCGCGGCATGCGGCAGTTCAATTGTTTAGAGGTCGCAAGATCGATATTCTAACTCGATATTGTTTCGGGCGTTTTTAATCCATGAAAATTAATTTATATACTGTTTTTTGTAACATATATGTTTCTATTTTTATGATCCATGTGTGAGTTGGGAATATACAGGAAATAAAATGTTGGTAGTGACTAGTGCTAAAAAATAAACAACTAAAAAGTACTTACGAACTTAATTTTGCAAAAATAACCAATTTCAAGGTGGTCTATGTTTGCGTTGTGAATTTAGAGGAAATAAAATGTCGGTAGTGCAAAAAATTAAACAACTAAAGAGTGCTAACGAACTTAATTTTGAGAAAATAACCGAATTCAAGGTAAGTTGTCGCCCTTTGCCAGAACTTAGTATACGACAAACTAGTAAAACCAAAAATAAAGAGGTTCATCGAAGCTCGCAAAAGTATGTACGATTTAGCTAACTGGATATGTGGTTGTGAAGTCTCCAACTCATTTTACAGTTATGTTTGTTTGTTGTTTTCTAAGGACTCGTCGGACTCATTATGGTGCAAAACCGGTGCTAGAGACTTAAAACACTTAAAAGAAAAAATAAAAAAACATGTTTTCTGCAGATCACATGAAATGTTCGGTGAACTTTGCTAAGGTGGGAAGTGTTGATAGTTGCACTCAGCTAGACACAGCTTATAGAAAATCCCTAATCACCTAGAGATTTTAATGAAAATGTATCCAAAAATCGTTATGTTTTAAACAAAATTATAGATTGGGTAAAATTTTGTGGGGCATTCGAGCTGGTACTACATGGTCATGATGAAACGGCTTTGTCTGAAAATCCAGGAGTTTTTCGAAGGCTTATTAGTTTTATTGAGGAGTTGGATCCAATTTTTAAAGAGTAGATGTCGAATACAACTGTCTTTAAAGGGACATCTAAATAAATTCAAAATAACATACTTGACTCTATGCTGGCTGTGGCTCGGGAACAAATTAAGCAAGACATTCAGTCAGCTAAATATGTTGCTGTGCAAGTAGACGAAACAACTGACAGTTCCACCAAAACCCAAATGGTTGTTATAATACGTTATATTTTGTTTGGCATTGTCCATGAACGATTTGTTAAATTTGTAAATCCTTTAGGGACCACAGCTTCACACCTTACAGACGTAATTCTTCATGAATTAGAAAATCTAGAGAAATAAATTGGGCAAAGAGCATTATCCTACCGTTAATTTTTTATACATTGTTATGCCCACCAATTCAATTAATGTACTTTGTGTAAAAACTGTGATTGTTTATCAGGCAGACATTTTATTATATTTAGAAAAAATAGTTGTAATGGAATTAAGAAGATGCTAACACAGTTAACCAAGCCTTTGGTGTAAAAGGCTTAGTAGATTTTTTATTTTGGTTGAACTTCTTCCTTCTTATAATGCCCCATGGTGAAATGCTTTTTGATGAACTTCAAAAACGTGTTATCGATGTTTTATCAGTAAAAAAAATATATAGACTCCTTTAAACGTTCCATCCAAGCAGTTCGCGATAAAATTCTAAACGACCTATCTTTAGAAATGCCTTCAATTTTCATCTAATGCTAGTAAATCTCTATGATTGTTAAGAGTTATACTGCAATAAATACTACATATAAATTGCTGTAATACATGGGAACTAAAAGATATTCATAAACATACGAGGGCTATTCAACAATTTTAATAAATAATTTTGGTCGTAACAATTTGTAGTAGTTTGTAATAAATAATAATTAATTTTCCCTTAAGTCCAACTAATGTTTCGACATAACGGCAAATAGTCATGTATTTTTGCTTTATTTTTGAAAAAAAAAGAATGCAAATAGATATCTTTTAAGTTTTTTATTATTCTGGGGGTGTGGACTCTTCTCAGAACTTTTATTATATTAAAGAAACGCAGTGTTTTTTTCTGCAACAGGTATTGTGGGTGATGCACATTGGCGAGAATTCACATATGAGAGTTAGGATTTTTTATGTCCTTGGATACCACTGTTTAACTATTTGGGTAATTCTTTGGGAATTCGTGTTAATATAATGAATATATAACCATCAAATTTTAGAAAAAAATTACGAAACTAGTTTCTTAGAGAGTGTCGAGAATTTTCGACAAATCCATGCAACGTATCGGAATATACCAGTTAAATATTCATTATTGTTTCCAAGATATCACTTGCAGGACCCCAGATGATCAGTTACAGATTGGCAGTCAATTAAATTGTCCATACATTATTAGATTTAGCGCCAGTTTCACAATATCATACATCTAACTATATTTATTATATATCTCTTAAAATTAAAGTTTTTATATTCATTTATTCACCTAATTGGCAAAAATAAATTGTACATCTCGAATAAATATTTTACTTGACCTTTGGCGGCATGTCTTTTTAAAACTTTCAATCGAACTTTATTATAACAAATATAACAGTGGCGCAAACCGCTTCGACTTTGCTGGAGGTGCTATGTTTAGTTTACGATTTTCCTACTACGTTGGCATGACAACGCGTACGCGATAACGTCGAGCGAACGAAACGAATAATGTTAATCAGCGCCATACAACGCTCTCGGTGAATTGCTAACGCGGTACACTACACCCACATGTCGGTCAGTTTGGAGTGGTTGTTTACTTTTATTTTCGCTGCAACCGGTTAGTTTCTTTGCAGTTTGCTTGACTGTTGTGTGTTGTTATATTTATTTATTGTGTTGTTACAACTTTACTTGGTGTCGGGTTTATTAATTTACATTATGATGAATCCGATCACGGATGTGGTTTGCATTTTGTTGGAAACTCCATTTAATCGATGGAAGGAACAAGATCAGAGTTTTAATCGTCATCCTGGTTTTCGGCCTACAGATAGTTATGTAGTAGTCAAATATTACAAAAATTGTTTTGCTGCCCTTGTTTACTAGTTTCCAATAAATATTCAGTGTGGAATAAGGAAGGATATGGAGGTATGTTAAATATATGAAGGTCTTTACATAAACATGAAGACTCGGCGGAGCATTTAAAATGCGAATTAATGCTAAAAACGTCTGTAAAAAATCAAAACACTATAGCTGACACTTTAAAAGAAAATGCTAAACTAGGTATATAAAATACATTTTAACGAAAACGTCCGATTAAATAGACTATTTATGTGCTTGGTAATTGACGCAATTTTGTACCTTGCAAAACAACAGTTAGTCTTTCGCGGCCATGATGAGAGCAGCGAATTAATTAATAAATAGGGGGAATTTAAAAAAACTTTTACGTTTATTAATTTCGAGAAGTTGAACTAAACGATCATAACGAAAAAATTAAAAATATCTTTACTGGTAACTCGAAAACTATTCAAAACGAAATAATTAATTATTAATTTAATGCATTTCTGATTATTTAAATGATCATGTAATGAAATGAAAAATGAAATAATGAACACACAGTTCTTTTCTGTGCAAGTAGGTGACACTACTGATATTACGCAAACCTCCCAGTGCTCCATAATTTTAAGATACGTTAATTCAGAAGGTTCAGAGTAGTCGAGAGATTCTTAGGATTTTATAATGTCAGCTCCGATAGAACGTCAGAGAATTTATATTCTCTATTGGATCAAATTTTGGACCAATTTGACTATAAACATAAATTAATAGGGCAATGTTACGATGCCACAAGTGAGATCTCTGGCCATCTAAATGGACTTCAAAAAAAAAAAAAAGAAATTGTCCTGATGCAGCAAAGTTTAAAATTATTTCTAAATGTCGAATTATTTTGCAAGCTTTAGTGGTATTCCCTCATTTTTTTATCACTCAGCCAAACGAACGTATGCTCTTTCATCTGCCTCTACGAGGTATATACCAACAATTACAGAAACTCGTTGGTCTTCAAATTCGAAGTTAGTAAATGTGATAGTTCAAGTTACGTTCTTCAAAAAAAATCGTTTGACATTCATTTTTGCATATCCAATATAAAACGCTCAGTGGCGGCTCGTCAGGGTAGGCCTCTGAGACCGCGCCTCACCCCCAAAATAAAGGAAAAGAGAATTTTTTTATATAACTTTTTATCTATTACCAATTAGAAATATACTTTTTAACAGTTTTACAACATAATAACATAAAAAAAAACAAAATATAATCCCATAATAAATATTTTAGAAAAAAAATTCTGACCACATCAAAAAACCTACCGTGCAATCCGTGCAAACCCATTCCTAAAGAAAGTGCTCTCGAATGAGGCGAAATAATTTTAGCTTGGAAAGTTTCGACTTCTGACCTATTTATCAACGGCCGGTGCCGATGCCGGCGAGTCACCTGATTACGACAGAGCGGGATGGCGATTGCCGATGCACGCGTTTTCTATTGCATTCTTGAGGCGATAAATCTGTAGCTTGGATATGCTTTTATTGGTTATTTAAATCACATGACTAGCGAAATATTCCAACGGCTTCTTTTTACGTGGTGCGTGCGGCTGAGAAAGAAATAGGAAATAGATTGCGATAATCGCTGATTGAGGGCGTTCGGTCTTTTAAGGTGAATAAATACGCGTGAGTAAGTTTTTGTTTTGATTTGGTAAGTTGGACCGTTCCATTTTTTGTATTTGCTTTTTGCTTTTGAAATGAATCCTATTCACGACATTATTGCTTCATTAATTGAAACGCCTTTTTTAAGAAGAAGCGAAACTGAAAAGAAACAGATATTAGGTAGCCGTCCGACGCCGAAAATTTTAGCAATATTTAACGATAAGAGGCAAGGTACAAAATATTCAAGAACTTTTCAAATATCTTGGTACGAAACTTATAAGTGGCTATGCGGAAGTATTTATAAAGAAAGCTTATATTGTTGGCCTTGTATTTTATTAGGTTGCGTCAAAAATAATTGGAGTTCTGGGGGCGGATATTCGGATTTAAAAAATTTTTCACGAGCAGTAAGATCGCATGAAAGTTCAAGAGAGCATATTAAAAATTCGGTAGCACTTACAAGACTGGAGCAAAATAGGGCGACTATTGCGGATGCACTACAAGAAAATGCAAGTCTTAATAAAATTGTTTATAATGAAAATGTTCGAAAAAACCGTTTATTATTAAATTATTTAATTGATGTTACTATTACTTTGGGTAAACAGGACTTGGCATTTCGAGGTCATAATGAAACAACAGATTCTTTTAACCGTGGCAATTTTAAGGAAATATTTGCATGCTTAATAAAAAGAAATGCCGAACTGCCGAATGAACATTGTGCTAAATTTAGTAATATTTTTACGGGACAATCTAAGACTATACAAAATGAACTAATTGGTTGCATACATGACTATATTCAAGAATATATAAAAAAAGAAATCAATGACACCGATTGTTGTTTTTTTGGCGTAATTGCGAATGATAGTACTGATATAACAGAAAAATCACAGTGTTCGATAACAGTTAGGTATGTGGCCAACGGATCTTTAAAAGAAAGATTTTTAGGATTTTTTGACGTTAGCGATAATAGAACAGCAGAGAGCCTTTTTCATTTAATACAAAACAGCTTAGAGCCTTATGACTTTAAAAATAAATTGGTCGCGCAATGTTACGATGGGGCTAGTGTTATGGCAGGTGAAATAAATGGGCTTCAAACAAAAGTTAGATCTATTGCTCCTTTAGCTATGTTTAGTCATTGTTGCGCCCACAGATTAAATCTAGTTTTACAACAGGGAACAAAACTGATTACCCAAAGTCGTATATTTTTTGTCACTTTATTAGGAATACCAAATTATTTCCACCAATCACCAAAACGGTCTTTTGTGCTTAATCAGATAGTAGGTAAAAGAATTCCGCGAGCTGTAGAAACGCGATGGTATACACGGTCTAAAATTTTAAACTTAGTGGCTAATCAATGGGACAATTTAATTATAGTAGGTATTTGAAACTATTATTAATGACTTAAGTTCTGGAACAGAATCTATTAATGGTGCAAAAGGATTTCTAAAGCATTTTAATGATTTCGAATTTTGCCTTTTAACGCATATTTATAAACAAATTTTTAGTTGCACTGATGTACTGTTTCAAATATTACAGTTAAAGCAATTATTGAATTTAGAAACAAGGACCATTTCAAAGAACTTTTCAATATTGCTAAAAAAGCCACTATTCTGCCAACTAACACACGTCGAGGGCAATGTTCTAGCGACTTTGATATTTTTACTAAATATAAAATATTATATTTCGAAATAATAGATTGTATAATTCTTCAATTAGGGACGCGGTTTGAAAATTTAAATAATTTAAATTTCTTTGCTTTAGTCGATTGCACAAAATATTCGGAATATGTTAAATGCTTTCCAGACGACTTATTAAATAATTTATTAAAAAATTATCCAAACATTTTTGACAGAGATAGATTAAAGAATGAGCTTACTGTATTGTATAGGGATGAACAATTTTCAAATTTAGATGTCGAAAAAAGTCTAGCTTTGTTATTTAAAGATTTTAAAGCAATTTTTGCGGAAGCATATAAGCTTTTTAATTTAGTTTTAACTATTCCCGCAACAAGTGTATCGGCCGAACGAAATTTTTCATGTCTTAAACGGATCAAAACCTACCTAAGAAACACAATGACACAAGAACGGCTTTCGGGTTTAGCAATGATGTCAATAGAGCAGGAATTACTGTCAGAACTTAGTAAAGACCAAAACTTTTACGACCAAATTATAGATAAATTTGCAACCTTAAAAGACAGACGTATAGATTTAATGTACAAAAAGTAGTTTTTTTATCTTATTTCATACAACTATTTATTTTAAGTTTTAATAAACTAAATTATGTTTTTATTATCGCAATCACCGCTATATTTTAGTGATAGGTGTACATATTTTACTTGTTTTGTTTACTTTTTATTTACTTTTTTTAGAGTTTATTTTTTTAGTTTTTAATAGTTTAGTAGGGCTATTGGCGATGACCTCCATTAAAAAAAAAGGTCAACGCGTCGCAGAATAATACCTCATGGGTGACGTGGAAATTTATTCACATTTAAACAAAATTAACCTCATGTAGCCTCACCCTTCAATATACTCACGAACCGCCACTGAAAACGCTGTCGTGAAGCGCTCTCTAAAAAAAGAAATGAACATTTTTTTTAATACCATGTTTGATAAAGCAAATTCTATTACAGAAATAAATCATTACAAACGTGAGCTTGCTAAGCTTTCACCTGAAGAAATTAGGGCTAAATATAGACCCCTTTTTTATGAAATATTGGACCATGTTTTAATGGAAATGACACTAAGCTTTCAAGACTCAGAAAAACTTTTTATGTTTGGCAGATTCTGCTAAATTTTCCGAATATGGTTTAGATTTTCCGACTGACCCGTTTGAAAATTTGTTACAGATATATGGGGTAATATTTTCAAAAAGTCAACGACTTAAAAATGAGCTTGGTCTTATTTTTGCCAATGACAGTATATCGGTGGAATATATCGCTGCAAGAGCAAGTGAAAAAAATTAATGAAAATAAAGATATTTTAACCGAAGTATATAAAGTGTTTTCCCTTATTTTGACAATACCGTCGACAAGTGCTTCAGTGGAAAGAAGTTTTTCTTGCCTCAAACATGTAAAAACTTATTTAAGAAATACGATATCTCAAAAAAGACTTCTCTATGCAATATTTCAATTCAAAAGGAATGTCTGGAGGAGATTAGAGCAACTCATCCATTTTTTGAGGATGTTATAAATAAATGTGCTGCTATGAAGGATAGGAGAATTGATTTAGTGTATAAAATTTAGGTAAGTCGTAAAAAATATTCTACCCCTTCCACATATAAAAAAAATTCTAGAAAAAAAAATTATTGGGATATTTTCTTGCTTCATTTGCACTTCACTTACTTTTTCACCCACGAGCCGCCACTGTAACATAATGGTTACCACATATTGTGAAACCGGGTTTAAGTCGGCTTTTACAGCAGAGTAATGCAATATAACACCAACTTTTCATCTATTACTGCTTACTGTAGGGGATTTTCATTTATATTTTGACTCCTACCTATAGCTTAAACTATATGAGATTTAAAAAAAAACTTTAAATTCAATGGTTGTAGGATTTTTTTTGTAACATCTTTTAAGAAAATTAGTTTTTTTGCCATATAACTTGTTTTTAAAATTAAAGATATCAAACCTGGTACATCGGTAAGAGCAGGTATATTAAATGAAATAATAATAATAAAAGGTATCCTATTAAAAAAAATAGGTTATTTATAATTTTCTACTTGTTAATGATTTGTATCAGTTTTTATTATAGATAAAGCCTCAGCTAGGTGTCAAATATATGAATGAAAGCCCTGCAGATATCTCATACATTTTATAGTATTTAGGATATGTATGGTATACAACTAATGTTAGATTTTCTGAATAATTCTACACTGGAAATAAATTTTAACGCTTACCAAACATATTTTTAAAATCTACTTCAAACTCAAATTATCATTGTCAAACTAGTTATCTGCTTGGCTATTATATAATTTAAATATTTATTTTTAATTCACTCTGTATATGTATAGATGGTTAAGTGATAGCCTTAAACAACAAGTTGCTTCTACTTCCGCCAGGTCACCTTTAATGAGGTAAGAGACGCAATAGATCAAATAAAGCCCAAAAAAGACAGGCACGAATATGTTTTTGCTGAAAAAAATAAAAAACGTCATTATCCAGCCAATACAAGGCTATTTAACATTTTCTTTCTTTCAAAAAGGCAAATATCCACCAGAATTCAAAACATCATCAAAAGTAATTCCAGTTAAAAAAATGAAGATAAAAATGATCCCAACAACTACTGACCAATAACAATCATACCTTGCATATCTAAAATTTTTGAACATCTTATATGCCTACTTTGAAAGTATGTAGCTCTTCTCCATTTCTCAATTTAGTTTCAGAAGGGATAGTTCGACAACACCGGCGGTATGTAATCTTTTGCGGTATATGCTTAGAGGCCTTGAGAGTAGAGCCTATGTAGGTGCTACCTTTTGTGTCTATCAAAAGCCTTCAATTGTATATCTCATAGGATCGTAATTGCTTGACTAAAATATTACCATATCTCAGACTAGCTCCTCACATGCAGACTACAGAGAACATCAAGTGGGGGGCTGCTATCAGACCAGGGGGAAGTCTCTAGGTGTGTCTCCCAGGGTTCTGTACTCCTTTACTTTTCCTAATTTACGTCAGTCGATGTGGCTGAAGACAAATTAATTCTGTTTGCAGATGATACAAACGCACTCACTGTGAGCAATAACTTTGAGGAACTACTGATGATAAGTATGGAGGAGGACGCTGAGCACCTTGGTGAATGGTTTAGCGCAAATGAACTCCTATTAAATAAAGATGAGACTGAAAATATTATATTCGGCGCGACCATAACTTTAAGAACCCTGAGAGTGCTCGCTTCCTGGGAATCTGCTTGGACCCTCGCCTTAGGTTTGAGAAGCATGTGGATGATATAGCAAAAAGCTATCCAAAATAATATACCTTCTTCGAAGTTGTTACCATGACATACCATGCTCTCTTTCACACGACTGCCACATATACGATCCTAGTATGGGGGCACTCTATCCACAGTGAGAGAATTTTTCGGCTGCAGAGGAGGGTGTTGAGAGTAAAGCACTTGCCTACCGAGCAGACGTGAGAGAGCTTTTCAAGCAAATTGGCATACTCAGTGCCATGCCAGTTTTTACTGTCTTGCCTAATCTTTGCCAGAAGGAACCTCAAGTTATGGTTACTTCGAGGTAATTTCCATGACCATAATACTAGACAAACCGAACCACTTGGTAAGGAATTCCTGAGACTTAATAAATCCATAGTAGGAACTTTGAATTATGCCATACTCTTTTTCAATAAATTACCTGTCAATGTACGAGAATTAAATGAAATGAAATACATAGGAGTGATAAAAACATTTTTTTATTAAAAAAAGCATATCTATTGCAGAGTTTATCAATGACGATATTTTAAATGTGTTATATATTGTATATTTTTTTTATTACTGTCAAAATGTACTTGTATATCATTGGTTTAATACTAAGATGTAAAATGTGGCGTTTTTTTCCTAACTTTTACTCCGACAATGGTTATTTAGCATTCAGGAGGTAACATTAGAATTTTAAGCTGTTTGACCAGGACCACTTTCCCTTAATATATACAAAGGCATTCCGAAAAACGACAAATTTATTTATTTTGGTTTGTGAAATAATTTATTGTCCTTTATACAGGCTAGCAGTTCTAACAAATTCAAAAAAGTGGTGAAGCACATCATATATTTTTGTACATAAACACTCATATAATCTACACAGAAACTTAATATTTTTAGAAAACGGAAACACGTCACTATGCCACATTTATTATATTTTTTTGCATATAAATCTTAACTTTTTTATTCTAATATGGAATCATGGACGAGAATCTTGCAAATAAAACAAAATTTTAAAAATAATATCTATTAACAACTAAACCACATATTTTATTAGAAAATCGTTTAACAACGGCCTTTCTTCCATGCTGTTATTTTCCAGCAAACAACCAATAACCTTATGAATGTTTATTAAACTTCCACCAATCACATTAGGAAACCTTCTTTCCTTATCTTCATTATAATTAAAAAGTAATCGTTTACTAAGATAGTCTCCATAAAAAGAAATATTTCCAACTTCAACATAAGAAGATAAATGGTTTGAAAACATTTGTATGGACATTCTCAGACTTTCTGCTTTCATTAATTTACTTGCTGGAATTAAAACTATTCTAAAATGAAATCCTAACTGCTTATAAATCGAACTTATCTCATTCATAATACTCTCTAATAAATCTGATTTTTCTGTTGAAGCTACAAATAAACCTATTTCAGAAGACTGATTTAAGTTAAAGAGGCTATCAGAACTGTTTTTTTCAACAGTTTGGTATTTTCTACCAACACAGAATGTTCTAATAGGAAAGTGTGTAGAGTTTACATAATGTTTTGTAAAGTAGGCCATAAATGCATATAAAGAACTAGCACCAACCAAATGTAATCTGTTCACTTCGTCGCTATCTATGCAATGTATATTTTCTATTGTTAATGCATCACTATTTGTTGAGGGATCTGTTCCACAACCTTCGACAACTATACTCTTAACAAAATCCGAATTAGAAAACTGTAAATAATTCAAATTAACCAGTTCATCACTGAAATAGTTTTGGATTGAGTATTCAAACAGAGCTGCGTCAGATTTTAGGTAGCAACTCATGTGGTTAATGTATTTTAGGTAACCTTTTTGATTACCAAGAATTAGATGATTCTCACTTTTAAAGTCCGTTTTTTCAAGGTACCTATACAATTCTAATTCTTCATGCTCAGGTGTTTTTGGATGCAGGTAGTTAGGCAAACCTAAAACTTTCAGAACAGCACCCTCTTCGATGCTATAACTCATGGCACGTAAGTTTTTCAAATCTTCCTTGACCAGTTTTAAATGCATTTTTAACTTATTTATTTCTTTATTTACATCACTGCTCTCTTGTACTTTTATAAGGTTTGATATTGTTTGTCCAATTTTAGCTCTTGTCTGCTCTAAGATATTTTTTCTATCTTCGACTTCTTTGAAAATGTTCCATCTTTCTTCAATATTACTTATATCAATAGGTAGCTTACGAAGCCTGACATTTTCAATTAAAACATCTTTGTGTTTTAACTGGGTTTCAAATTCAATAATTGGTGAAAGGATTGCAAAATGTTTGTGGGCCTTGTCTCCTGTTATATAAAGCGCAGAAGAAAACTGCCGCCCACATATTATAAATTTAATTCTATGTAATAACATGGTCAATTGACTACTTATTTCTTACTTTTTTGATAGTTGACTTATCTTCAGATTCAGGCTGAGTTTCAATTTTTCTTTTTGCTGGCGGTTTCCAGTTACCATGGCCTGCTGCCCGCTCAGAGTCCTCGATGGTGTATGGCTCTTCTTGTAATGCTTTTATTCTCCTTTTATGGACTTTAGTTGTGAAATGTTCTTGCAAGGCTTGGCTGTTAATGAAATAGCGTGCACAGTGTATACAATAAAACTGTGCGTTTCCAGGTTTATCAAAATCTACTTCCTGGTTTAATAGCTGTTCAGCATTTTTCTCTTGCAAATCTTCATCAATCTGAAAAAAATATCTTATTTACCTGTATAAATGATCTAATGGAATTTGCATATTTTAACTCATATGTTGTTTGCCTGTATAAATTCACCTTATATCTTACGAAGTTTCATTTGGAAAACTTGTATAGTAAAATTGAAGTAACTTAAGTCGAGTAAAGGTGTATAAACTAGTTTGTAACAGAATATGGACTATGCCCAATTATATTCCAGAATGGCAAGAATAATGGGTAAACAAATTTAATGGCAGGAATACAGGATTGGATAACAATCTCTAAAATATAAAGTCAGTTTCTTATGTTTACTTATAAATCACGAAATCTAATGCTTTGTCAAAATTTTGAAATTTTGGATGAACTGAAATCCATACAGGAGCATTCTGAAGTAGTATATCGACAAAATTTAATATAAACTTGCGGATAAATTTACCTGATCTAAGTCTTTAACTCGTCGTTTCGTTCGATATTTCTTTTTAAGGTTAGTGTCGCCGGAATTATATTTTTTCCTTTTATATACCATCACAACTTCGATACCTTCTAATATGAATTAAAACTAAACTTAAAAGCATACGGTCTTAAGTAAAAAATAGGAAAATGCAGTGCCAACGCATATATATTGTATATAATATGTAACAAAAAATCTTTGATTTAAAGATGACAGCATTGACAGCCACGTGCTATTTATTCAATGCCTATTTATTATTTAAAGGCCTTGCTATTTGTTAACAGTAAAGCAAGGAACATAATGAAGATACGTCATTCATTTTTCCGTTCATTACCGTTCATTATCGTCATACTTTTTTTTTTTTGTGTATTTTTTGAGGCTTTGTTGGATACTTTTTTGAAATACAAGTTATAAATGGTTATATTTAGTTCCAGTGTCAAAATTAACACCCATTTTTGTACCACAAGTGTGAATTGAATTGAATTGCTAGATTGTTGGCGCGGATACTAGTCCATTTGCCAGATTGCTCTCCGTCCGGGGCTCAGAGTTGATAAATCAGCGGCCCGCGAAGTCGGCCTTGCACCTTATTCCAATTTGGAGACGTTATTGGTAGGATATCCGGATGGCGAGCTCTAAGCTCCCGAATACCCCGAAGCTTTTTAATATTTCCTCTTTAAATTCTGAAATGCATCTTGGCTTCCACTAGATGCCCCTTGAGAGTACTACTGATATCACGAGATGACCCTTTCTTTAAAGCTATCCCCTTACCCCTCCCACTCCCGCCACGTAGCGGCCATTACGCTAATATTCTATGTAGAACTGCGGCAGACGAACGGGATAGAATGCAGGAACAACTAGGCCTCAAACGTTCACAGCGTCTGCTCCCTTTCTAACTGGGCCGTTAGTTTCCACTCTGAGCTGTTGAGTCTCCCGTTTCCCCCCGAAATAAAACAGCAAAACCGAACACGTGGCACCACTTATGTTAATAACACAGCGGTCTGCATTCGACGAGACGAACCGGAAGACTATACCACAAGTGTGTACTTCCTTTTTAAGTTGTGTTTTTGTAAGTTAGTTTTTACGTTAGTTAATATAGAACTTCCATTGTGTTCCAAGCGTTAACAATCAACCAGGCACAAAACCTTGCTCAAAACATGGGGGAATGTTTTGTGCAACCAGAAACCTCATACCGGCCAAATGTTGCCAAGAGTAAAATTCGAGAACGAATTACAACTAAAAATATATTTTTTAATCATGTACATAAAACTATGCCCTGAATTTCGGTTAAATTTGAATCGAACGGACTTTGACACAGAATCATCAGATTTTTGGACGCTGATCTCTAATCTAAAAAAAATATTTGGCGGCGCCTCTTTTTAAGCTGTTCATACTCAAAGTGTTTTTACTCTTATCGCATATTTTTCAATTTATTGGACAAGGTAATTAATAGATGGGAAGAAAACACAAAAAAGATGTAGGTACAAGTTGCATAAAATATGACAAAAACATCAGTCGTGTAGCTAGCTGAAGGCGTAATCATAATAGGGACGCCAGAATGAAGTATAGTAACGTTAAAATATTATTTTTTGCAGACGCGGAAAGTACAAAATAAAAACCGGTTAGCCCCTTATCGAAAACAAAACAACGCATACTTTTAGGTGGGCGCCATTTCAATCATTTTAGGGATGCGGAGTGCATATGCCTCCTTCACGACCCCCTGGCTACGCTACTGAAAAACGTACATGCAGTTTATTATATAATTTTGTCGAAAAGAAAGAAACTTCGTAAACAACTCAAAAACGAAACATGACTAAAAAATTGTTTTAACATTGAAATTGCATTGTAAAGGTTCCATTTCCGCTAGTACATTTTTTTTTAGTTTTTTCTTTATCCAAAGCTGTAATGTTGTACGTAATTGTGGTTTAAACACAAACAGGTTATTGAGATTTAATCACGCTTCGTAAAATTTAGAAGAATGTCGGACGAGACTGACTGGAAACCTCCTAGTCGACAAATTTAATGCATGGAACACAATGGTACTGGCGTACACTTTTTACGTAAAAACTAATATACAAAAACGGAACTTAAAAATGAAGTACACATTTGTGGTACATAAATATGTAATAATTTTGGCGTTGGAACCATAAACCATTGGTCAATTCGTTTATAACAGTTGAAACTGAATATAACCGTTTATAACCTATATTTTAAAAAAAGTATCTAAGAAAACACCGAAAAATACACACAGGAAAATAAGGTTTGAGGTAAATGGACGGAAACGAACTTGGTAATGTTCATTGTGTTCGGTGATAACGCTTTGAACACAATGGAATTTTGGTATATGTTTAACGTAAAAACTAACCAACAAAAACTGTAATTTAAAAAGAGTATATATTTCAGTCTTCCGGTTCGTCTCGTCGAATGCAGACCTCTGTGTTGTTAACATAAGTGGTGCCACGTGTTCGGTTTTGCTGCTTTATTTCGGGGGGAAACGGGAGACTCAACCGCTCAGGTGGAAACTTACGACCCCGCTAGAAAGGGAGCATACGCTGTGAACGTGTGAGGCCTAGTTGTTCCTGCATTCTATCCCGTTCGTCTGCCGCAGTTCTACATAGAATATTAGCGTAACGGCCGCTACGTGGCGGGAGTGGGAGGGGTAAGGGGATAGCTTGAAAGAAAGGGTCATCTCGTGATATCAGTAGTACTCTCAAGGGGCACCTAGTGGAAGCCTAGATGCATTTCATAAATTTAAAGAGGAATTATTAAAGTACTTGAAAGATTCGGGGTATTCGGGAGCCTTGAGCTCGCCATCCGGATATCCTACCGATAACGCCTCCAAACTGGACCAAGGTGCAGGGTCGACTTCGAGGGTCGCCGATTTAACGACTCTGAGCCCCGGACGGAGGGCAATCTGGCGACTGCCTCGTAGCAAAGCCAATAAGTCCTGTTATGTAACAGGCTAAACAGGAATGAAGAAGAAGAAGAGTATATATTTGTGGTACAAAAATGGAGAGTAATTTTAAAGTTAAAACAAAACAAAACCGTTTAAAACCTATATTTTAAAAAAAGTGTCTAACAAAACATCGAAAACCTCATAATGCCCGGAAAACTAACCTACAAAACCGAATCTTAAAAATGACGTGCACTTTTGCAATACAAAAATAGGTGAAAATTTTAATGGTGGAACTAAATATATATAACCGTTTATAACCCAGAGTTCAAAACATTGAAAAATACATAAAGAAAAATAAAATTTGATGTAATCGGACAAAACAAAAGCCTTAACTTTTATTGTGTGTGTTCCATGTTTAAACGAAAATAAAATTTTACTTAAATGGACGTAGTAAATGTCGTAATTTCCATTGTGCTCCACGCTTTCAGTTCTTGACTCTCTGTTTATTTTATTGGTTCAGATAGGAGAGTTGTGGCGCCACCCTAAATCGCAATATTGCCGAATTTATTTCTAAGAAAGAGAATTTAAATAAACTAATGTTTATATACCGTTAAATTGAAGTGTATGCTTAACAGTATACTGATTTATCTGAATGAATTGATTTCATTTCTTCAAGAAGCTTGTATAACAAATACAATTCTTCAGCAAATCTTTTTGAAATATGTGTATAATGAACCGGTACTTGCTGGAATAGCATTCATTTACTCATTTAATTTAAGGAGCAAGCATAAAATAATACAAATACTTTACTAACAGTCAATTTATTACTTTCCCAAAGATACATACCTCCTGGTAATAATTTTAGCAGTTTTCTCCGAATACTTCAATTAAATTAAATTAATTAACTTCAATTTAACGTTATATACTACATAAGCATACCTAGCTTTTATCTGTCTAGGTATGGATTTATTAAAATGTCTTGTTTTTAAATGATGATTATAAAATTGCTTTGTTGTATTGCACGTGTGCTCTGAATATTATAAATACTGTTTTCAAACCTCCTAGTTTTGTAAAATGGTAATGTGACAATAAATCTGGTTTCTTAAAATATTTATTCTAAAATAATGAATGCTGTTAATCCTAGCGGTAGTTCGATAGATCCGCTGTGAAATATGATACGTTTGTTTTATTTATATAATCTAAAGTGTCTAGAGAAAGAGGCAGTTCAATAAATGAATTTACGGCTGGTAGTTTTAGTTTTTGTTTTAATATAACGATCATTCAGCTAATGAATGTTTGTCATTCTGCATGATTATTTTAATCGTTTGATAAATTGCTTAAACAAGACTGGACAATAAGTAACCTGTTTTTTAAAAATTGCATTTCGCAAGAAAATTAAGTCGGGCAACGTTGCCAAACTTTTAATTGATATGCATTAAAGATCTATTTTATTTTGAGATTAAGGTAATTCTATTTCAAACTACGTTACAAATAAAAGAAGGATAGAGAATAGAAACGCACATTCACAGTGCTAGAAAGTTTTTAAAAGAATATAGACTATATATAAGGTGCCATCTATGATGTGATATTATACCTAGTATAATTATTGATTTCCTTCTCAGAAATCTTGAGAAAGGTTTCTGTAATTTTTGTCCCCTCTTGGGTAACATTTAATTTTAAAGGTTAAATATTTATATGTATTATAAGATGTAATACATATTATTTTATTTAAAAAGCAATATTTGTGTAATTTTCACACTCAAGATTTCTATTGACAATAAGCTGTGCTTTTTTAGATTTCAAAAAACAAAATTTCCCTTTGCCATCCTTTCGTTATAGCATGCGTGTAGATGGCGCAACCGCAATTCCTACTCCTACCCGATAGCCAAAGTTCTCGTTTGAACTTCCCAAGTTTGTCTTGTCAAATGTTTGTGTATTTTTAATCGAAGTTATGGGCCAGTAAATTTAGTTTTAAAAGTTGTATTATAGTGCGGTGAATTATATATTGTGCAAGGTACAATTTTTTCGGTTTTTTAAGTGTTTTGTTGTAGTATTAAGAGCTCGAACTTAAAACAATATAATATCCTTCGTGTGTTCTCATAACGGAGACCGGCAGCCATGTTGTAAAGAATTCAGCTAGGCATCATGGGTTAACGAAGTGGAAATTGCTGTCTGTAATTCGGGAAAAAAATTGTTGTTATTTAATTGAAAGCGCTGCATTTGGTCTTGAAATCGTGTTTTTTTCGAAGACCGATAACGGTGAGGCGCCTAGTGCAGCGCTCGCGATGTATCTGCGCACGAAGTGAGTGCAACGTCGCGGTAGTTAGCGCAGGGAGTCGACTGCCTGGTTAACGACTGCGAGCCCGAGCATCCCTAAATGTGGGAGGTGAACTGAAAGATTTCGGGAAACCGCTTATTAAATGTGTCGAAGCTGCGAATAAGAATCTCCGACATGTAATTTTCCGATTTCGGGTCGTGTAAGGTACTCCTTGAACTAGATTTTTCCGCCGTCGCGATGGCCGAAATCCTCGGGAAAGACGAGGCCACGTACTCGAGGGAAAGGGACGGTTTCCTTCGTGATTTGCGGCATTTTCATGAATCGAGAGGGTAAGTATATAATAATAAATCAGCATTACCACACCAGTGTTGTGACTCAAATAATGACCGTTTTGTCTCTTATAGGACGCCGTTTAAAAGGTGCCCTACCCTCGGGGGTAAAGAGATTGACCTCTATCTTCTCTACTCTTTGGTTACAGCGGAAGGAGGATGGATAAAGGTAAGTTTTTTTTGTCAGCCATATTCATATTTATGTTACATTTATAACATTACAAATATTCATTGTCCTTGAATTTAAATAGATGTAATAAATGTGAACACATTTTTCGTTCTAACAGAAATATTTTAATATTCTTGGGGCTATTGTTAAGTTTTTAAACCAACAGTAAAATTTTGATTGAGAAAAAAATAGATACTCTTCTGTATGCATTATATTTATTTTCCTTTGTTTCACGGAACTCTGTTGTAATTAGTATTTTATTATTTATAGGTTCAACTGGTATAATGTCTGTTCTGATTTCTCTTTATCCATTAATCTTATAATACATGTATTATTATGTAGGCCTTGCTAAATATATTTGCTTAACCCATAACTGAACATTTACTCAGATATAAAACTTTGATAAATAATTAAGAAGTTTTAAAATCATTTATTATTTGAAAAAAATTATTTATTATATAAAAAAACACTGGTTAGGTATAATAATATTTGAATGAAATTATGTGAACTGTGGTTTTCAAACCTGTTTAATATTATGAATCATGGCTGATCTCTTATCTAATGGTTTCTCAAAGTGAAATTTAAAGCAAAATTAATAATACAGTTAAGTAAATCACAAATATGGTGGTTAAGAAAACCCTTGTAGTGATTTTTTTATTACTTAAGGTATATTCTTGGTCTTGGTATATTTTTACACAGAGATCTGAAAATTCTAATTTCTGTATGCACTCACTTACTGTTCCAATAATTGTAAATATTAATTATAATCTCATCGGTTAAAAAAATACCACATCCATATGATATTTGCACTTAATTGAACTGATTACCATTGGTGTCCTTTTTAATTGATTATTTTTAAATTGATTATGTAGGTGAGTTCTATTTCTCCAATTTACAATTTATGTAGCAAGTTTAAAATTTTGTTGTGTTATCCAACATTGCTTTTTTTTTCTTTATCAAAATTTCCCCTCCCTCCTCATCCACCCCCACCTTTCTTAGTGATACAAAATTGGTCTCCAAATAATGACATTTTATTTAATATCATGTACAATACATTCAAGAATGATATTTACCTAGTTAATTAGAGAATCAATATCATAAATTTAAAAGTTATTATTTATTTATTTCTTTAAAATACATACATTAAAAGATGTATTTAAAGTTATGATTCAAAAATCTCTCGTTTAAAGATTTAAGATGGAGGGATTTTGAAAATACTATTTATATTATAATATATAAAAAGTATTTACATCCAAACTAAACTAAACCTAACACAGTGTTCACTGACCCTGCTATGGAAATAATACATAATATAATACCTATATTATATATAAGAATTAAAAGAAAATATTAGGGCGGCAAGAAGTAGTATATAGTAGAAAATGGATTTTTTTTTTGGGATGACTGCTAAACAATGAAAGTTGGCATACTAGACATGGGTTTCTGTCTTAAGGTCTTTTACTATTAGTATAGTCAACTAGTTGAAAGATGACTACAACTAACGCCAAAATGAATACATATAAGAATTAAAATTAAGTCCGGGATTGGCAGGTAAGATATTGGATGTCTGTCTATAGGACAAAAAATGCTGTAAGTGTGAGACTATATAGGAAAATATAAGGTTTCCAATGCTATGAAACTTCAACAGCTTTGTCTGCAATTTGACAAAAGCTTTTTCAGAATTTTAGTTTTATTAAAATATTTATTTTAAAGGGTAAATTCAGTTATTGAAGCTAGAGTGTTTGTGTGTGTGCTATACATACCATAATATAATATCGTTCATTTTTTTGAAACAAACCAGTCTTACTTAGTTGTTTTAAAAGTAGGTATTAAAGTTTTGTATATATAATTGACAAACAAAATGATATTGAAATAATTAATTTAATCCGCAGATTTGAGTAGAATTTTTAAAGCAATTTTTTAAATATTATTTAATGAATTGTAAGTATTATCTTGTTTAAGTAAATGAAACCACTTATTTAACATATATTTCTGTAAGGGCTGTTTAATATTTTTTCAGGTTTTGCTTACATAAGGAAGACAATCATCAAAATTACCTAAACAAATATAAAAACTCATCAGATTTTAGGGAGTTACTTGGAAGAATCAATATTTTAAGCAACACTAAGTACAGAAGATGATTTAAAATATTGAGTCTGTCAGTTTTTTTCCCAATATGGGATTTATCAGTTCTAAGCTGAAGATAATTATACTTTCTTTAGAAAGGGAGTTTCATGAACTAATTTACATAAAACCGTTTAAATGTTTATTTGTTCAGAAATATTAATTTATGTTGTCACAATCTAACCAAACTATCTTCATATTAAAATTAAAATTTGACACATTGTTGGACTGCTTAATTACTACTGTTTGCTTTGTCGATAAGAGAATAATTAAGTTGCTGATTTCAGAAACACCTAAATTCACAGCTTGTGCAGGGTATTTCTAATATCAATAATTAAATTATTACCTTAGAAAGCTTGTTTTTGATATATTTCAAGTGGCAAATTACAAGGCAATTTACAAGCTTTGTCAGGTATAACAAAAGATTTAAATGTAAAGTAGGTACAGTGGTTTTAAATAGCATAAAACTTTATAAACAGAACTTAAAAATTAGTCAATTTTATTAAAACAGATGCATGCATAAAAAATACAGTTACAACATTGAAGGCAAACAAACCATTACAATTAAAAAAGCAAATAAATATACAAAAAAAGTATATAGTAGACAAAAGATATTTAACATAAATATAGATAAAATGTATCTGTAAAATATTGTATAATGTTTTTTATTAACGCCCTTTGAACATTTTTCTGCAACTTTCCTGGTGCTTAGTTTGTTACACATTTTTCTTCCAGTGTAAATAAAATTTGGCAAAGAAATACATAATCTAGATACATGAGTATTTCTTGTGGGACATGCAGTTTAAGATAGGATTTCTGAACAGTGGCGGCTCGTCAGGGGACGCGGGTGAAGCGCCGCTTGACCTATATTTTCCAATCAATTTACTTAAAAATAAAAATATTTTTAAAATATTAAGCATTTTATAATCTATGTTTCTATTATAAAAATGTAGTATGTTTTATATAAATTCACATTATTTACTTAATTATACCATTGTTATCTATAATAATGACTTAAAAACCTAGCGCGCTGAACACCTTTTCATAAGAGCGACCCGTTGAGGAATCACAATCAGCAGTTAACAAATTTCGCTTCAGACTTCCCCCCCACGCTGGCTTCCGCGCTCAGATTTGTTTACGGCAGTTTTTATGGCAACGCGATGGTGAATATCCGTGCCGTAAGCTAAATAGAGATGGGAGCGGCATAAAACTGCTGCTGCACGCACTTCTTCGCTTGTTATAGAATTAATGTAAGTTAGTGCGTACGGATCATCGGAGGCGGAAGCAGTTTTGAATCGTGTCGTGCATCGTGGCATGTAAATGTTTCTAAGAACAATATATTTAAAGTCTTAATAAATTCATATTATTTCCTCTAGGTATAAAAAACGCTCCAAAGCTATGGATAATCAACATCATAAAAAGATAAAAAAATAGCCATTGTGGGCGTGGCATTTTTTGCTTGGGGCGCTATTTTTGCGTACAGAGCTGTACACCTACGCTGCGCTTCACCCATTCTTAAATCCACGAGCCGCCACTGTTTCTGAACTAAATTTAACAGGTTTGCTATAGAGTCAATATATTTGTAGATTTTTCCCACAACCCCCTAAGAAATCGTTTAACAACCAGACAAAGTAGGCGCGGAAACAAATGATAACACATATATGTGTGTTGTTTTCATAACAGACGTTTGTATTAGGAAAATAACGCACATCATTGTATAATATCGTAAAATCTGCTTTGTTCGTTAATAACAACCTTTTAAAAATAGTTTATTCTGTTACTCTAATAAAAAAAAAATTTGTTTTAATGCTTGCAGATATAATGTTACTGTTATAATTAAGAATATTATTAATAATGTAATATTCATGGAATCGGCTCCAATGTGCGATGCGTCGAACGTTAAAATGTTGCGAAGTAGGCTGGGTCAGGTACAACAAAACGGCAAATTATACGTGATCGTCTAGCGCGTTAATTAATTTACGTTTTTAGAAGGTATGTAAGAAATACGTGTTTTTTTATTGGTGTTTTCTTGTGTTGTGGGAAAAATATTGTACACAACTCATTGGAAACAACACACTCATATGTTATATGCCACTTTCTATACTCGTTATGTAATATACTACAAACAAAGGTCTACAAGAATCGTAGGTTATGGCTTTAGGTATACGTATCTAAAAGTTCTTTATTTGAATGCAGAGTTAGGCCAGCTTCCCAAACTTAAGGAAGGAAAGGCAAAAACATGCTGCAAATAATATAATAAAAATTCGTTTACCCGAAACCTTCCGGAGTATAAATCTTTCCTTTTGTTAGGAATAGTGAAGTGTAGCCCAATTTAATTCGGCACATATTCATTTAGTAGCATATATACTTTTTTTTTGGCGCTATTTTGTTGCCCCCTATTTAATTCGTACCAAACAGTTTCTGTCAATGCCACATTTAATTTTTAGGCATAATTTAAAATAAATTGAAAAAATAGTTTTTACACTGATTTTTTAAAATCGTCATTTTGTTCGGTCACATTTAATTTTAGTGCAAAAACTAGAGTGAATAAGATTTTTTTACGTTGATTTCAAAAGAAAATATTTGGCCGCCATTTTGTTTCGCCAGCTTGAATTGTATCACAATTTTACCAGTTTGTCTTTATATCGCACTTAATTCTTGCACACAATTTGAAATCAATCTAATAACTAGTTTTTCAGGATGATTTTTTAAATATTTTATTAGGCCGCCATCTTGAATTCTTGCCGAAGTATTACCAGCTGATTCATCTGTAGTACATGATTTGTATGCGAAATTTAATTTTATAGTAATATTTTTTTTTAATTTCATTAGGCTGCCATTTTATTCCGCCATATTGAATATTACCAAAATGTTACCAGAATTCTGGACCGAAATTTGGAATCACTCGGATAAGTATTTTTCTAGCTATACCGCGAACAGACAAATAGATAGACCAACGGAATTGAGAAGACATGTTTTTCGGCATCTAGGGACCCTGTAACGTAAAGATCTACAAAAATCTCGATGGTTATTTTATCACTATTACAATAATATTCTCCCTTGTATTGAATACAAAATTCGTAGGTCTTACAACCAAATATATCGTTTAATTTAGAAGATAAAATAAATGGGAAAATATCTGTTCATTTTTAAAAGCAGAATTCTGAGTAAAAGCAGTTTTTTAGGTATCTAAATATTATCTATACTTATAGTTATCGTTACTTAAAGTATGACTCAACTGTTTATGCTTTTTCATTTTTAGGAAATGTATTTTTTATAAATAAATATGTAAAAAAGCGCCTATTTGTGTTCTGAAAGAACACTTTTCAAAGATTCGGTAAATTTTATCTAGAACTTACCTCGTATAGAATTTCTGTATGTACAGGTGACACAGTTTATATATGCATCAATTTTTGTTAATAATTTTACACAAATCGTAGAAACTGCAATTTGAGTAAGTGTTTTTGGTACCGAATTTTAAAACAATTTATTAGGAGGCTATTTTGTTGCATCTAATAGCTTTACACCAAAACTTTCTCAGATTTTCTTATATCGTAACTGATTTTTTTTGCAAATTTATTTTTTAATCATTTTGTGATGCCGCCATTTTGCTCAGCTATATCAAATTGTTACCATGCCGTTCCCCATATGACCCTTGATTTTTGACCAAAATATGAGCTTAGTCGGATAAGTAATTTTTGAGCTATGCCTCCCTGAGACAAATCGACGGAAAGGAGATACCAAGTTTTTCGGGCGAGTTAAAAGATGTCATAAAGGTCTAAAATAATATCCTCTTTCTCTAGTGATATCTCTAATCCAAAATTTCTGGTCAATTTCGAAATTGGTTTTTAAATTTCTCATATTTCAAAATTGACAAAAAAAATAGATTTTTTTTTCTAAATCTAGTTAATATTATATATGTATACACACTTTTTTTACTAAATACACTAATTTCGGTATAGGGATATCAATTCTGGGATCTCGGAGGAAAAACATTTGTCGAAAATACTAGGATTAGACCGTTCAATTCCGGGATTAATCTTGTTTTTTATTTATACGCCGGGACTTCCCCGTTGTTCAAATCTCGTAATAATACAGATTTTGTCATTGTGTCTGCGACCTTGAACAAATTAAAATTGGTGTTGAAGGAATTTATCCAAAATTAAAACACTACTTACTACTGATCTTCAAGAGACATTAAGAACGAGAATCAAAGAACGCAGAGCCATTTATTCTGAAATTCTCTGCTATCTCACAAATCCAGAATTATTTATCTTATTAAGTCTTAATTAAAAAAAATTTAATTAGGCTAATTAATTAACTAATCAATATGAAACAGAGTTCAGCGACGAAAATAATATTCTACTTGTAGAAATTCTGAAAGCGGCAAAGGAACCTAGTTTAATTGCAAAAGCTTTAAAAAAAAATTTGGAATATCGAGTAATACAAAACAGACGAAAAAAAAAATAAAGGGCGGTTCATTAGGCAAGAAACTGACCAATACCCAAATGGTGGCAGTCGTGGTCGTAATCCATAATGTTATTAAGCCCACAAGCGTGGAACCTGAAAGATGTTTTTCTTCCACAGGGTTTTTATGTAACAAAATATATTCAATGCTTGGAGACCAAACTGTAGATGCACTATGCCCTAATATTTTTGCGGTATTTTAAAAATTAGTAAACTCAGAATTTTTTTTTGTTAAATTTGATGAAGTGTTTGTGATTAATTTCTGCGTTTGACTTAATACAATAAAAGTTATTAAATATCATTGTTGTTTTTTTTTCGATGTCTAATCCTTCGGGATTGACATCCGTAATTCTGTATATCTACAAGGGGTCAAAATAATAATCTTTAATTTATTTGAGAAGAAAATGAAACATCATCAGTCAATACCAGGCAGTGCAAACTGTAATGATATAAGGGGCGATATTGTCTGCATGGATGATTTTCTCCAACTGCACTGAACGTTCTAACAGTCGCATAACGTTTATATATCGATGTGTTTATATTGTTAGCGAGTTCAGCTGACTGTGTTCGCGGATAGCACCGCGCGCGTTGCCTCCCAAGTTAACAATCAGAAAAACTTTGGAAGCCGATTTCTCGGTGATGGGCGGGCGCGTGCGGCCGGCACGATGGAGGAAAGGTGGCCCATCTTTGTCGTGCTGCATCATATAGTGCGGCGCGTGCCGCAACTTGGTCTAGGTCAGGGTCTCAACTGTTTTGTTTGCCCCGGACCCCCTTCCTCCCGCCGCCGTTTCATCATGTCCCACAGAGCCGCAGCTCATGGTCCTATCACCCGACGATGGCGACGGGACAAACTGAGTCAACGCCGACAGTCGCGGGTATGAAAACTAACTGCTAACACCTTTCTCGATTCATTTTATTTAGTACTTTCGGTTATTTTGATCATTGCGCCTAACAATGATCAATTTTCTAAAATGAGGGTAACGAATTTCTGTGCATTCAGTTTTAAAGGTATTTGTTTTTTTTTTTTAGTTATTTTCTGTAGTTGGAATTAAAGACTGAAATAGTTTTTAATTTTCTTATTACACTTCTATAATAAATTTTATTTTATTTTATATTATATTTTAATAATAATACAATACTAATTCTAATAATAATTGAAAAACAAAGTTGAGGAACTGACTGACACTTCTGGTGTCAATAACAAATAAAACCCAAGTAAAATAATACCCACTTTTTAGTATTTTTTTTAAAATCGGTTTTATCTATACTTTCCTCGTTGTAAAAGGGAAGTATTGTAATCGTGGAAAAATCACCCTCTCAAGTTTTTATAAATCTTCACGTTTTAAGATTCTGCTAGATGCCAAGAATATTTTTTCAATTCAAATTTTGATCAAAAATCGAGTGTCACAGGAGGATGAATTACATTATGGTAAAAATCCAATATGGCGGAACAAAATAACGACCTAGTAAAATATTTAAAAAAATATTACTAAAAAACCACTTATCCAATTTTCCTGAGATTTTGTACAAAATTCAAGTATTACGTAGAAATCAATCGGTAAAATGTTGGTGCGAATCCAAGATGGCGAAGCAAAATGGCGGCCTATTAAAATATTTAAAAAATTGGCCAGAAAAAACTATTTATTAGAAGATTTAGAAGATCAACGTAAAAAGTTTTTCTTATTCAATTGACTTCAAAATTTTTACAAAGATTAAACCTGATATACGAATAAATTGGTACGAATTCAAAATGACGGTTTTAAAAAATCAGTGTAAAAACTACTAAATTATTCCCAAAAACCAAGTGTGGAGGAGGTAGAAACTGGTAAAGTATTGGTAGAAATCCAATATGGCAGAAGAAAATAGAGCCTATTAAAAATGTTAGGCGAATTTACCGATTTTTATGCTTAATTTTTGTAATTTTGTTACTCTAATTTCTGGAAATTGTTCCCTTTCCTTCCTTCCCCAGTTCCCTTTTTTGCTATAGATGGTTTCAGCAATTTTCTTTGTTACTTTTTGGATATTTGTATTTGTATGAACTGAAATTTTTGCATTTTCATAGACAATTTGTAAGGGTTACATTATTGTGAAAAAAAATCAGATTATGCACTTTCCGTTGATCTTTTTTTTTATATTAATTGTATGAATATTTTATCAGTTTCAGTTCACACGGCCTAATAAAATATTTAAAAAATCAGCTTGAAAAAAGTACTTATTAGATTAATTTCGAATTTTGTTCAAGCATAAGTGAAATCGAGATATAAAGTGGTAAAGTTGTGGTACGAATTTAATATGGCAAAACAAAATGGCGGCCAAATAAAATGGTTAAAAAATCAACGTAAAAAATCTTATTCAATGATGACTTTAAATTTTTCAGAAAAACAGCAATTAAAACAGAAATAGAGAACGCTCGAAATGTTAATTATTTGGTACGTACAGGGTATCCGGATTTGGTTGCAAAAGCAGGGTATCTCGCTTATTTTTAAAGATAGAACCTTGCGGTTTTCACGAACCTGAGCTAATTTTTTGTGAAACTCATGAAGCCGTAAACAAAATTTTCATAGCATTCTTCGTTTATGAGATACAGGGCGAAATAGAAAATTTTGCATTTTGGGACCCCCCTCGTATCTCGGTTATCCTTTAACTTAACGCAAAGGGAAAAATTGCTGCTTATGCTGCTGGATCCAGTGGCGTAGTCATATTTTTCATTTGAGTTGTTATTTTTTAGATATGACCCAAAGTTGTGTTTTTTTAAATGGGACACCCTGTATATTTGTCCAGAAATTGATTTGTCCTTTTAAAAGCTTCTCAAAAATATATAATAGTATGGGTCTATTTTAATAAACAACAAAAATCCTAATTTTTATAATTATCATCCCAAATTTTGCAGTAGGCTATGCAAAACGATGCCGTTTTCTTGGAAGCAAATGACATTTCCCAATTTTGTACGCGTATATAAAATATAGCGCTAGTTTTTTGTATTTATTTATTGTGTAAAAATATATTTGTATTATTATGGAAGAAAACCAAACTTTCGAACATTATGAAAAGTACGATATGTTAGCTTGTTTTATATTAAGTAATGAAAGTGTTGAAGCGGCTTCTGAGATGTATTTTAACAGGTAAATAGTTAATTTTTAGGTATGTTGAAATATTATTGCTTAATTTTTAATTAGATATCCAGAAAGGAGGCAACCTAATATATCCATTTTTTATCGGATAAAAAAGAATTTACTTAATCACGGATCATTTATCAAACCTCGTACGAAAACATATAATAAAGAAAATCGGGAGGCTGAGGAAATTACGGTTTTGGCTAATGCAGAAGCTTACCCTACAAACTCTTGTAGGGCCAGTGAAAAGAGCTTAGGGATTCCAAAAACTAGAGTTCAAGAAATTCTAAAAAAGCACAAATACCACCCATACAAATTTAGGCTCGTGCAGCACTTACAGCCAGGGGATGCAGAGCGTCGGGTAGTCTTCTGCAATTGGTTTCGAGAAAGATGCGATTTGGTAAGAGATTTTGAAAGGAAGGTTATATGGTCAGACGAAGCCCATTTCAGTAATTCTGGTATACTCAATAGGCACAGTAGTAGATTCTGGTCCCAGGAAAATCAACACCAAATATTTCCCAGAAGACAGCAGGGCAGGTTTGGTCTAAATGTGTCCTTCATATTAGGAACACATAAAATTTTATATATTTGAGGGAAATCTAACAGCCAATCGCTATATAGACATTTTAGAGGCAGCTATACCTGAATTACTTGACGATGTTCCTCTAGCGCAAATTAACGAAATTTATTTTCAACAGGACGGTGCTCCTGCACACAATTCTGGAATGACGAGATTATTTCTGCACAATAATTTTACCAATCAATGGATCGGAACAAATGGACCTATAAGATGGCCCCCTAAGTGCCCAGATTTGTCGTTTTTAGATTTCTTTCTATGGGGATATCTGGAAAACAGAATTTACAAAGACCACTATGATAATGTCCAAGATTTAGGAAATGCAATAAGAGAAAATTTTCGCTATTTACAAAATCATCCCGTTATTTGGCTTAATTCCCTAAAACGAATACGAAAATTGTGCGAAGCATGCATAGAACAAAATGGAAATCAGTTTGAACAGTTCTTTTGATTTTCTTGGTTACTGTAGTTCTTATACGACAGTTGATTTTTGCTGAAAGGCTTGTTACATAATAATTTATTACTGTTTTGTTCTTGTGTTACATAAATCTAGGTAGGTGGTACTTTTTTGGTGTGAAATTATCAATACATATTTTGATAAATAGATTTAATTACATATTTATTTTGATTTATTGTTAGGATGTAGATATTGTTAACGACTTTAAATAAAAGGCAGCATTGTTTTGCATGGCCTACTGCAAAATTTGGGATGATAATTATAAAAATTAGTATTTTTGTTGTTGTTTATTAAAATAGACCCATACTATTATATATTTTTGAGAAGCTTTTAAAAGGACAAATCAATTTCTGGACAAATATACAGGGTGTCCCATTTAAAAAAACACAACTTTGGGTCATATCTAAAAAATAACAACTCAAATGAAAAAGATGACTACGCCACTGGATCCAGCGTAAAAAACTGCATAAGCAGCAATTTTTCCCTTTGCGTTAAGTTAAAGGATAACCGTGATACGAGGGGGGTCCCAAAATGCAAAGTTTTCTATTTCGCCCTGTATCTCATAAACGAAAAAGGCTATGAAAATTTTGTTTACCGCTTCATGAGTTTCACAAAAAATTAGCTCAGGTTCGTGAAAACCGCAATCTTCTGTCTTTAAAAATAAGCGAGATACCCTGCTTTTGCAACCAAATCCGGACACCCTGTACAGGGGTATCTCATTTTCGTATGTTTTACGGGGTTTCTCGCTCATGAGTAAAGAGAGAGATTTTCGCGATACCCTGATACTTTTTCCTGAAGCTAAGGATGCCACAAACAGAACTTAGCTAACCGTCATAGTTTCTGTGCTACAGGGTGATTTTGAAAATTTGTTGTTTTCAGGCACCCCCCGTATATCGGTTATTTTAAAAGTTATTGTAAATGTGAAAACCGGTCTTCATGACACTTTTTCTGTGGAATCCAGTGGCGTACTCAGATTTTTTCGAAAGGTCATTTTTTTTGAGATATTGACATAAGAAGGGGGGGTTCTTTTAAATGAGACACCCTATATATATTTCTTATAATATCAGGCTCACTGAACGCTTTAAAAATATATGTCATAGTCTATATTTATTTTCATAAATAACGACGTAAAATGCGTTTTTCAATTTTTTTTTTACGTAGGCGGCCATGGTTATTCAACCACCGTAACGCAAAAATCAAAATCATATTTTTTTTATTGAAGGAAACATTTTACATCGTAAGTAAGTAAAGTTACTAATATGGGAGTAACAAACTTATTTAATGGGGAAATAATAAAAACATAACAGATACACTTTAACAAAAGATAAAAAAATATAATTTACAAATATTGTTCATATTGCTCCCATTATATGTTCTACATATTGAGCAAAGTTTTTGGATTCTTTTTAAAGCGTTTTCTAATATAAAATATTGTCTCTGCAATTGTTCAAATGCATTTTCAGTGGCAACTTTTAATTCTTCTATATTGTAATATTGTCTTGCATTATTTTTATTTTCTAAATAGCCCTATAGAAAGAAATCTAGAACCGAAAGGTCCGGAAACCGTGGTGGTCATCGAACAGGTCAATTTATTTGTTCCTATCCATTTTCTTGTAAAATGTTGGTTGAGCCAGTTTAGGATAATTCCTGCATTGCGGGTTGGAACCCCGAGTTCCTGGAAGAATATATTATTCAGTTGGGCCAGAGGGATATCTTCCAGAAGTTGCATAGAATTTTCTTCTAGGATTTGTAAATACCTATGTGAATTTAGATTTCCTTCAAGATTAAAGCAGGTATTGAAGTCAAATCTCCCCTGATGTTCTGTAGGAAAAATGGCATGTTGATTTTCCTGACTCCAGAAGTGCGTATTGTGTCGGTTCCAAATTCCCAAACTTAAAAGTTTGCCTCATCCGACCAAATAATTATGTTGTGAAAATCATGATCTTCTGCTTTCATACTTAAAAACCATATGCAGAACTCCAGGCTACGCTCAACGTCACCAGGGTGCAAATGATGGACTAGTTTGAATTTGTACGGTGGGAATTTATGTTTTTTTAGGATTCTTTGCACTATGCTTTTGGGTACCTCTATATCTTTTTCCATTTTTGTACATGATGTTTCCGGATTTGCTTGAATAAGAGCTAAAACATTGACATCAGATTCCTCGTTCTCTTTATTATAGGCGTGTGGTAGAGGCTTACAAACAGACCCATACTGTCATAGATTTAATTGATTTTTTTTTAAATATTCTTTTATCGGGTTGCCTTCTTTCAGCATATCTGTAACAAAATTAGCCCAAAAATAAATTCCAAAATACATATTTCGATGATAAAAAGTAACTAATCAGTTATGATAAAGCTCTGCAGCCCGATCGGCGTTTTCATTAAACAATATGAAGCAATTACTTACATCTCATTTTTGAAAATATTTAAATTTCTGGTTCTGAGCCATATTAGCAGTCAATGTAACAGTAATAACAAGAACAGCAATAACAAAAACAACAATAACAAAAACAACAACAAACAATACAGCAATAACAATAATAGAAATTAATTAGAAGATCGGAATGCCAACAATTGTAATGACATAGCAGCGCGAGGATTTTGTCCTCTGCGTTACTATGGTTAAATATCTATGGCCGCCTACGTAAAAAAATTGAAAAATCCATTTTGCGGTGTTCAGTGAGCCTGACAACATAAGAGAAACATATATAGGGTGTTCCATTTAAGAAAAGGCAAGCTATGTCAATATCTCAAAAACAATGTCCTTTGGAAACAATCTGAGTACGCCACTGGATTCTATGGAAAAAGTGCTATAAAGGCCTGTTTTAACATTTACAATAACTTTAAAAATAACCGAGATACGGGGGTGCATGAAAACGACAAATTTTCAGAATCACCCTGTAGCACACAAACTATGACGGTTAGCTAACATCTGTTTGTGGCATCTTTGTTTCTACTCATACTCAACTCCATAAAATCTACGAAAATGAGACATCCTGTACACCTAAATCAACCATTGATCCAAAAACATATCTGATAACTGGCCTAGTGGTTCTGTTCAGTCATCTGTTCCGTCAACATTCCTGTAATTAGGTACTTATAACTGGTTCCTGCTTCCTGGTAGCAGCTGGTTCGTCCTCTCTATTATTCCATAGAATTATATTTGCACTAAATCTCTTTGGGATTATGTAACTTGTAAAAGTATTCGATAACTGGGCTACTTGTAATTAGTTTCATCATAAAGGATGATACCTCATTTTGTTCACAAGAAATAAAGAATTCTGTTTCGGCTGAAACAGAGACACTCGAATTGAAATATTTCGCCAGTATCGAAGTCAACATTTTATTCTAATAATAAAGAACTTGTTCGGCATGTCTCGTTGACGATCGGTCTGGTTTCTCTTAAGTGGGATTTGCGCGCGACTTTTTATCTTACATTTTACATTGTCGAGGCCACGAGCTTCTCCAAGTGCCTGGCCAAACTGTTGCCGTGTTGCCGAGCCCAGTAGTTCAAAACGAGTTTTTGACGCGGTCGATGAACTTCATAGAGTGAAAATTGTATTTACCTTCTGACACTGTTGCCAGGTTAATGGTAAAAAGTAGATGAACACGCGTTATTATAAAAAATTTTCTTTCCGTTGTAACTGACAATATTGAATATTGGTTACCGGCACACCGCCAGGTCGTTTAGTGCAGCAAGTCCAACGTGCCGTTTGAATGGCATTTTATTAGAACAGAATATTTGCTAGTACTGTGCTCATTTCGTCGAACATCAGAATTTCGTTTATATACTTTCCCATACTATATTGTCCAACACGTTTAAAAATCAATGGGAGATTTTTATCAGCTCTAGTTATATGCCTGATTGTTTTTTGTCAGAGTGTTCACACCCTCGTGTATTCTCTGTTAATATTACGATTTTATCTTTCTTGCAACTAACCATATAATAAAAAACAATGGGTTTTTTTGCAAACTTGGCACATTTCCCCGTATGTGTATGTAAGGCAATGGTTTTCTCAAGTTGCGGTTTATACGCGAAAAAAGTAACGTGTTTTCCCATATATATATATATATATATATATATATATATATATATATATATATATATATATATATATATATATTTATTGTATATAAATTTTGAAGTTCATTTGATAAGTAGTTTAATAATTTTTTTTACATTTTTGAGGCCGCCATTTTGTTTCGCTATATTGGATTTTTTTCCAAAATATAACATTTCATCCCCATATTATGATCCTCAATTTTTGACTAAAACTTGAAGTCAGTCGGATAATTAGTTATTAGTTTTTGAGCTATGTCGCGTACAGACAGACTGACGGAAATGGGAAAAGATGTTTTTCGGGGTCTAGGAACCCCAAAACGCAAAGATCTGCGAAAATCTCGGAGGGTGATTTTTTCAAGATTAAAATAGTACCTTCTTACAAAGGAAGTAAAAATAAAACAAATTTGTCGTGTTACACCGTTTAAAAAATCGGTAAATTTCCTTTTACCCGGAACTTTCTTGGTTATGAATCTTTTTATTTGGAATAGTGAAATGTGACCCAATTTGGTTCAGTACGTAGTCATTTAATAGCACAAAAATATTTTTATTGGGCCCCCGTTTTGTTTCATCATATTGGATTCCTATCAGTATTTTATCAGTTTCTACCTATGCCACACTTGAATTTTAGACTTAATTTAAAATAAATTCAATATTAGGCCATCATTTTCTTTTGCTATCTTATATTCATACCAAGATATTACCAGTTCATTCCTATTTTTGTGCAAAATTTGAGGTCAAATGGATAATTACTTCTTTTAGTAATATTTTTAACGTTTCATTAGGCCATCTTGTTCCGGCATATTGGATTTTTACCAAAATATTATCAGGTCTCCCCCATGTGACTTTTAATTTTTGACCAAAATTTTAGGTCAATCTGATAAGTAGTTTTTAAGCTATGCGGCGAACTGACAGACATAGAAACCGACAGACGGAATTGATAAACGATATTTTTTGGCATCTAGGGACGTTAAAACGTATATGTCAAACCTGAGGGAGTGATTTTTTTCTTGATTACAATCATTTTATTTGGTCGCCATTTTGTTCAACCATCTTGAAATAGTACCACAATTTTACTATTCATCTATAACACATTTGTAGTTTTTTTCGGGCAGAATTTTTTAAATATTTTATTAAGCCTCCATTTTGTTCCGCCATCTTGGATTCGTACCAAAAGTTTGTAGGTATATTGCCTTAAGATGTAATTCTAAACAGCTTTTTCACATAACATTTTTCTTGAAAATGAAAATTAGAGGTAGTTTTTACTCGTAAATAAAACTAATGTTTTCGTAATTTTTGACAACTTCGTATATAAAAACTTATTTTTTCAGCAAGAATTATATTTTTTGGAAGCAAAATTTTTTATGAAGAGTACATTTTTGCTAAAATCGAAAATAAAAAAGTTTTCCATATGTTAACTAAAATTATACACACGTTGTATATAGTAGTACCTAAAAATTTGTATTTAGGTTTTTTCACTTTATCAAACAAATATAAACATTTCATAAGAGTATCATTGTCCTTAGAACCTCAAATCTGTATTAAATACGTAAATATCTAACGTCCGATTCTTTACTACATTTCCTACACAATGGATCCGTCTCCGGTAGTTTTATCGCAGTCAATTAGTTAAGACCATTTACTATACTTGTAAATTTGCTTTTTGACTTGTAAATTGGCACAGTTCCCTTTATCCTAATTACCTAAAAAGGACTTTGTCGGCTACACCAGTAAAAGCATATTTTTTCACTACCAATTAATTTTTTCACTGAATCGTATCGTCAGTGACGTCATGTTTCTAACTGTATGTGGAAACAAGTTCAAACAAACGAGCCCGCGTTAAGTCGCCTTTGTGTGTGATACAGCTTTGTAATTGACAGCTTTTTAATTGGTTTCGTTTCTCTTTGCTGAAATGAAACAGTAAAATATAGTAAGGTAGTAGCGAAATTGGAAAGCAATACCCTGGCATTGTTAGTAATCATTATTTTATTCTTATTAATTTTTTTTAATATTCATTATAGTAGGAGAAGACCGACAAGTTTACCCTTACAATGATTATGGCTGAAAGTCACACAAATGGTAGACTGTGTCACAGATTAACCATTAGATGCGAAAGTATTAATATTCTCCGTATATTCAAAACTAGCTGTGTGGTAACAGCCGCCACGCACAACAGCGTGACATGTCAATTGGACAAGGTAAAATAGACGTATATTAACTGGACTGGATGAAATTGGATGCAACTGAAGGTTTTTGTATTTAATTTTATTGCACTTATGTAAAAGAGTAATATATAAGAATTAATGTTTTCTGTTGTTCTTAGCATTGGTCAAATATTGTTTTAACCACATAAACAAGTAAATAATTCATTGTCATGTAGTAGTTCTAATCCGACTATCAAAGAAGTAATCTTTATTAAAAAATGTGTGTACTGTGAGGAAAGGATGCTTTTAAATTACAAAGTGACTGATTCGTGTCGTGTTGTAAATATAATAGCGACATTACCAAACAACTAAAAGTTTCTCTTGAATACGTCGAAAATAAAAATGTAGTAAATGTAAAATTAAGGCAAAACTTTATAAAAATATAGTTTTATTAACTGTAGTAGTAGTAGTAGTAGTACTTATGAATGAAATTGTATAGGATAACTTGATAATTATATTGTTATCTTTTTATCTAAAAAATTATAAGAGTAACACTCGGAATAACAATACAAGTTCGTATACAAAAAGCAAGACAAAACACTCGCCAAATATAACGAGACTTTCTTAAATCTCTCTCTTCCTCTCTAGTTAAATTAACTGGAGTATATATATATATATATATATATATATATATATATATATATATATTAGTTTTATTTTTCTTGGTTTACGGTCAGTGGTTTACTTGAAAATAATTAAAAAATTACTTCTTTTTTTAAAAAACATACATATATTGTAGTCTGATGACTTTTCAACCAGTTTTTGTCTATTTCAAATCTAGAATTATATGAAAAATTGTTGGCACGACAATAATAAAATACGTCAAACAACAATCATCTTACCCTAGAACGTAATGACAACAGTATACAACACATAACGAAGCAACAGCTATGACGATCACATGTATTAAAATTTTATTTTCTCGATTAAGAAAATGTTAACAGGACACAACATTTTGCACATTGATATCAAGGAGTAACACAACGAACTGTGGAGTATCAATTATTGCAATATAGATGTACATATTTTGCTAAGATTGTTTATATCTTTTTTGTCATTCACACAGTTTTTGTTTTTGTGGATTAGAGCCATTTCGTAAAATTCCCTTTTTTTTAACTGACACTTGGTTTTTAAGATTTTAGTTTCAGAGTAATTAAAACTGTGGTTTTTCGACTTTTCGTGGTTGGTTAATGCCGTTGAGTTTTTTTTGTCGTATTTATGGCTTTTTATACGGTTTTCCAAATATTGACTTGTTTGGCCGATGTAAACCCCTTCACAATTACAACAAGGAATTTCATAAACTACATTGCTCCTTTTGTTTTTTGGAGTCTTCGCCTTTAGTTTACTAAAATTATTCGATAGTAGATTAACGGTTTTATGACAAATTTGGATGTTATATTTTTTAAAGAATGTTTGAAATTGTTGGGATAATCCATTTATAAAGGGGAGGGAAATGTACTTTGTACGTGCTGAAGTTTTTTGCGAGGACTTAATATTATATATATATATATATATATATATATATATATATATATATATATATATATATATATATATATATATATATATATATATATATATATATATATATATATATATATATATATATATATATATATATATATATATATATATATATATATATATATATATATATATATATATATATATATATATATATATATATATATATATATATATATATATATATATATATATATATATATATATATATATATATATATATATATATATATATATATATATATATATATATATATATATATATATATATATATATATATATATATATATATATATATATATATATATATATATATATATATATATATATATATATATATATATATATATATATATATATATATATATATATATATATATATATATATATATATATATATATATATATATATATATATATATATATATATATATATATATATATATATATATATATATATATATATATATATATATATATATATATATATATATATATATATATATATATATATATATATATATATATATATATATATATATATATATATATATATATATATATATATATATATATATATATATATATATATATATATATATATATATATATATATATATATATATATATATATATATATATATATATATATATATATATATATATATATATATATATATATATATATATATATATATATATATATATATATATATATATATATATATATATATATATATATATATATATATATATATATATATATATATATATATATATATATATATATATATATATATATATATATATATATATATATATATATATATATATATATATATATATATATATATATATATATATATATATATATATATATATATATATATATATATATATATATATATATATATATATATATATATATATATATATATATATATATATATATATATATATATATATATATATATATATATATATATATATATATATATATATATATATATATATATATATATATATATATATATATATATATATATATATATATATATATATATATATATATATATATATATATATATATATATATATATATATATATATATATATATATATATATATATATATATATATATATATATATATATATATATATATATATATATATATATATATATATATATATATATATATATATATATATATATATATATATATATATATATATATATATATATATATATTTTTACATAGTTAAAGTAGTTTGATATTAAGTATTTATTAAATTAATTAAGTAGTTAGTTTATTGGTAACCCGCTTACGAACTACAAAAGAATTTCCAGTTCATCCGAATTAGCCAATTATTTTTTGTTGTTTTGAGAGTTAGTACTTTGCATCAAAATATTTCGAAAATAATATTCAAAGGCAGAAATTTCTTAAACCATTGATTTGATCAAGAAACACTATTTTACATTTTTTTATTATTTTGACCATCTTTATCGAATTTAAAACACAAAATAGTTCTAAGAAGTTAGAAGAAATATGTTCGAGTTTTTCAGCTCAGCTGTTTTTATTAAAAGTATAAAAATAAAAATGTCTTAAAGCAATTTTTTTACTAAAATTCAATAAAGATCATTAAAATAATTTAAAAAAAGTACAATAGTGTTTTTTGATCAAGACAATGGTTTAAGAGATCTGTGCCTTCGAAATGAAAAAAAAAAAATTTTTTTTTTGAAAGCTCGTATTTCCCAAAGCTAATGATTTATTTTGTTGAAATGTGGTATAAGGGGGTTCTTGTAGATGCTGAGTAAGAATCGAGAATCAAAATTTCGTTAAAAAAATCGCTTTCTTTTTTTTTTAATTACCATTTCCCTCCCTCTAGGCTCGCAAGTCAATGAGCGATGTCAAAGTTGAATATGTCAAAATGGTCATATTTTAAATCCATACACATCACCAAAATTCGAAACTAACCTGGTAGGTAATACCTGAGATATTAGGGTGTTCCGCTTTTAAATGGGTCAGTTAAATGGGTTCAGTTTTTACCCACTTATCTATTAATTGACGCCAACACCGTTTGGAACAAACCTCGGAACAAACACTATTTTAAAAGCATAAAACAACTCCACTTTGTGTTCTGTGCATAAACCAAATGAATAATGACTGTCAGCACTATCCCCTCCAGAGTTAAAATGTTTAAACTTTCACATTACAGTTGACGCCTTGTCTCACGTTTTGCAAACAGAATTCGTCTGGTGAATTATTTTCGACTTTAAGTAATACATAATAAAGAAATAAAAATTGGTCGTAAATATACAATTATTTGAGATTAATGTTTTTTATAACTAAGTATTATTATTTTTTTACAGGTTAATTCGAAGAACGCTTGGAACAATTTTATGCTACACTTCAAGTTGCCATCTCTCTGCGTCAACGGTTCAGTCGCTCTAAAACAAATTTACCTGAGGTAAGTTAATTAAAGCAGATTCTTTTTGGCTAAAAAATTATAAATAATTTTAATTGATAAGCTACTGGTGGTAATATTAGCAACACTGTAAATGTTTTAATAAGACGGTCATAATTATTACAGAACGTTGTTCAGTGGCGATTCATTTATGGATAAAAAAATAGTATTGATTGGTGATTATATATTAACAATATAGAGGTATATATAATATTCTTATTACTCAGGAGGGCTGCGTAATAAATTACCTGTAGAAAACTGTTTTCTACATGATATAGAGAATACTTGGTAAAGTATATCGGCAACATACGTAGAAGACCTCTGATTTATAGGTATTTATTTGATTTGGACAAATTCAAGGTTAATGTTTCTATAGCTTTTAAGTTATATTCGTATAACACCCAGTTCAATGTAACCCCCAAGCTTTAACAAAATATTTATACTTATATAAACATCATGTGTATAAAGGTTCAAATTATTTAAAACTCCGATAATATTTCTTGATAACTCGAAATTAGTTGATTAATAATATGAATGATCAGTGATTCAATGTAGGGTTGCACCGAAGCGGGATTTTTCTGCTTCTGCTGAATACCGAATAATCATTTGAATACTTCGCCGAAGCCTGAAACGTCGGCCGAATCTTTAGAGACATATAAACATATCAATAAAACATTCTAATCTTTCAAAAAATTAATTGACTGGATCGTTACTTCATGAAAATTCATTATCAAATAGGTAATAAAACACTTAGTATGTTTTAAATTGTCACATATATTCACAACTTGTGACGATCGTTTCGCTAACACTGTAGCTTCTTCAGATAAGAGGTACTTCTACTTACATTACCAGAAATGAACTAAATGAATTTCGAGACATAATAAATAAATATTTTTTATGAGTCTATAATTACTGACCTATTTTTACAATACTGGGTCTGAGATTTTAAAGCTTTGTAAAACACAAGTGTTTTAGGTAAATAAATTCAACAGAGGTGAACCATTTGTCTCTGTTTGGTCATTTAGGATATACTGGGTGTTTTTAATTTTATTGATTTGTAAGGATTCTAAAAGGGTTAATTTATAAGTACAATTTACAGTAAAACGAAAACAGAAGGAACGTCATTTTATCAACATTTTATTAGAGGTTGGCTAAATAAATACAATAAAACTGTTTTTTTTTTATTTAATTCTGAAACTTTAGACGTGGTAGGTTATCGTGGAGGAATAGCAGCTTTTCTGCATTTTTAGGTAATAGTCGGTTTCTGGAATCTCGATATATATTTCCAGCTGTGCAGTGCCGAAAGAAATTTTTTGGCCATCATACTCAAAAGTGTATGATTATTTGCCTTATTCTTCCACCAAACTACGGGATTTTCAATTGGTCCAATTAAAGAAGAATTTAGGTAAATATTCAGTTCTTTAATAGGATTTTTGTTTTTAAAAATATCCATCTCCTGCCATGTTGGGAGTGCTATAAGAACATAATGCTATTTCATCGAAGCATTGCCATTGTTTAATCTTCTTTGGTTCTTTATCTTCACTTCAACTTAAAACACTTTGAAGCTGGGCTAAGGGTAGGTCATCACTCTTCGACGCCATGTTAGCTTGACTCGTCAGGTTCAGAATGGTAATACTCATTTATTAGAATCTGTTTCACATACTCATCATTTTCTTTTTTATTGTATCTGGGTCCAATATGGTTGAAGTTATGTAATGCTTATTCTCAAATACAACATCAAATCTTTTTAAAAGTTGCTCATTCCGAATATTTTTCATTATGCCGACTGCAAACAATGAATTTCTCATTTCCGTATATGAATTTAAAAACTTTTTGAGACAAGTGATTGTTGGAATAACTTCGGAAATAAAAGCCTCATTGGAACTCATTTTTCTTGTTATTTCTTCAAATGGTTCTAATAAATTCAGGAATGATTCCATCAGCATCCAGTGATTTGGAGTCAACGTTTCCAAATGATTGTCTGCTGCATAGGTAGTTAAGGCTCTTTTCTGATCTTGCATACTTTTGACCATGTAGAATGGAATTCCACCTGGTGGGCACACCTCGGACTAATTTTTTTGGTGTTATTTTTAATTATCTTTGTATATCTTTCAGTTTTGAGCAAGCGATCGAAGAATGGTTGAAATGTCCCACAATTTGCACGCTGCTATTAAATCTGATATTGACCTTTGATTGTTTCGATTTCACATAATTGTATGGTATGAATAAAACACGATGCACTTTGTATTCCTGCGTCCCTGCAGCCCTTAACTATTTTAGCACCATTGTCTCTCACCATTGAATGAATTTGCGATATTACAATGTTCCACATTTGTAACATATCTAAAAACCTAGTTTTGATCGCCTCACCAGTATGACTTCCAGGAAAATGTTTATAATTCAACACAAGGTGATTTGACATAATGTCTTTATCAAACCAATGTCCAGTAAAACTAATAAAACTTTCATTTATATGCTGACAAGTCCATATATCTGAAGTGAAATAAATATCCTTGACGCCAGCGAGCTTTTCCTTGACCACCTCCATTTAACGATCATAAATATCGGGAATTATTGTATCACTAAAATAATTTCTTCCTGGTAAATTGTATTGAAAGGCAACTTGATTCATTAAACGCTTGAATCCAACATTGGTAGAAAAAGCATATGACAAATTTTCCAAAGCAATCATTTCCCCAATAGTGTAATGAATTGATTTTGCTCTACGATCATTAATGTCCCATTCTGACTTCCTCTGAAACGCTTCCACACTGACTGTCTCTTATTCTTGAAGTCTTACCTTGATAACTTTTATTCATCCGTATACTTACGCTTTAAATGATTTATCATAGGTGTAGTTGCGGCGCTTTTTCCAATACCACCTCATATCTTGCACACTCACATTTTTTACATTTGGCAAACTTTTGATTTTTACCCAGCACATAATATTTCCATATATTACTTGTCTTGTTTTTTTTTTGTCCATTTTGACTGTTTATTATTGGTCTAAAAACTCTTTAATCAATAAACAACTCTAAACATGACACGAAGTAAACAGTAACGCCCGCTAGAACTAACAAGAATATTCTTGTCGGCGGCGTCAGTTGCTTCGACCGAAGCCGAATTTTTAAAAACAAGCCAAATCGACCGAATACCGAAGCGGAGTCAGTGCTTCGGTGCAACCCTCAAGCTGAAAACAGAAATAAAATCTTAAGGAATAATTAATGAATTAGATCAGGAAATGTCAAAAAACCTTTATTCACAATCTATACGTTACAAATACTGTATTCGAGCCTATTAGACATTTGTTTTGCTTATAATTAATATTTAGGCGACAGCCTACAATATGATTTGTGAATGCCAACTGGGTTTGTCTCGTTTACAGAAGTAGTAATTTGTCTATTTACTTGCGATGCCCATTTTAAAGTTATTAAACATAGAATATGTAGCAAAAATTCAAATGTAATAATTACATACGTATAGAAAACTATGTTTAATACATCTTGTATCCCACTGATCCAATCTTGCTCACAACTCATCAGAAGTGAGTTGATTGGGTAATGCAAGAATTATTTAGACATACAGCTCAGGGTTAGAATGGTTTTCCAAAAAAAATTTTTTTTTGTAGAGTAATTGTAGTGGTGAATAATTTTTATCTTTGGTAGAACATTGATTCAGAATAATTAATGCTGTGTTAACATAAAGAGTCTAAAAATGTTACATGAGACTTTTGAGTTTATAAAAAAAATGTATATTTACTTATATTTAAATATCTAATACATTGTAAAAACGGTGAAGCGTAATTATTATAACAACATGTTCACCGTAAATAACAATGGTTCAAAATGAAAGTTTTTGGTCTAATTAATGATGTGTTAACATAAACAGTCAGCAAAATGTTACTTGAGTTTGTGAAAAATTAACAATTTTGCATAAAATAACATTGCATAAAATAATTATATACAGTGTGACCAGTAAAGTGCCATAAAATGGGAATTTTTCTTATAACTGAGTAAACTGACCCTAGGTAAAATTTGAGTTTGCAGAAAGTTTTTGCCTCGGTTTTGACTTAAAAAATAATGCAAAATGATCACAAAAAAAAATTAGTAATGACAAATACCTTTAGTGTCAAGTTTGACATTTTCAGTCGTAATATAAGAAGTACAACAAAATTTATGGAAAATGCACGTGGTCAATAAGCCGAAAAAATCTTAAATCCGAAGAGGGATTTTTTCGACTCTTTGACCAACTGCAGGAATGCTTTTATTTAAAGAAAATAAGTGCGAATCAATTTTTGGAGTTTTCGAAAAGAAATTTTTTTCCACGCGTTATATTTTGTTGAGTATTTCCCGAGTAAATATTGTAAATATACCTGGACACTAAATTTTATTTTAACTAATGTATTCACAATAGAATTAATTAAATCAGCTTCCGTTGTTTGTTAGTATTTGTATTTAAGGAACGCGTGGGTGTTGCAAGTTGCATCCTTCAAAATGGCCACTCCAAAGCTACATTTGCATGTTTAATGTTAGTCATGCCAGATTTACTTATTTGGCATTTTAATTCGCTATTTTTAATACTCCCATTTGATAATATTAATGAATCGAACTATAAATGGGTACTATGAGAAATTCTGTGTATCATGCTTAACAAATTCAAAGTTAAGCTGATTGTATTTTATTTAGCTTTATCGGTTGGTATGACATTGACAGAAGTGAAAATTGCTCAAGTGTATTTTTTCGCGAAAAAAACACTTATTTTGTTTTTATTGTCATTTAAAAATGAACGGTGATCATGGAAATTTTCCGTTGTAAAATGCAAACGGGAAATAAATACTCAAAAAAGGGTTTCCGTTTCGTTTTTATTAAAAAGTAAATAAATACGTATTAACTTAATAAATAAATAAATAATTTCAAAATGGGAACTGAACAAACTTTACATCAAGTTGGATACATTTTTTTTAATCCATTTATGTTGTCATCGGTAAAATGCTGTTTAAAATAAAAAAAAAATAAGAAAATGCATTTAGTCTATGAACTTATTAAAAATAAATGGTTTAATTCAGGTTTGCTTACAGATTTGATTAATAAGAGGATATTGAAGTAACTTTTAAACGCGTCAATTTTTTGCTTGTTTATTAACCGACTAAGAAAACATGTCCCGAGTTGTTTTTACTTCCATCGTAAAAAAATCACCCTTCCTCATTTCAGGTCAGGTTCAGATTCAGGGTCTCTAGATGTCGAATAACATGTTTTCTCAATTATGTCGATCTGTTCGCGGCATAGCTGAAAAACTACTGACCCCGTTGACTTTAAATTTATATATGATTATATAATTTATTTATATATATTTATATATGAACAGGTAAAAATTTTGGTACGAATTCAGGCGTAACAAAAAGGCGATCTATATAAATGTTTATACAATCAGTCTGAAAAAACTACGTATCTAATTAATTTTAAATTTTATACTACAGTTAAGTGTGATGTAAAGATAATCTGGTAAAATGTTGGTGAGAGGTCATTATGGTGGAACAAAATGACGGCTTAATTACATGTCTTTTACCTCATATTTTGCACAAAAATCAAGTGTGGCATATACTGGTAAATTTTTAATGAGCCATTATGGTGAAATAAAATGGCGGCCTTGGCGTAATTCAATGTTTAAGATATTACCATAAAAAACTAATTATCTAATTTAAGTCGAAGATTTGCCGACAAATGAAGTATGGAACAGAGATGAACTGATACGATTTTGTCAATTCTGTATGGCAAAACAAAATGGCGGCCTAATTAAATGTTTTCATTGATTTTTTATAGATTTTGTAAATAAACTTACAACAAATATACAAATAATACAAATAAAAACAAAATTTTAAAAATGGTCTATTGTCTGAAGTATCGAAGAGGTGGTTTTACTTAAATAGGTATGGTAATAGAATCAATGTTTGTATCTAAAATTTTATCGTTTTTTATTGAAAAACTGTAGATTTTCCGATATTCTATTATCAAAATTTAGATTCGTTCGCTGAATTAATGAGGTTTCTGTTGATAACCCATACTGATCTGTCTCACTGCCGATATCAGGTGATTTATGTGCAGCTGCAGAATCGAGAATTTAAATATTTTAAATTAAGTCTTACATAGATATATTTTTTATAAATATTTCTATATGTATTATTAAAACATAACGCATAGTAGCTCTGTTTTATTTCTTTAATAAATAAGTTAACAAGAAATAAGATTTAAGTATATTACAGTATACTAAGAACTTGAGTCGAGGTCAATAATGCTATTTTTAGATCCAATTTATGCTTGTTGCTGGAGAATTGTAAAACATCAGGTGAATAATTGTGGATTATTTAAAAAAATAATTATTATGTTTTACAATATTAGACGGACGATTTTAATACCTACTTTAGAGTAATCGAATAAATTGTTTATTTTGCAATTGATTACTGCTAATGACCTGTTAGTGACACATTGATTGTGTTCGATATTTTTACTTTTTTGGAATAATTTTCACGTCGATTTTACCGGATAAAACTAGCTTTTGTCTGCATTCTACTAGTTCCCATCTATTTAATTATTTTACATACACTGTTATATTCATTATGAATCTAAAGTTGATAATATTTCTACATACATATAAGGTTAGATAATAACGTTTCGTTTATTGTTTAATTGTGTTATCTCGATTAATATTGAAATTATCAAAAAGGATTAAATAAAAAAATGATATCCGTCACCTAAAAAGAGTTACAAAAACCTTGTTAGGAACCATAACTTTTTTCTAATTGTAAATGTTTTATATTTGGACTGTATTGTGTGTTTTAGTTAAGAGAAAAAACTCTATAATTTACGGTTATTTTTAGAGATATAAAAAGTTGGAACAGTAATTTTCATGAGGCTTCTGTTTTTTTAATAGTGCAAATATAAAAGCCTCAAGGTTTCCTCATCGGTTTCCTCTGATCCGCCAGAATATGTTATGAAATATAACAAATATCAATCATAAAGCAATTAAAGAACGCTTATAAATGTATTGCTGAATTTTAAATTTAAAACCATTATTGAAAATTAATATTAGAAACAAACTTCTTGAGTAACATAGCTGTCAACATAAACAACATATAACAAAAGATTACATGGAAATAGAAAAACAAATGATTATATAATTGATTTTCTACATACTGTTCGTTTTCTGCTATACACAGTGTATATCGCACTTGAATGTTTGGCACAGCGTTTAGGACGGCGTCACTATTATTAACACTAATAATTTCTTCACGATTTTTTGTTTTAATTCATTTACAGAGTAATAGTTTCGATTTTTATACACTCTATCTTTAAGTGTGCCCTATAAAAAATAATCTGAAGGTGTCGAATAGGGACTTCACGGCGTCCATGGAATCTCACCGTTACTAAATTATATACTTAAATTAAATTGCTCTTTTAAAAATGCTCTTATATCTTCTCCATAGTGGTATGGAGCATGTCTTGTTGATATATTAAGTACATACGAATATGTTCTGGAAGATCATTGAGCTTATCCATAATTTGATTTCTTTAAAGGTTTAAAAATGTTTGTCTATTCAAATAGTGGTCAAAAACAACAAGGTCCTATTATGCGTCCGTTTATAATACCACACCACACTTTAACACTTTAATGTCCTTGCCTTTTTAATTTGCTTTACCAAATGTTTATTTGTCTCTCAATATGCAGGTACATCATGTATATAAAAAAAATCCAGTCTGGTCTGATAATCAGCTTTACTTAAAAATTGAACTGACATTTTGTTTTCTTTTAATACTGGTATGCTGGTCATAAAAAAATCAAGTCCCTTTGCATCTCTTAAAGAGTTGGTAGGATATTCAATGTAATATAATAAAACGTTTATTTGAAAATCTTCAGACACGTGAACGGGCTTTTTTCCATTTCTATATTTCAAAACTCAGTGAGTTGATAGAGTGATAAATCACTACAAATTTTGTCAATAATTTTCTTGTTTGGTATCCTTGCCATGGGAAATATTCGCCGATACTCTCTTAAGGGAGAACTGCACGCAAAAAGTGAAAAATCAGCGACAAGGTCTAGACAAGTTCAAAATAAGATGAAAAGGTACCTACGTATTAGAAAAACCTTCCTGCACGTCCGACCTCGAAAAAATGTGTTATGTATAGGCAATTTAAATTACATTTCGGTTAAAAATGGGTTCAAAAGGGTTCACGCGCTGCAGAAATACAAAGACATGAGTACGATTTACCATTTCAAATTTTGCAGTTACGTAGACAAAGGTAAGGAGCCATTTTGTGGAAAAAATAATCAGATCCGACGACATTTACGTCAAAAAGTGTTCAAAAAATGGTCGAAAACGGACAAATCTACTTGTATTGTATAATTCTAGATTTAATTTTGTCATAAAAATTTGCATTTAGCGCCCAACTATACATATTTCCCTATTAAAATCACATTGAAGCTAATACATATCTCTTATAGTTTTAACATAATATTGCAGCGGCGGAAGGCTTGCAAATGATCCATAATACTGCGTGCAGTTCCCCCTTAATGCAAGTGCTGGACTTCTATCATTATCATCATTTTCAATATAATAGTTATACAAATTTAGTCGCTCTTGACTTGAATATTGAGCCATTTTTTAAAATAGAATAAGTAAACACCGATACAAGAAAACGTTTTTAAAGTCTTAATTATTTTAAATTTAAATGATTTCAATAAAACAACAACCACTAAAAACACAAATAAATTGAAAAACTGTCAAATTTAAAACTAATAGTTATATTATCCATTCCGTGTCCTACTATAGTTTTTTTTTGAGTATGCATTACAGTATTCAAGAAATAATTGAGATTTTTCTGTTAAATTGCTATTTTCTCTTTAACTATTGAATTTAGGTATAGAACATATAAATATGAAAAAAAAATCGACCTTTTTTCATTTTAAAAAGGTGCAAGATTGAGTTCGTAGTATGTCCACGTATACGTGTGGACAAAATGTCGTTTTCCGTATATGTATGATGCTTTATAAATTGGAAATAACCTCCCAAACGCCCAATTTTAGATTTTTGTTATTTTTTTTTAGTGATTTGAAAAATAGCTCTAGATTTCAAAAAATCACACATAACCTTAATTAACTCGGAAACTATGCAGAAATCGACTATAGTTCAAATTGGTAATTTATGTTTATTTTTGACAAGGACTCAAATAATGGACAAAAATACAGGGTGTCCCATTTAAATTTTTATAGTTGATATCGTCCCAGAAAAATGGGGACACCCTATATACATGGAAACATATTTTAAAAGATCTTCAAATTTAAAGAAACTTTGTATGACACTCTTTTTCGTATCTATTACGGATTTGCAGATAGTATTATAGTGGGTACTTTTATGTGGAACACGGTGTACTTCTCGTAGGCATTTACATACACTTCTGTATTACTACATTAAGGCACAGTATATATATATATATATATATATATATATATATATATATATATATATATATATATATATATATATATATATATATATATATATATATATATCTAACGAAGCAGTAGGCCCACTCTTGCTGTCGATCGAGCATAAAGGATTTCAATTATTACCTGTTGGCTGGCTGATTTCAGCCGTCTCCGGCGTTTAGTTTCAAAGCAATCACAGCCCGAGTGGCTCGCGCTTATATTCGACTGAGTTTTGTTTGAGTCCTATACGGTGAGCGAAAAATGGAAAAAGTAAAAGCGTCTTATTGTGTAGTTAACGGTTGTAACAGCAAAACGGGAAGTGGAATATCATTTTTTAGATGTCCAAAAAATGCCGAGCGGTAGTAGTAGATAATTTTTATTTTATTTAATCTTAAGAGAGAATAAAATTTAATTAGGCAAAATGTTTTTGGAAAAGTTGTAGTTTAATGTCTGAACTTGATCTTTCTTAAAAAAGTGAAGAAAACATTTGGAAAACATCAACTATTTATTTAGCGACTTATTACTTTAAAACGACTTCAAAAAAAGGTTATGTATGTAGGTACTTGTGTTTGTTTTTAAATTTTTCGGTAACTAATAGATGGATTTTAACGAAATGTGTGTCATTTTACTTGGTATTCTTTTAATTAGGGTCTAGACAAAAGGGATAAATAATAAAAAAATTGAAATGTGAAATGAACTTCACTGAAGTCGGCTACACAATAATTCACAATATAACATCAGTTTAGGTGAAGGTCATATTACTTTTTAATTTTAATTTTTTTTATGTAATTCTTCCTTACATATTATATCTTTTGTTTTTACAGATGTCAAAGTTGGAAGGGCGTTTTGGGTTTTTTATGTGTGCAAATATTACGCCTGAACAAAGTCACGCAGAATAAGAATACGCAGTTTGCATTTCATTGAAGATACCTATACCAACGACAAAAAAACTCGTCTCCATTCCAACGCGATCCCTTCGTTAATACTTAGAACTACAAGTGGCGTTTCCCAATTAGTACAAGAGAGGACATTTTCTAAATACAAGCCAACGATTTATGCGATTCCCTAAACGCGATTAATAGCCCTTTAACAGAATTTACTAATGATTACGCAGATATTGAAACTGCATTATTTTATGTCACAGGTTATTCATTAAAAAAAAACTTATGCAGCATTACTGCGATATTTGCCAATTTTTTCTGCAATTTTAAAGCCTATGATTCTCAAAAAAACAGAATTTGGGGGCTTAACAGCTTAACCCCCTAAAAATTGCATAGATATCATTATAAAATTAAAATTTTTCTTTTTGATCTTGGCAGGAAAACGTCGGAAAACAATTAAAAAGTGAATTTTCCAAAATAGCTTTTAGTCATCCATGTACAGATTTCCCATTTAACTATTTTCTTGCACTTTACACAAGATTGTGATATTAAAAATTGAAGGGTTAATAAAAAACATTAAGCTAATTATTTTTAAAAAATTACGAAAGTTTCTCAAGTATTGTAAATATTCTCGACTTTCTTAGTCAGCCACAAGGATCATCAGTAGACGTCGAGAAATTAGTACGTAATATATCATCCTACAGTCTCTCAGAAAGTGAAAAATCCGTACTGAGTAAGGGTTTTAATTTTGCGATATCTCCTAAGGAAATCCCTAAAGAAGAAATAATAGCTGGAGTGGAAGCTGCCCTGGACTCCTGAAGAAACAAAAGCAGAGGAGATTCGACAAGAGGTGGCAAGAATCTTAAGATCAAGCAAAACACCAAAACAAAACCTAAATGCCACTGAACAAAGGGCCCTAATAAACCTTCGAAAAAATAAAGACATCACAATTCTTCCAGCAGAGAAAGGAAACGCAACTGTGGTTATGAATACTCAAGATTACGTACAAAAAATGCAGGATATCTTACAAGACAATTTATAGGCCTGTTCCGAGGGACCCGACAACGTACCTAGAAAAAACAACTAAAAATAAAATAAAAAGTTCACCAATAAACCCCAAAACCAACAAAAAGTCATACCTTGGGAAAAGTCGAGCAGATGTCCTAAACTCTATTGTTTACCAAAAATACACAAACCAGGGGCGCCCATCAGACCTATTGTTAGTGCTGTTAATTCGCCGCTACAAAAACTGGAGAAATACCTTTCTGAAATTATGCAACCAGCTGTAGAAAAAGCTGATTCATTTGTAAAATACTCAGAGCATTTCAGTCGAATTATACGAGATATCGTCCTTGAAAAGAACGATATCATAGCAAGCCTAGATGTCAGATCGTTATATCCCAGTATTCCCATCGACGAAGCATTGGACAAGATTGTTATGAACGAGGATTTCCAGGTACATGTAATACAACTCTCGGAGTATTGCCTTAAAAATACTTATTTTTCATTCAACGGGCAAATGTATAAACAAATGGATGGTGCTCCAATGGGGTCCTCGCTATCACCAGTAGTCGCGAATTTATTTATGATATCTTCGAGAAAGAAGCTCTTCAGAAAGCAAGTTTAAAGCCCAAATTATGGATTCGTTATGTGGATGACATATTTATTATATGGCAACATGGTCATGCAGAGCTCGAAAAATTTCTGACTCACGTAAATTCAATCCACCCCAATACAATTTACTTTGGAGTTAGAGGAAAACAACAAACTACCATTTTTAGATGTTTTGGTCACAAAACTGCATAACGGATATTTCGAATACACCGTATATAGAGTACCAACACATACAGACAGATATTTAAATGCAAAATCACATCATCACCCAGCACAAATTCAAGCTGTGGCAAATACCCTAATATCCAGATCCGTGCGTTTAACTGAAACACAGACGATACAAAACGAACTAAAGGTAATATCTAGTGCTTTAAAGAAAAATGGCTACACATATCGCACAATAGAGAAAGCTATTAATGCACAGGTTTCCCGAACAACGAACAACAAGAAATATGAACCGGGAAAGCAACAAGTAGTCTTACCGTATGTAAAAGGCACAACAGACAGAATCGGAAGAATTCTTAGGAAACACAACTTACAAACAATATACAAGCCACAAACAACTATAGGTAAACTACTTGGAAACCCAAAAGATAAAATCAAACTGGAAAACCACGGAGTATACAGTATTCCGTGCCAGGACTGTGAAAAGTTGTACGTGAGGCAAACTAGCAGACGAATATCGGCAATAGTTGAAGAGTATAAACTCAGCATCAGAAATAAACAAACAACCTCAGTTTTATTTCTACATCATCCGGAAACCGGCCATAAAATAAATTTCGATGGGTGTAGGGAGATTGCCAATGTAGAACATTATAAAACCAGAATAATCCGAGCCATAGAAATTGAAAAACAAGGTGATTTGAATAAAGGTCAAAGAATTTGACGAATCATTAAAACTACCAACAGTATGGAAGACAATAATCAACAAATCTGAAATCGCAAAAACTCAAGCGCAATTAGCGCAACAACAACAGCACCATCCGGAAAACATAAATAACGACCAACGCCTGCGCAGATATAACCTTCGGCCCCGAGTTGGGGTATAAAAAGGAAGCGTCGCAGTCACCAACACCTCAGTCTCTATTCGGACGCTTCGAAAATGCCAAATGCGATTTTGGCGAATCGTCAGCAAAACTGTTCTTTTCAGAACGACAGTAGTGAACGGATGTACACCCGAAATGAAAACACATTGTATTTTTCCATCCGTGAAGGACTAAATATATATATATATATATATATATATATATATATATATATATATATATATATATATATGTAAAAATTTTAATTTTAAGTAAATCATAATTAATAATATATTTTATTTTGTGTTTGAGTTAGTGTAAGAATATTGTGACAATTAAACTACTTTTGAATAAAACCTCGCTTTCATTAAAATAAAAAAAAAAACACTAGTAATTATAAAGCATTTAAATTGTCTATAAGCCTGTATTAATAATATAAACAAAACTAATCCTAAGTGTATTTTCAAAAGACTTTCTTACATTAGATGATTTTTTTACTTACTTCGATTTTGTATACAAAAATCAATCAGTTCTACGATGCAAATATATTAACTAATATTAAGATAGAACATAAACTAGTGTTGAACGAGACTTTTTATCGACCTACTGTCTTCTATGTAAAGAAGTAACGTTTTTATTAAATAAGTTGTTGTTATGTAATAACACAATATAATGTAGAAAATTTAAATAAACAGAAACTTATTACATCTTTATCTAGCGCGGTGTTTTAGTTTTACATTATCACCCGTAAGTATTATTGTATTCCATGTTTATGTATGCACCCTCGTATTGACTTGTGCATATTGAGATGCGGCATGACGGCGAATTCCCTTTGATGCCAAAACATCAATAATGCCGACACGAGTGTGTCTACTGCTTCGTTAGATATATATACTGTAATCAAGGTGTCGAAATCGTGGAGCTTTCGTAACATACGTATGTGCTTTTACAGACGCTCCTCGGTTTGAACACTCGCATGTTAAGATTAATAATTTCGTAGTTCCTTCTGTAATATTTTTAAAATGCATACTTTTCACCTTTTTTATACTCGTTTATTTTTTCAAAAATGTAAAAAAGAATGGTAGGGCATTGAATCCTTCGTGTTTTCTACATAATCTTTGGCGTAACTCTTTCAGTTTTATAAATAAAATGTGTACAAGTTTGTTTGGTTTCTGCTGGATATATCAGTTTGAAGTAATTGAGGAAAAAAATGGTACCAACCATTAAACATATAAAAAATGTTGGAACTGATCACTTAATGCTTTTAGTCCTGCCAAAGATCTCATTTGAGACATAAGGCAGTTAGTTTTGATAACTCTTCAAATAGTAGATGGCTGTCGAGATTCAAAAAGTAATTTTTCTGCCTGATTTACTGTTTTCTCGCACGTATTTTAGTTTAGAACTTTTCTTTTTCCTGCAAGCTGGTACAATTATTATGCTTTACATTGAATTATATCTAATTTTGTTGTTAGCGCCGCGCCAGTGGACTTTCTTTATTCAAACATCAGTTGACATCGGCCTCAGCACGCCGTAAATTGTATTTTTACTATAAATGTTACCAATAATAAATAGTTAAATCTTCATGGATTTTTTTTTAACAAAATTGGTTTGAAAAACTGTTGATAAAGTGCCAAAATCTTTCGGAGAAACCGACATGTCGTTGAAAATATAAACATGTCATGTTTGTTTAATAAATTTGACACTTAAAGTAATCTTATCTAGGGTTGCGCTTTTAAATTTTCTTTTTGGACGTAATCAAAGGTTTTTGTACCGCTTGTTAAAAAATGTTATATCTAACTTTTGCGGCTAGTGTCTTTCCTGCGCTCGACTGCTTGCCCAAATTCCGTTTCGCGCCGTTCGGGTCAACGGCAGTGCGCGCGGGAAAGTATCACTTTCCGCATTATTTAGGAAAATAGCTATTATCGATTTTCGGAAGTAACGCTAAAACCACTACTATCGTATCGGGTCGAGGAGTTCATTATTAGTATTTACGGAGTGTCAAATTGTAGCCCACTTGCTGCTGATAGCCGTTCGCTCTAGTGTGGACGGCATTGTCCCGCGTGTTAGGAACAGGCTCTCTCGTTTGTATGAGGACTATGCGCTCCGTGCAGCAATGAGAGACTGACTGTGGGACTGTGCGAATGGTTCGTTTTTACTTTCACGTCATCCCGATTCGCCAGACAAGCAGTCTGTCTGGGCAGGCGAGACCCAGCGTCGCTGAGATACCGAAATCGAAAATTAGAAGAATGCAGTGGTTTAGTACGGAATCGCCTATCTACCTGCGTATTGGTCAGGCTCAATTTACACGGGGATTCCTGCTTTGACGAGGACAAATTTGCCGCCACCGTTGTGCTTGCGGGCTACTCTGCCTCCTCCTACTCTCTCTCTAGTAAACCGTCGGTCGTATACGTTCGTTTTCCTCGATTCGTCAAGTAAACTCACGGTTCAAGGGCTGATAACGGCATAATCAGTGTACAGGGTGGTCCAGATAACTCTTTAAATGCAAATATCTCAGGTTATTTTTGAAATTAGAAAAAATGTTCTAAACAAAAGTTGTTTGATTCGATCTGCTTTTCATATGCCTATATTTTAAAATATGCAGGATGTCTAAAAAAAACAAGGCAAGTACCAACTTAGTTTTTTAAGTATATCAAATTTTTTGATGTTTTTGAGTTTTGCATATTTTTTTATATTATACGATTTATGAAAAATTAATGGTTTTCCAAATATGAAAGGTTTTAGAATTAGGAAATCCTAAGATTTTTCCGATATAATTGCTTACCTATTTAGATACCCGCTGCTACCTGGAGATAAAAATTTACTTTTTCTACAGCCATGCGGAAAAAGCAATTTTCTGCACCTATATCCATGTAGTTTGGAAACATTTTTCCGCACGTAATATTTTAAAATTAATGTGTGTAGCAGCAGGCTTAATGCCATTTGTTTTAGTTAGCTATGAGGTTACTAATGACGCTTAAAGTCAATTATTGGAAATCAACAAACTGACATTTCGACATATTTATTTGTCATTAATTGCTTTTATATGTGCTTATTTTCCATAATTTTGCATTATTACGATGAATTTAAGTCAATTTGACAATCTGGCCATGCAAGACGGGGTTCCAGAATATATTATGAACGCAGCAAAAGAAGTAGATCTGGATTTGCTTCCAGAAAAATCGAAGAAAATCAACAACATTAGTAAAGAAGAGGTGCTTCTAGTTTACTTTCAAGAAATTTAAAAGAATTTTCAAAATTCTACAATGTGGTTCAAGTACTCAATGATAAAATCTATGCTAAAAATTAAGAAAAACGTTGATATTAGTAGGTATTTTAAATTGATTGCTTATTTAAAAAAGAAAATGGTGGGTTTTAGACCAAAGAAGTCTAAAATTTTAAACCACGAACAAATTTTAAGCATTGCGCCTGACGATACTCATTTACTAATCAAAGTCGCTAAACTAATTAGAATCGCTGGAGCCTGCAGGCGTGACGAATTAACTCATCTGTTGTGTGAAAACGTAGTCGAACAAGAAGATTTGTTTCTGGTGAAAATACCAGATAGGAAGACTCACCAGAGTAGAAGCTTTGTTATAAATGAAGAAAAAAATCTTAATTTAATCAAGAAGTGCATGTCTCTGCGTCCCAAAAGTACACCACATCAAAGGTTTTTTGTCAATTTCCCAAAAGGTAGCAATCAGCACCTATATGACAAGTGAAGAAGAAAAAGAGTCAACCTTATTGCCAGCAACAAAAAGGTCCCAATTTAGTTAATAATAAATAATAAAGTTTTGAGTACGCCCACGTCTTACTCTTTGCGCTTGCAAAATGCCTCTGGTGTGGCTTCAAAGTATGCCAAAATATTTACCTCAAATTCTTCATTTTCTTTGTTATATCTTTTGGATCTGGGTTTGTTAAAACGTCCATTGGTTTTTCCGGAATATGCACTTATCAGGCTGTATTCTTTCAAGATATCTGAAACAAAACAAAGACGAAAAAATATGCACCATGATAACCTAACTATTCAAATAAATATCTGCTGCCGCATCAGTCTTCGTTGAATAACAAGATACATTTATTCGCGTCATATTTTTCGAAATGATTAAAGTTTGGGTGTCCTGCCATATTTAGTACACATAATAAAAATAACACGGAAACTAGCAATTTGACGTTGAATAAATTAATAGTCATGGTTAAAAAGTATAAAATGTATTTTTCCATTTTATTTATGAAAATAAGTATAGACTATATTATATTTTCAGAAAGGTCATAACGAGATAGATAATATAAAAAATAATATACAGGGTATTCCATTTGGTGATGGTGGTTGACATTAGCAATATTTTTTTAACCGACTTAAAAAGGGAGGTTATCAATTCGACCGTATGTATTTTTTTTTGGATGTATATCGGTTACTTCGGGATGGTTTGAGTAATTTGGAAGAAATTTTCAGGAAGTATTGGCAGGGTAGTGGCAGAGAGTGGTATCATAGCAAGCATATTTAAAAAAAAAGTTGCGGAATGAGGCCATGTTGGATCTTTTTTAAGTTAAGTTTTTCAGCGATAAATTCGAAATGCGTTAATATATTGGCTTGAAGTTGTGGTGTAATAAGGGTAATAAAAAACGTCATTTTGCCGCCCCCTGAGGTCTATACCCCCTCGGGGGAAATCTATTTGCTCTTCAGGTTATTATACATTTTAATGAATGTTGAAAATATCAAATATCTTTATTATTGGCGCAAAATATTTCTTGTGATATTACGGGAAATGTCGCGGGGTTGGGAGGACTAAGGGGAAAAGGACGGATTATGAATATGTCGTGTTTCATATGGTTTTCAGGTTTTTTAATGGCACGAATTAATTTTTTAACCATTTTAATTTTTGACAATGTGTAGTGCTGATAAGTAAGAAAAAAAAGCACTAAAATTTAAAAATAATATTTTCATCCATCTCGAAAATTTGGCGTTATGGAGTCGGCGTCAAAGTAATAAAGACATTAAATAGACATTATACATACTCATTAAGAGTCATTTGGTAACAGTTTGGCAAAAATCCAATGTGACAATTGAATGAAACAAAATGGCGGCCTAATGAAAGGTTAAAAAAATATTACTAAGAAATAGCTTATACACTTCAAATTTTGCACAAAAATCAAGTATTACGTAGGAATCAATTGGTAAAATTTTAGTACGAATCCAAGATGGCGAAACAAAATGGCGGCCAAATAAAATACTTGTAATCGTGGAAAAATCGCCCTCCCAGGTTTTACATATCTTTACGTTTTAGCGTTCCTGTCTGTCTTTCTGACAGTTCGTGGCATAACTAAAAAAGTATTTGCCCAATTAACTTCAAATTTTGGTCCAAGAATTAAGGGTCATATGGGGATGACCTAATTATCTAATTTACCTCAAATTTTGCACAAAAATCAGATGTTATATATATAGGAATGAACTGGTAACGAATCCAAGATAGCTAAACAAAATGGCGACCTCTTAATCAAATTCAAATTATGCAGAAAATTATATGTTATATAGGGATAAATTGGTACGAATTCAACATGACGGAACACAATGGCGGCCTTAAAAAACCATGTAAAAACTGTTTATTCAATTTATTTTAAATTAAGTCCAAAAATCAAGTGTGACGTAGGAATATTCTAGTTAAATGTTGGTGAAACAAAATGGCGGCTCAATTAAGTGTTTAAAAAGCCAGTAAAATTCCCTCGAAAATTCCATTTCCTAGAATAAAACCTTTTTACAGGAAAATAATAAATGCAATGATTATGTAAATAAACTTATAAAAAACAAAAAATAATAAAATAAAAATAATTTCAACAAATAAAAACAAAATTTTAAACATGGTACACTGGGGTATCGTGGCAGTGATTTTATATAATTAAGTATGGTAAATGATTGAATGTATGTATGTTAGAATGTGGACAAACCAGTTGTGAACGTGAAAATGTAGTGTCATAGGGTATGAGCATGCGCAATATAGTAATTCAGAGAACGTTGACTTTCGGCTTCACAATCACAATATAGAAATAAAGAAAAAACGTTAGAAAATATATAAAAAATGAATATAAAACTCGGTAAACTGCCCTTTACTCGGAACATCCCTCGTAACGAATTCGACAACACACACGTAAAACAATTTATTTATACATATGTTTATTTAGCAAAAACTATAGATATTGTATATATTGTAATAATACGAGAGTTTTATCATAAGATAAGCTCTGAATACAAAAATAGGTAAAGCATGTTTACCAGGACTTTCCTCTTCGCTTAAATGAAATGTCTGGATGAGTACTGCATGAATTGTAGTACTCATCGATCTGATCAGTGACTGCCAACTATATCTGTGGCAGAATGCTGTATATTTTCATTAAATATGCTTAATTGTGGATTACTCTTAAGCGAAAAAAAAAAAACTGTAAAGCATTCCCATAGTTAGACCTTAAAAAAAGTATCCGGAAGTGACCTTTTTATTTCCGACCCGGTGCAGTCAAATCGATTCATGTTCAGCTCTGATTATATTTTCATTTAAATGGATCTTAAAGTTAACTCATCTTACTGTGTTATTTACAAGCTTGTGGTTTTTTCACATTCCTGTTTTATAGTCATGAACTAAGTTTGTTCCTAAACACCAATGATTTGGTGTTTCACGACAATTTGCTTGCAGTTTGAAGACTCTCAAGACAGTTTGTGGAGTATAAGCAAGTACATTATTCGAGTTTACGCGTTGAGAAGAATCGTTTGGATGTTAACAAAAAAATTAATGGGAAATTATAAGATTAACAACTTGACAATGTAAGGCTATAGTATCATAACAGAGGCTATCAACTGTCAGCTGTTCCAACAGATTACAAAGTCTGTCAGGAACGTCTTATGTATTTGTTAAACTATTATTTTCACTAAACGTTTCAGAAATGCTGTCTTCGTTATGATTTAAAACTAAATATAACATTTTAGTATTGTTGAAAGCGAATATAACATTTATAGTTAATTCGGTCTGCAACGTACAGAGGTGAAAGTTGAACTTTGTAATAACACTTGATGTATTTAAATGTTCCAAATGCATTTGTTATGAAAGTTGATGGTAAATAACTTTTATATTGTATTTACACTGTATTTATTAATGCATTATAAATTATATGTTTCATAGTGTTTCTGTACCTACATGTGGAAATATAAAAATTATACTAAACCCTTCGAACCTTTACGCCCTTAATGTAGTGTAAATGATGAAAAGACATAAAAAGACCAACTTTCATATTCGTAGGAGAATGTTAAGATGCAACCACCATATTTACGACAACATGTTTATTGGCATAATGTGAGTTTTGCAACAAAACTCAAGTTTCATTTTAAATTTTCACGCTGCCGCACCAATTCAAGTTGGCACCCTCGTGTAAATACTAATGGGCTTCTTTATGGGGATACACTACCGAAAAAAAAATATGACGACAAAACATCCTCCCTTCTGTACTTGGATGACAATAAATAAGCCTAATGTTGACCCTTTATGTGATACAGTATCCAGAAAAATCTGACGACTCTTTTGTTTTCTTTTATTCCGAAAACATAACACCTTCATAAAAATCGACAACTACGAAAAAAGAATATCACTTATTTCGACACAGTTTATTTTATACATATTTCCGAGCTTATTATTTTTTTTTAATAAAGAGGCCTTTGAATACTTCTGGGCGCTTTTAGGAGCTGACGCCCTCGTGTCTTTCATGACCTTACACATATTTGCCTGCCCTGAGTTTGCATGAAAATGGAAATTTTGTTGCAATTTTAATTATAATTTCGTTGAAACATGGGGTTGCCCTAAAACATACAGAATGTGAGTTTTGATTCTTAACTTATCACATTTCCTGTTATCACAGGATTTGTGCCAGTTTTATTGGTTGTTTTTAGTAATACTTCTGGGCGCTTTTAGGAGCTGACGCCCTCGTGTCTTTCATGACCTTACACATATTTGCCTGCCCTGAGTTTGCATGAAAATGGAAATTTTGTTGCAATTTTAATTATAATTTCGTTGAAACATGGGGTTGCCCTAAAACATACAGAATGTGAGTTTTGATTCTTAACTTATCACATTTCCTGTTATCACAGGATTTGTGCCAGTTTTATTGGTTGTTTTTAGTAATAAAGTTATTAAACCTGTAGTATAAATAAAACAGTAATATACAGGGTCTTGCATTTAAAGTAACAAAGTTGATGCTCATTTTTTACTTCCCTCATAAAAGGGAAGTAAGTAATTGTGAAAAAATGGGGCATAGCTAAAATACTACTTTTCCGATTGACTTGGTATGAATGCAAGATAGCGACTTAATTAGATAGTTAAAAAATCAGCCTGAAAAAACTATTTATTAGTTTAATTTCAAATTTTGTCTAAGCATTAAGTGTGATATAGAGATAAACTAGTAAAATTGTGGTACGAATTTAGAATAGCTACCAAATAAAACGCCTAAAAAATTGACTACAAATGTTTCACAAAAAATAATTATGTTAGGATGAAGTGATACGAATTCAACACAACGGAACAAAATAGCAGTCTTAAAAAAATCAATATAAAAATTGCTCATTTAATTTCTTTTAAATCCAAAGTCCAAAAATCAATAGGAACTGGTAAAATATTGGTACATATTCAATATGGTGGAACAAAATGGCGCCCAATAAAAATATTTGGAAAGACAGTATATGTACATGTGTTACTAAATGACTATTGGCGGAACTAAATGGGGTCACACTTTGATGTTCCTAAGAAAAGAAAAGATACATAACCAGGGAAGTTCCGGGTAAACGAAATTACCGATTTTTCTGTTTGCTTTCCAATTGTCATTTAGTTTTTTTTTTTTTGAGCAAATCCTTACGGTCCATATAAAGTTTTAAAACTTATGTATTTAACATTCCTTTTCGATTTTTTAAAATAAAGCTTGTATATACCGTTCAAAATATCAAAAAAAAACCTGTACCGTGTTACTCATTTGTTCAGTACCTTATTTCATCCGCCGTGCGTCGGCTAGATGTATCACTCTGATTCGTTGTGTATAGTGATCCAAATTATATTTTTATCAGTGAAGAAATGCCTTAGTTGGCGCCTGCATCGTACGCCGGCAGTGTGAATGCGGCGATTGGGTCGAACACATGCGTTCGTGATCATAGTTATCGAAGTTCGGACCACGCCGCACCGCTCGGCACCCCGACCGTGACTGTGAGGACTGAGGATTGGAGGAGCGCCAAGCCGCCAAAGAACACCCTCGCATGCCGCCGACGACTAATAAAGTCACGTGGTCGCTGGCGCCTATTCCCCCCTCTTCTTGTTTTCTGACTTTCTCACGCTGCCTTGGACTAGGTCAGTGTCAGCGCGATAAGTAGCAGCAAGTTGCATCGCCATAATGTCGCCTTGTACCGCCACTGATATCTCACTTCACACTTATATCTATTTACAGCCGATACCCGCTCATCAGCACACTACACAGTTATTTTACAACAAACAACACCGACCCAGGTTCGTTGAGGTCTTTACTCTCGGTATTATGATGCTCCGATCGGTACATGACTCTTGTCTCTGACACTGAAAGCTCCGCGAATTAGTAATTAATTAAAGGCTTGTTTTTTTTTCGAAGCAATATAGGGGCAACCTTTTTTTAACTGAAATGTGATGTATTCACTAAATTTTTTTTTTTGGCGTTTATAAAACCTCGTGAAGGCGGTAATTAGAAAACTTCTGTGCCAAAGCTCATTTTATTTATTTACTTTTTAACTTTTTTTATCTGAAATTTGTTTCTATTTCTATAAAGTCTGTAATTAAAATATTAATCTGCCCAAAATCATAATTTATATTTTATTTACTTATTTTTTACCTTTATTTTAACTTAATTATGTACTTACACTTACCAATCGCCATTTTTGATGATTTTTGGTATACTAGTAGATTTTCGGCCGCTGGTCACGAATTCCAAATCAGCTTTTTCGTTTCTGAATTATCCACCATAAAAATGTTGTGAATTTTCACTCTCTTCTTTCCTAAAAATTATTTAAAACACTCAACCTAAATTATTTCATTAATTGGCGCATTATATTAAAAACTTGCTTTAATAATAATTTTAAAAAATACACCACGAAAAGACGCCATCATTCTTTGAAATATTTAGTGATTTTATATTTTTATGTTGGTTAACGTGATATTTTTAAACATGAAGCTTGTGTTACACACACGCGCTGTTCAGTTTTTTTTTAAATTTATTAAATATTATATTTTTTTCGGGATTTTTTTTATATTAATATTTAAGAAACCCTGCCATTCTTCTATTTTGACTTTAACCTACTAAATTAACCCGGTGCGAATCCATCTAGCGGTACCGATTGTTGATTTGAGTGTCAGTCTTAGATTTATAAGGCAAAACTATAATCAGGTCTCTATTATGGCTTTAGTGATGGCTTTATTGACCAGCCTGGTACTAATTCGGGGCGCTAATCGTATCAAATATTGTATATAAAGGGTTTTCATTTCTTTAAGAACTTTCTAGACAAATAAAAACATTATTATTGTACAATTTTTGACTTTTTTCAATTGAATAGTTGGAGCTACTTTGATTGATTGACACTTTTAGGTTATGTTACCAACATAAAAATAAAAAATTGGTAAATTTCCTTTACCATACCAAAATGTTATCTGTTCATTCTTAAGTAACACTTGATTTTTCTGCAAAATTTTAGGTAAATTGGATAATTAGTTTTTTACTATTAATTTTTTAACGTTTCACTAGGCCGCTATCTTGTTCCGGCCTATTTGATTTTAACCAAAATATTACCAGGTCATCCCCATATGAGCCTTAATTTTTGCCCAAAATTTGAAGCCAATCTGATGGGTAGTTTTTAAGCTATGCCGCTACAGAGACACAGGCAAACCTACAGACGGACCGACGCGTCGGTCCGTCGCGACGGCTTGATAAAATATATTTTTGGCATCTAGGAACGCCAAAACGCGAATATATCTAAAACCTGAGAGGGTGATTTTGTTCCGCCATCTTGAATTAGTACCACACTTTTACTAGTTCATCTCTATACTACAATTAGTTATGGCACAGAATTTGAAATCAGTTCATTAAGTAGTTTTTTCAGGCTGAATTTTTAAATATCTTATTAAGTCGCCATTTTTTTCCGCCATCTTGAATTCGTACCAAAATTTTACCAGTTGATTCCTACATAATACTTGATTTTTGTGCAAAATTTGAATTAAATTGGATAAGCACTTTCTTAGTAATAACATTTCACTAGGCCGCCATTTTGTTTTGCCATATTGGATTTATACCAAAATGTTACCGGGTTATCCCCATACGACCCTTAATTTTTGACCAAAATTTGAAGTCAATCGGATAAGTAGATTTTTTGCTATCCCGCGAACAGACAGACCGACAGAATCGAGAACACATGTTTTTCGTCATCTAGGGACCCTGAACCGTAAAGATCTGGAAAAATCTCGGAGGGTGATTTTTTCACGATTACAATACTTCCCTTTTATGAGGGAAGTAAAAATTGCATTTTCTGGTCAGAAACACCGCATTTTTTTATTATTTAACATTGCACGAAGTTTTTAATATAAAAAAGTAATTGAATCAAATGTGAAAAATTTTAATTACCGATTTCAGGAGGTTTTATAGAAGCTAAAAAAAATGTGAATATATCAGATTTCAGCTAAAAAAAGGTGGAAAGTATTTACTTAAAATAAATAAATAAGAGTTTCCGCAGTGATTTTTTTTTAAGTTCCACATTTAAAAGAAGGCTTTATAGAAGTAAAAAAGAATGTTTTGAATATATAACATAAATAAAATATAAAATAGGATTTCCGTAGGAAAATTTTAAGTTCCACATTGTGTTTTGGCTTTGGTTCAAAGTCCTCTTCGTAACAAACAAAACTTAACTTGAAAATGAACAAATGTAAATATAAAAAATAATAGTAGGTAGAGCTATATAGCGAAAGTCCTCTGTCGAGATTTTAAAACTATATACCCAAATCATAATTTCTAAATTCACACCCTGAAGCACTAGAAAGTGTTCCGACGACCATTGTTTCTTGGAATCGAGGGCCGGTACTTAAACGGCGTTTTCGTGTGACAAATTTATTACCAAGCTAACATGTTTTACTTTTAGTGCCATTATCGTTATTAGCTTATGGTTATACTCGACACATTCAAAATGCTTTATAGAAGTCACAAAAAGGTATGTTGTGAATTTTAGTTACGAAAGAGTTACAAAGAATAAATAAAATAAAAATAGGGGATTTCCGCAGAGAAATGTTTTAATTACCGCATACAGGAGGCATTATAGAATTAAAAAAAAATTGTTTATATCACATTTGAGCTAAAAGAAAGTTGTGCCGCAATATGGTTAAATTTTTCTTAATAGGATATCGGTGTAACTCTAAAACGCGTCAACTTTTCAACGTTTTATTAACCAATGATGAAAGAAAATGTTCGGAGTAAAAGTATGTTGATTTTTAGTTAAGATTCTCGGAAAGTAGGTATTTTTTTTGTCTCAAAAAAGTTTATCTTTTAATGTACTTCCGCTTATAACGAAATTATACTTAACCACCCAACACAGGGTGACAAGGTCGATACTTAAAGCTGGCATTTAAATAGTGATAAGATGTAAAGAACAGTTTATATTGAGGCAAAGCGGTTTGTCATATTGTTTAAAGTCTTTACATTCTAAAAATCAAATTAGAACCATTATGGAATGCTTTAAATATACAGGGTTACTCATATAAACTATTCAAGATACAATTACATAGGGCCCAGATTTACCAGTTTTTTACAGTTGCTGTAGTTTTTTTATTATAAATGATACAACCTGTATATTTTACTTTTATCGGATTGGTCTTTTCTTCATGATTTTAAATATGCTCGATTTAGTATTTTTAACGTTAAAGTTAAACAAGGAAAATGGTAAATACTAGGTCATAAGATTATCATGATAAAGCTTCTCTGTTAGACATTAATCTTATAGAGTTTTTGTCATTTTATGGCCGATCTTTAATAAGAAAGATATCATATTAGGCATATTTGGAATCAGGAAAGAAATATATATTTTCAGTAAAAGTAAAATAAGTAATGCAGACATTACTGCAATTGCAGAGAAGCTGAAAAATCTGACGATGTTGCCGAGAGCATTTTTAAATTGGATATGCCCTAAAAATTTTTTAATTGTATCTTGAGTGGTTTCAGAGATAATCGACCTTTTGTATGCATGTCACTAACCCTGTAGAATGGTTTATATTATGTGTTTTAGCATCATATTATGGGGTGCAATTCGTTCTTAAAAGAAAAAAGTACCAAGTCCGAAACTTGACATTTACTTTAGTACCACCACCAATAAAATGTTATAATGATAATGTCAAATTTATTATGCTTTACCTTCTCAAATATTCAGCCAGAAAAAAAATTAAATTGAAAAACTTTGTATTTGCATAAAAACTTGGAATTTGAACGATTTCACATCATGGGCGAATTAGAAAAATGTTTCCATTCGATAAAAGAGAAAATATAAAACGTTGTTTAGTCTTACACTTTTTGCAGTAAGCTTTTCAAATAACGAAGATATAAGATGTGGACGAATCGATCAGTGAAACTAAGAATTTTATTTTACTGATGACCTGACCGCATAAATATATACGTATTACTATTAAAAATCATAAAAAGCGCTATTTAATTATGATAGAGTTGCGAAATGGATCTATTTTAGGCAAGACGTAAGTATTGTCTAGGAGGCAAAGAAGTTTGGTGGACAATAAGTGCCTAAAATATCAATTACGGAAATGTTCCATAGATTTATTTGTACAACCCCAAAAATATTTAAATATAGTATACAGGGTGTTGAAAATTCGATGGGATAGCATTGGCGTCTCAAAAATCGTATAACGTATCAGGTCCATTTGAACAGAAATTACAAAATTAATTTTATATCTTTGTGGTCATTTTTCTCTACAAAATAATGCATCAATATTTAATCCGACATTTCGTCTTCGAGGTCTGATCAACTTAATTTTTTTCAAATACCGACCTATATTTTTTATGTCATTTTATCAAGCGTTCGACCACCCAAAACCAACCATTAACATTGGAATAAAAGATTTATGATTTTCACATAAGAGACAATGTGTCGTGTGCATCGTCTTGTAGAGGAAGAAAAGTGACTATAAAATGTAAAATTTATTTTGTAATATGTCTTCAAAAAATAATAAGGAGAACATAAAGGGAAAATGAGGATTTTTCTGTTTTTGAGGGATATCTTCGGAAGAAGTCGGAATTTTCCCTTTTTATCAACGACGTGTTATTCAACATTAAAATGCGAAACTTGGCCCTAATTTAACCAACCTCGTATCTACGGTTTTTGGGATGCCAGTGCTATCTCATCGAATTTATAACACCCTGTAAAAATACTTCAGAAAAACTGTCATAAAGGACGAAGAAGGTAAACTGAAAGTCAAATAGAAAACATCTGTGGGGGAAAAATGTCCCAACTCAAATGGAATTTTCTTAACTTCAAGAATGTGGGAAGAGACTGCCGAAACTTGCCTTCCAAATGTTCACTTCTATTGTGTAAATTATGTTCTATGTTCTCTGTTTTACAACTTAACCAAGGCGTGTAACGGCTTGGACTATACTTGAAGCACTAAATATGTGGATATTTATTTAGTTATAGGAACATTCCAAGTATGCTTAAATTATCGTGAAATGTAATTTTGTATTTTTAGGTATTTGGACCGATGGGAAAAGGTGCACTTTCTGGGCGAGGATGGCGACCGTGGCAGTGACGATGATGAGGAGAGCAGGCATAAGCGCTGGTCCGCACGGGTCCTGCATTCCGTGCCTCACGCATACATCTATTCACAGCATAACGTATCCGGTAAGTGTTAATATCGAACTGGTATTTGGATTCACCTCAGGTTTCACTTCATTTTTGAACTACTTTCAGATCAACCGATTATTTTTAAAGAAATATAAACATTTATAGATTAGATGGGAAAACGATAACTGTCAAATATTTTGACACATCTCAAAAAAACCTTAGTTGACGTCGATTTCATGTAAATTATGAGCGATTGAAAAAACTTATCACTACCATGAAAAAGGAGACCAATAAAATTAGAAATTTATTTTACGCGTGTTAGAATGTTTAACATGTGTCACACATATCGGATAAATAATTCAATATTTGGGGGAGGGATCATTTTATATTATGTCTGAATTTTTCTAATGACATGTTTTTCGCAACTGTCGAATTTGATGTTTTAAGTGTATATGATCGTTCCACTGTAAGTCGGTTAAGTGTGGAGTTGAACTTGTTATAATTTTGGATCCACTCAGAGACAAATTGCCAGCTCAACACGAGGTACATTTTATGTAGAAAATTCGAAGAATAATATTTTATAATGCATTCAATTTCTAACAAAAATTTATTTTTTTCTGCAAAATTGAACCGTTTTTAAAGTATTAAAAACTCACAATTTTGTTTATGAAATTGTTTTCACAAATTGAACTAAGATTCTAACACTCAGTGGTGTCGAACATTAAAAAAAACTGGTTATGCCAAAATCTTTGTTACAGTGAATAAAAAATATAACCCGTATAAAGTGTTATCAATTATCAACAGTATAAAAAAACACCCTTTATAGAACAACGAAAACATGCATACTCCACCACATCGGCTAAAATAAATCATCATGATTAAATAAATGTATTAGATTTACAATTTTAATTATTAGATTATAGGTTTATTATATACTTTTATACTTTTTATATCAGGTAATAAAAAAATTAAACTTTGTTTCGAAAATGATTAATAACCTATGGAGCCTACTAGTAATTATAACAATTTATTAAGCAAATCAGCTGCTGTACGTTTTGCATTTTTTTTATTAGGCGTGGACATTTTAATATAATTTGTATAGTTATATTTTGCATTCATAGGACACAGTTTTAGCAAACCAGCCATATGTTTGCAGACTACAAATTATAAGAGGTCTTTTAGTACCACGTACTGCTACAGTTGCAAAGTAAATTTCACGCAAAAGGTCCTGACTGACTACTGGGACGACGACTATTCCAGTCGACCCCATTGTGTAGACAAGAGCTTGGCAATAAACAAAGAAAAATAGTTGAGAGAGTCGGAGTGTAATAATTTCTAGGTATAAAAAGAACTAAAAGTTGTATGTATGAAAAGATAATTTTAAATTTTGGATAGCCATTTCGTGTCCCTAATGAATAAGTGTAACTTGAATTCGTGGGTTATGGGACTGCAATAAAGTCTAAAGTGAAACCACTATTTGCAACGTTTCGTGTTACATTAACACTTTTTCGGTAGTGCCTGCAAAAGATACAAAACAAAATATATTTCATTAATTGATTTTTAACTTTAGAATCAGTCGGACTCCCCAATGCAAAGTATATAACAAACAATTTGTAGGCAGTTAGAAGTAATTTTTTTATGTAGAATGTATGTGTTCTATAAATGTTGGTTAAGCGCCTATTTCTAAAAACCATCATTGCCCTACTAAAATCCGACGCACGGATCTTGGATACACTACAGAATTATTCCATAACCGTCTTATTGTCAGAATTATAAATTATGAATGTACCAATCTAATAGATTTTATGTTCTTGGTACCGAATATGGTTGGTAGGTGGCTAACGCTTAGACTCTTCAGGCAGGAGAGCTATGGATAAAAGTATTTTGCCACCAGAATCGCCTCGTAGGGTCATCCAGGTTGACTAGGCCTGGAGAAAAGTACATATAATATGTTTACTACTCGAATTGTTTAAATGCATCTAAATAATATTAATGTACAAAAATACTATCCCACACATACATGTAAAAATCCTGGAAAAATATGGGTATAGGTTCTATAAAAAATGATTTTTCTAAAAGTTGTATAGATTGTAGAACTCTATGGTAATGTATCCAGTGAAAAAGCGGACATGCATTTTTTATTTGAAATAGCCGTTTTCGAGTACCAGGCGTTTTGAAAGTGAGCGTAACGCATCTTTCTGCCGAAAAGAAAAAAAAATGTTATTATTTTTGACTGCATGTTATTAATTTTGGTATGAGTATAATTTTCTATACGAAATAATATTATAGGCTAAAAAGATCCAAAAGTTTGCAGTTTTTTTTTTTGGATTCCAAAAGTTTAGCTCACCTCAGAAACCATACTACTATTATTTGGAATGACCAAAAATAAAATAATTTCCACTTTCTGGGAACCAATGGAAGACAAAACTCTAATTTGACTGGGCTATATTTGTAATATAAAATTCGACATGAAATAACTCTTGGAAGTTAACAAAATGTGAAGTTTATTTTTCAAATTTTCACACTAAAAATAATTGTATTTTGTAGTTCCAGTTATGACGACCAAAATACACTCCCAAAGAGGTCTCTGCTCTCGTTTGTAGCAGAATTATTGTTTAAGCAATGCCTCACGAGATAAACACATAACCAAAATTCGTTAACAAATTAAGTCCCAGGGATAATATTTTGCACACTTATTTAATTTTAAGTAGGTATATTTGTACGAATTTTCAGATCTTTATGTATTGGGCCCATTTTTAAGGGTTTTTCGCGATTTTCTTGGAAACCAATTAACGTTTTTCCACCGATACATCTGAAAAGAGTTCGGAAATATCTAAAACTTTTAGAAAAATCATTTTAATCTAAGAAAATTTTCCACACAATTGTTAATATATTTTCCCCAATAATTTTTTGAATAATTTATTTAAAAAAAACATTCATATGCACTTAAACAATTCGCATTTTTCTTATACAATGTCGTAAATATTTTTTTTATTATTTTCCTGCCCCATACGTCACTCTGTGAGGAATGTACCACATCCAAGCGGGGAAGAAGTTTTTGGTTTAACCTTTAGATATAGAATCCATTAAAATTTAGTTCAAAATAGTAATATTGTATACTTGATAGATTAAATTTTAACTCCAGAAGTGTTTAATCGGGTTTATCCATTCCATCTAATCAATTAAGTAAAATACTAGTAGCTTTTGGTCTGGTTCTAATTATCTGAAAGCAATTAATTTAAACTTTCATAAGTTCACGCGTAACCAATAAAAACTGCTATAAAGTAGCCTAGTCTGGAATTCGTTTCAATAAGCATGTTTTATTACTTGGCGAATTCAAAATTTCCTACATCGTAGGTGAAAAAATCCTTGAAGTAAATGATTTTATGATTGGCGCTGCGTTGTTGAATTTGAAGGCCGCCGTGAAGTAATTACAGATGAAATTATTTTATTGTATTTGGTCCCTCGTTTATAAATAATAAAAGTCGGTCAAATGAATAATTACACTAACATTACATATACACCGTATTACCTTGATAATATCTGTTGCTCAAATCGCGCAGTGCCAAGTTTGTTTAACTAAAAAAAAAGTTAGCTATGGCTAAAGTTGCAAAATTCAGTAGGTGATTAAATTGTGTCGACTGCTGCATATATAATGCCTAATTTAAATTAATTTTAGCATTAGTTTAAGTAGGTACTATTTTTAACATTTATTTAAAATACAGTGGGTGACCTTAAAAAGTTAACTTTTAATATTTAGAGAGAATTTCTTAATAATATTAATCCTTTCAAAGCAAGAAAATTATTCTAGTAACGCTGATGGTACTATTGTTTTTAAATAACACCATTTAGCCCTTAAAGCAGCTTTTTATTTTTTAACAGTCTTATTACCCAGTCCTTAATGCTCCCAAAGGGCGGAACACCCCCAAAATCCGGAGAGATGGGGACTTTTAGTATGTTAAACTATAAAAACTATAAAAATATATAATCAGTAGTAAATGCAAAGTTTACGGATATTTATTCCGTAAACTTTGGTAAAAGTTACAATACGAACGGGGAACGAAATCGCATCTCTTGATTTATAGCCTATTGCTTTATTTTAACATTGATAAGCAATTCGTTAGAACCTGTACATATTCAAACCCACCAGTATAATAGTCATTGTTGATCCTGCCGAATATTCTAAACTTATGGCGCGGTGTCCTGACTGAACGTTAAATCTGACATCGTGTTAGGTTCCGTCCATATTAGTCATTTTATAATTTTTAACTTGCTAACTAAAATTTGCACATTTCTTGGTCTATTATAATAAATTAAATCTTTTAAGCAACCTCAGAGAAATATGTCAAGGGGGGATAGATCTGGAGTATTTGCTTTTGCCCATGCCTGTCTATCCAAAGAGGATATTTATTATTTAAAAAGTTGGTTTATGTCAGGACATTGTGGGATCAAATACTCCAAATATCTTTGTCTGACATCGCTATTAGGTTCCGTCCATATTAGTAATTTTTTAATTTTTATATTCTAAAATTTGCGCATATCTAGGTCTATTATAATAAATTAAACTTTTTAAATAACCTCAGAGAAATATGTCAAGGGGGGATAGATCTGGACTATTTGCTTTTGCCCATGCCTGCCTATCCAAAGAGGATATTTATCATTTAAAAAATTGGTTACTGTCAAGACATTGTGGGGTGGGGCACCATCCTGTTGCCAGATTTAGTTTTGTATGTGGCAATAGGAAGTTGATCTAATTGGTTTTCTATATCATTTTCTAAATATTCCAAATACCTCTGGCCAGTTAGCCTTCCATTAAAAATAATAGGACCTATTATTTTATTGTGTAAAACACCACACCACACATCACTGATCGCCGTCCTTGTATCTTAACTCTTTAAATAAGATGCGGATTTGTAGATACCCAATAACGTTTATTTTTGCAGTTAAAAATTCCTGTTGTTGTAAAGGTTGACTCGTCGGGAAAAATAATTTTGGACAAGAAAATTCATCTTGATATTTCTTGGCAAAATCGTCTCATATTTTCCTCACTTAAACCCTGAAACCCACCAGTATTATAATAACCATTGTTGATCCTGCCAAATATTCTAACCTTATGGCGCGGCGTCCTATCTGGACGTCAAATCTGACATCGCTATTAGGTTCCGTCCATATTAGTAAATTTATAATTTTTACGTTATACCCGTAAGCCAAATTTTTAATAGAACTATTTAAACAGTTTTTTTTAAACTGAAAAATGTTATTTTATAGAAATATTTAACAAACAGTAAAAGTTATGGTACGAGCGGGAATCGAACCCGCACCACTGGATCTCTAGCCCATTGCTCTAACCAATTGCGCTATCCGGTGACGTATTTAAGAAGGGGGTTTGGGTTTTTTCGATTTAAGTTAAATGATAGAAATAGTATAAAGAAAACAGAAACTAAAGCATTTTTTTTGGTTGTTGAGACATATTTCGCAGTTTAAAAAATACATTATATTAAACTAGTCATCAAAACTAAACATTTCTGAAAAATCAACTTTAGATGATTTTGTTTCCACACTTAGCATGTAAAATTTCATCACTGCAGCAGTTTTGTTTAGAAATACGATACAAAAAATGTTTTATGTTATTGTTTGTTATATTTTTCTATAAACGTTTTTAACCAGCCGATCGGATGCAGTACGTCTCGGACTGGCAACTATGGGCGTTGTGCGAGGCCAACAGCGTGCGCAGACCCTTGGCGTTGTGCTAGGCGGAATTCTCTCTATGGATCCCTACTATAGGCAATATAGTACAAAGCGGAAATCCATTTAGGGGTTAATTTATTTTACATTGGATATATCTAGTCTCTATCTATTCAAAGTATTATTTGTCTTTGGTCTATCACATGATAGTGGAATCAGTTTAGCGATACGTTGAAAAGCTAATACTAATTTGCGTTAGACAAAGTGATTTTGTTTTTTCAACTGGAAATAAAAAGCAAACAACTGGAAGGAAGGTTTTTAGAGGAAAAACTTATGATGGCAACTTAAAGTGCCATGAACGCTTCTATAAGTTGTGTCATTTTGACACCCAGCATTAGAGCGGAGTAGTTTGTAACTGTAACTGTTTTATGGTAGGATTTTTTGCTACAAAAATCGGTTTCAGATTGGAAGATGATTTCTTGTTATCTTAGAATAGTTGTTTTAGTTCTAAATAATTTTTTTTCATATGTTATATACATCTTTCATGTTTCTTGATATAAAAAAAGAATATATTGCTAGAGAAATTCCTGGGAACGGGACCGAGGATTTTTTTATGGTGTAGATCAGATAATTAGGAAATAGTTGCCGGGATTCATGATTCAAAACAAAACGTTTTTTTTTTGGGCTATTTCGCCATGTCTATAAACTGAAAAGATTCAAAAGTTTATATGTTATTATTGACGTTGATGCCTGAGTTCTGGGTTCGCAATGAAGGTACCCGAGATACGAAACTGCAAAAAACCTACTTTCTGGACGTTCGGGTGGAAAGTCTACTTCCGACTTCAGCAAATAGAAAAGTTCCATAAAAGAATGAATATCTTCTTTTAAAAATTAGAAGCTCACTAGAAAACTGCAGATTTTTAGTGTTATTATAAATATTTGATTTATAAAGTAAGGCATCAACTTCAATAGTCTTGATCGAGCCCTGCTATTTTACGATTTTTTTTTCGACCTAAGGTCCCGTTACATTCATCAACTTTTATCCGCCGATAAATATGCTTTCTCGTTTAACATACCCTGCATATCGGTCTATTGATTTTCTGCTCATATTACTAGAGGGTCGGGCTCTTAATGTTGTTCGAACTTGTTGAAGGGGAGCGCCTGACAAAGAAGAATTTTTACAGAGTGGACTAAATTAAATTTTGCGTTCACGTTTTCGGTAATAACGTGAGAAGTTTTAGTCAGTCTAGTAAAGATACCGTTTTAATTGTATCTGATAATCCAACGTTGGGATGCCAGAGCTGGCCTGATAAGACGTAGGTTGAGGACACGTAGTAACTAAGACAGTCTTACTTCAACCGCCGCCGCGCCGATTCTCCTACAGGATACCCTGATAATGAGCACCGTTCAATGTTGCCGGTTTGTTTTCAAATTTATTACTTAAGTTCCAAAGTCTTTTTTACTTTCCTCGCATGAGGGGCTACATATTGTAATCGTGAAAAAATCTCCCTCCGATATTTTTAGTGAGTTTTACAGGGGCTACATATTGTAATCGTGAAAAAATCTCCCTCCGATATTTTTAGTGAGTTTTACATATCCCTAAAAAGATGTTCTCCCATTTTCGTGGGTCTATCGTTTTGTCTGTGCTCAGCAAGGATCAAAAACTAATTTCCCGAGTGACTTCATGCATATTAGAATATTGTTGTTTTCATTGATCTAAAGAATTTTCTTCTCTATGAGGCCTTATTACGGAAGTATTATCTACCTTGAAAAATGAAATATGTGGGCGTTAAGTATTCTCTTATCAATGGATTAAGGTTTTTATATTTAAATATGTCAGAAATTATTAAAATTGATTCGTCAATAGGCACATTTGTATACAGGGATTCAACATCAAAACTAACTAAAATATCACCGGAATCTGAAGTAAAATCTTTAAGCATCTATACCAAATGTTTAGAATTATTGATATAAGAATTAGTATTTTATAAGTTCGTAAAGAAGAAGAATCTTCGAACTGCTTGACTTCAATTTTTTCTTCTATAAATCTGTCAAATGTGTTCAGATTATTTGTTGCGTTTAGATTGACAAACAGAAATCTTTTCTGGATTTTTCGCAACTGAATCAAAATATTTAACTTTAAATTAATTGAAGCAAATATTTAATAAAATTACATACCTCAACATGTTGACTAGTCTGTCTACGGAATATTTCAATACATAATATAAACAATATTATTTAAACAAGCATAAGAAATTATGTCATTTACCAGTTGCGAAAAAGCCAAAAAAGATTTTTGTTTGTCGTTAATAAAGTTGTTCATTTTCCTTTCAATTTTCTTAGTTTGATTCATTCGTGTTGTCCTATAGCTGTCATCTTGAAGTAGTCTCTATTTTCTCTACATAGTTCCTACGCATGACCTCATTGCATTTCCTTTATCTGCAGGTAGAATTATAACATCTTTTTTGCCATTAAGGTTCTTTATGGCTGTTCTTTCTGCAGCTGATAAGTTGGATTTTGGTGGTTTAGAGAAATGTATACTGTTTCATATCGATCCGAAGTGGTAATTTTCCGATCGATTTATTTGTCTTTGGATATTTTAGCAATACTGATTTGATCGTGACTTTATCTGTGTAGGTGTGAGTTATGTCGCCAAATATTTGTTTTAAATACAATGTCTCGTATATTACATTATTTAAATCATTGGAACAGTCCAAACATATTTTATGTTATATGTCCTATACTTGAATTCAACTGTTTTCGAGAAAATGACTTCGCAAAATTGTCATTTTTAGCGTCTTCTATGGACCAAACGCTTACACTTAGAATTTTCTAAAATCTATCGGATGACATCAATCATCACCAGTGTTGGATTTTGACATCCGGTTAAACCGGAACCTAACCTAATATATTTTAAAAAGTTAATTAGGCGGTCCAACAAAACAGCTGACTGCTGTCAATATGGCTGGCGTAGGACAAACATTGTTTTTTTCCATATGAGCCCGTGATAATTTAAAATCAAATTTCAAGTATTTGTATATATATTTAGTGCATTTTTTTTGTATAGGACCATTTTTTACAGTTGTTTGCTTGCTTTAAACTTAGTTATGACAAGTGAATACTTTTTGGAGCCTCGAAATAAGAACGCCGAAGTCGCTGAGCGGTGGAAACAAAGCATTTTTATAATTAAAAATTAGATCCTTTTGTAGTGTAGATCCAAAAGACTTTTCCCCAGTGACAAATATAGACATTGTTAGTTACCTAGTTCTTCAAGTTAAATCATGTATATCCAAGTTAAACTTAGTTCAATCTGTGTGTTTAATACTCCGTTCTGCACCCAGTACATATATTTTTTTATAAATAAAACATCAATAAAACAAACATGTTTTTATTTAAATAAATTGTCATGCATGTCAGAGTGAATCAATATATAAAATTTTCAGAGTGAATATAATAAGAGTAAAAAGTTGTTTTTACGATAAACCTGATGAGGAGTGTAAAGGAACTCAATTTTTTCAGCATAATGAAACCTTTATCCTTTACTAGACTTAAACTTACTTATGTCTAGAAAAAAATTAATTATATACTTGCACTCTAGGACGGGATTATACCATGGAGACCTTAAAAAAATTTTGTTCCCGTCTTATATTTTTGAGAAGTTATCGAAAAACTTGAAATTTTGATCTTTCTTTATTCGATCATAGGTTTTGCTGAGAGACACTTTTGGCAAATCTTAGTATTAAGTAAGTAATAACCCTGTATATGATTATCGTAGCTTCATTTATTATACATAAAAAAAAATTGGAATAACACAGCTAACACACTCGTGCTAAGATAATATCAAGATAAATAGCATACAGTATTTAGTTCCTAAAGTATGCAATAAACTTCCAGCTTCCACATACGATGAATTTATTAAGTTTAAGATAGAATGTAAAAAAATATTTAATACTCGTATAAAGAATTTAAGAACTATGAGTCTTTTAAGTAAGATTACCTCACTTTCTTAAACAAAAAAATAATTACACAGTTGCATAAAGGTTAAAATTATTTTAAAAACCTCTTTTAAGATGGTGCATACAAATACTGATATAATTATTGTAATACAACTTTTTCCAATAAAACATAATAATATAATTTTTAACTAGCTTAAACAGTTTTTAATAAATGATTAATATAAAATATTTTGCACACACTTGGGCGTAATTTAATTTAATAGTAAGTAAATCCTCTTCTAATTGTAGTAATCCACTTCAGCCACATCGACGAAAGTTCATTCAATCGGTTTCATATCTAAAATTGAAAATTTTTGAAACTTACAAGTAAAAGTAACATTGTCTTTTATCCCTCTACATCCACATTTTACAATACAACAAAAAGAAGGCATTTTAAGGTAAAAAAATAGAAATAAATAACATAATTCCCATATACTCCCATGTAAAAGTTCGATTTGTTTGTCCTATGCCCGTCAAAAACAGCTGATCGGTGACGTTCAACTGACAGATCGTTGGAGTGCCCTATACAACGAAATGCAAGTCATTTAATTCTTAGTTTAATGGTTTAGTCTTTAGACTGTCCTAAAAGACCCAAAATGATAATTTGAGACGCTGTTTTCTTGAGAACAGTTAAATCTTAGAATAAGAAATGTTTCAGTAATTTTGGAAAAGTATTAATAAACGGGGTGTTGTATTAAAGAAATTGAATATGACGTAATAACTCATACGCAGATGACGTGACAATCAAATCATTATTACCAAAAGCTCCGAAGACGAATAAATCTATTTGACGGGAAAACAGTCTTTCGAAATTACCAACAGTTTTCAGGTTATTAATTTTTTCCAGTTAAATGTTTCACCCTTTATAGGATATTATCTCGTTGGCTTAATTTAGCTCACGGTCTATTATATAAATACTAATACATAATCGTAATTCCTTTGGTCCGCTGCGAGTGCATAGCGAACTCTGTTGTTGCGCTGCCGAACCTTATAAAATGGTGGGGAGCGCGGGTGTTGATACAGATTAGGTCAATTGTTGTCGACCTGGAGAAGCGCGAAATGCGGATTCTCAGCGCTTGTTTTATGTATCGACAATCGGTAACCAAAACAGACGCCTCGACATGAGTAAAGGAAAGCGCCAGGCGGGAACCGAAGAAAGATTGCATGGAAAGGTGTTCAGAGCGGAGTTGTCGCTTCTTAGATATAAACGCAGATCAAGAAGCCTGCGCTTAAAGGCTTGCTTTTGGATATTTTCCAATGCGAAATATTTATATTATATAGTTCGTCAGTTTGCATGACCTGTGAGGCGAAATCCACTTGTTTGAAACAAAGTGGAAGATATTACAATTTATATAAATATATACACTGTCAAAATCGGACTTTTTTTGAGCTGGAGAGTTTTTCAGTCAAAGGTTAATTCACAATCTCATATTGATTATCGTGTAACTCAAAAAAATCTTAGAATTATGGAGGGGGTCCACACCCCACTGTTTTTAGTCATTGCCTGCTGGTTCTTTATTTTTATTTTTTATTTTTTGTAAACTTTAGTTTTTAGTCTTTTTGATTTTTTGTTTTTTTTTGTAAACCGCTTTTTGTTTATTTACTCTATTTAGTAAATTAGAAGTTTGTATTTGAGTTTTATTTAAGATTTGATAAAATTAGTAAGACCAATGAGACGTTTGCTTTATTACAAGTTGAATATCGAAAAGGTTTAGTTAAAATTTCACAAAAGTTAAATAAAATTGCACAAGGGTTAAATGGAGTAAACAAAATAGACAGTTCTTATATACTAAGCATTCCATTTAGTCAGTAAATTAGAATTTAATGAAACTGTTGTTTATGATAAATGCAATTACGTAGAATTTAAATGTAAATAGGTAGAAAAGATAGACATTTATTAGACAGATTCACAAGAAAATCGCTTTTAAATAATGTTAAAACTTACTCAACTCCTAGGAAATTAAAACCCTTTAACACAAGTTCTTACAGAATCTGGAAGCCTCAAATGTTGAGGTACTCTGGTACATCAGGACTGAGCACCATCTTGTTCAACGATCATCACAGGCGAAAATATTAAGGAAGTGAAACAAATTAGGTGTTACAGAATGGAAAATGATGATGTAGGCTTTATATAAAACATAACGAAAAACAACAGTAGGCAATATCAATTCAGATAACTCAAGAATTGACAATTTCTAAGAAGCACGCAGTTAGTTGGCCGTATATAATGAGCTTACGACAACAGCATTAAGTACTTGTTCAGGCACAAGCAAAAGCGACTATGATATCAGGATTTTTACAGGACATTATATGCTGAAGTGTCAGCAAGAAGTACGAGAAGAATTTACAATGTCTGTGTACACCTATAATGACATAATACATGGTCCAGACGAGCAGAAATCATTAACCCAGTGCTGGCATACACTGCTCGGCAGTTCGTAGAATATAAAGATATATGTGTGACTGTAGGAATTTGTTATATATATACCGGAAAACCGCTTAAAAAAGGAAGAAAAACCTAACACATCAAGACTAGGATGAGACAAAGACTTTAATAACACAAAAGAAGTTTTGTTTTATCAATACTTTTTTGATATTTTTGTACTTTTAAGAACCACACATAACGGCAACGCCTTCATTTTTTTTTTCATAATTTTGGAGTATTTCAGTTTGTGGTGATAGGTAAATGGATTAATTTTTGAGTTTTTTTTTAAGTTGCCGAGTGGTTAATTTGAGTATAAAAGCTTAAATTTCTCGAAATTTGGACTGTTTCAAATGCATAATTTAATTTCAAATTGCTAAATAAAATTCACAAAATCTCCATTTACAGTTTATTTGCTGAACATGATATTAACTTAACATTTATTATTGTATAATCGTTTTGAAATAAGGAGAGTCAACAGTAATTGTAACAATAAACTTTAAAGCACTTCATTAAATCTTTTTAAGACAGTCTAAAAACCCTAAAACATCGAAATATAAATAAGGTCTTCTTCATTCAGTTTTTTTTATAAGATCTTGATTTACTACACTTTTATTATAGTATATCCGCGGATGGAGGTGTCAAGAGGACAAAACTATTAAACCTATAAGAAAGAAAAGCTTCTCAATAAATGCCTCTGTTGGTTACAAAAATATGATTTACGTTGCAATTTTCGATTTTGTCATTATGAAAAATAAGGCTAGTTCACTCTTGACAGTATTTCATGTAGGTTTTTAAATTCTTATAAATTTTATAACCCCTCCAAAAATAAAATAAATAACTCCAAAAACATATTTAAAATTCAACACAAGAGTTAAATTTATAATATTAGTAAACAATTTTTACTTTTAAAAAATAAGAATTTTTATTAATATTTGGAAAACATCTTAAAGTACCTATTTTATTGAAACTTGGTATGTAAAATAAATGTTAAAAATGCTATTTTTCTAAGTGCAAGAAAATCCACTGAGCCACAGGCGTGCGTATGGGTAGCCATTTTAATTTTTATGTTAGTAAATTTATGGTACGCAACTGCCTATTATGAAAACTGTTAAAAAATAAGAATTTTTATTAATATTTGGAAAACATCTTAAAGTAGCTATTTTATTGAAACTTGGTATGTAAAATAAATGTTAAAAATGCTATTTTTCTAAGTGCAAGAAAATCCACTGAGCCACAGGCGTGCGCATGGGTAGCCATTTTAATTTTTATGTTAGTAAATTTATGGTACGCAACTGCCTATTATGAAAACTATTCCCTTTTTTACAATTTACAACTAAAAGCTCTTAAAATTTGTGCGTTCTGTTTTTTTATGTAAACGTGCGGATTGGAATTGTAGGAGATTTTCTAATTGGGTCTCATTTTCTTTCTTATAATTGAATTGGGATCAGTATCGATCGTTCTTAGAAAACATTCTACCTGAACTTTTAAAAGATGCTCCATTGTTTGCAGAGATATCAGCTATGCTGTATGTATGATGGTGTGCTATCACCCTTTAGTTTAATTAAGCGGATATGCTGATAACTAGATTGGACTTGATTGTCTATAGTCATGGCCGCCGGATATGAATCCTATCGGTTTCTTTGCTGGGTTACCTGAAATCGTTCGTTAGTGTATAAAACGCCAGTTCAAAGTGAGGGAATAAGAAATAGAATATAAGAGTCCTGTGTTATCACAAGAATAACCTTGGTATTTGCGAGCTAGTCTGCCAATCGATTTTAAGAGTGGTCATTCTCAACACAACTGTAAACAATTACACTTAGACGCATGTTTTATTTATACCTTGTATTATTGTTATTCTGACTTTGTTAGTCTTTGGTTTTATAGATGGAATGGTTGTCCATGCGCAAGCCAGTGGCTCACTCGGTTTTCGCCTGGTCGCAAAAAGGTGGACTTTAAACCTTTTTTATATACAAAATTTCAATAAAATACTTTTACAATATATTGATAAAAACAGCATTTTTTGAAAAAGTTTAATAGGATAACATGCTCATCATTTTTTATTTTTTTCGGAAACGGTCCATTAATTTTCAAAAGTTAAATAAAAATCCTTATTTTTCAAAAAAGTTTAACACCATGTATCTCGAGAACGGAGCTTTTCAGGCCCTATGTTTATATAAACATTTTTTCGTAAAATGAGCCCAGCAATCAACCCCGAATGTTTGACTATGTACTTAGTTAACACCCTGTATTGGATTTGATTTATTTTTTACGGCCTAAAGAAAAAAACTTATTTATTCTAAAGGGCAAAGTGTCCCTTGAAACTAATTGTTATATTAAGATATAAATTGGTGATAATTGTGTTATGTAATAATAATTATAAAAAGAAAATCACTTTTGAAATATATTTTTAGGCTACGAATTATTTAGCAATCATTTAGCCATCGAGCTCACCAAGTTGAGGCAATAACACCACAGGGTGGTGATTATCTGCTGTTTTGAAATTAGCAATCACCCCAAGTACTTAACATCTGTTTCTGAACCAAGCCTATACTAATAAACAGGTGGCACGTTAAAGTTCTTTAGGAGTCAGATTCGCTCCCTTGTATATAGCCTCTTGGACTCCGACTTCTCTTTGTCTTGAAATATGGTTTCATCTTCAGCGCCTTGGGAAGAATGGGATATTTTTTCTTGGCGTCTTTCAAGATAACCTAAAAATAGGAAGATGTTTATATCGGCTCTTTTTCATTTTTTAATTATTAAGTTATTGAATAAATAAAATAAGGTATTCAGTGAACAATGAAGAATAAATTCTCATTTTCCTTTAATTTATTAGTGGAAGGAGAAATATTGAAATATTTTTGGCAATGCCTGATAATTTAGAAAATTCAAAATTGTGATGTCATATATTTGCTCAGGAAATTTACCATGTATGTAATCTAGGGAAAAATAGAAATACCAGAAATTTTCAAGTATTAAGAAGGAAAAGGAGGTATTTGACTGAATATTTAAGATAATTATTTTTCAAGCAAATATCAGAAATTGATTCGGGACTTTAGTACTTACATATTTTTCCTTATCACTGAAAGTTTCTTGCGCTTGCTCATGATAATTTTTCATTCAATCTGCGTATTTACATTTTACTTTTACTTTACTTTCATCGCAAATTCGGGAAAAACGATCCCAAATTTTGGATCTGGGCTTCGTGCTTAAAACTCATTTTATTGAAATGAAATATTATATATTTATTATTATTAGCCTTAAAGCTTCCTTCAATGTTAACATAATAGTTAACTCTTGCTAAAAAGTAGTTAGTAAGTAATAAATAAACCTTCACCTAAATATTGATCTTATAGAAGTAAAAAATAAAACTATATAAATATGATATTAAACAACAATAAAAAAGAGAAAATGCCAAACAATTACCAGCAACAGTTATTTTTTTTTTAAATAAAATCTTTTTACTTCTTGCATAAGCAGTTTTACTGTTGGCACGGTTCTTATCTCTAACGATAAAGCATTCAAATACTTTTAAGCCATCACTAAAAAGACTTTTCTGCATCTGTGTTGTTCTTGAAAATTCTATGTCAAAATTATGTCGTGATCTGTCGTGTATGTGTTTAGTAACATATTCTGGCAGATATTTAGGCAATAACCTATCTTTTATTTTAAAGATGATCAAAACATTGGCATCTTCAATACGTTGTTGTACCGAAAGAGATTTTAACATTAAGTTGATTGGTCTAAGACGCGTACCAAAAAATATAGTTCTCATTGCTTTAATTTGTAGTAACTGGAGCCTTTGAACCTGAAATTAAAAACCAATCACAATAATTAAAGTGCGGGTATATAATTGTGTTAAATACAAGAAGGCGGCCCCAGTGGATAAGATTTCGAGCTATCCTTCTACAAAATCCTACCTTTTTCCTTATTTTTTTACATATATAATCTACATGTGCTGAGAAATTAAGTTGACCGTCCAAAATCACAACCAAATACATCATTTGAGATATGTTTTCAATTGCACTGTTTTCAATTTTAATCCTATAATTATTTTCTTTTTAACATTTAACTTAAGCCTATTTACACATTGCCAATTATAAAAAATTCTCAGCTCGTAATTCATGTTTACTACCTCATCCACATTTTTACAATATACAGAGATTAATGTATCGTAGCAAACAAATTCACAACACGCTTCCTTGGGATACTACTATATCACTTTCGAATTTGTCCGAACACACACAATTCTCCCTAGTCACATGGGATCGATTGCCTAGATAGTCAATAAGCCATTCAAGTGCCCTGCTTACAATTCCATAAGTATGTAATTTTTGAATCACCAGCCTGTTTCTGTCTATAATCTCAAATGCATGTTGAACGTCAATAAAAACACTTATACAATTATTTATACAATAAATTGTTCACTTTTAAAAAATCTCTGTTGTTCACAAACAAATATTTCCAAAATTTTGTCTATAACCGATAGAAGTTTAATGGGACGATATTCAGCTGGCACCTTTAATGTGGCGACTTTTGCAATTCAAATTGTTGGTGTCACTCTGGGTATTTCATAGGCAATATCATGTATGATATTTTAATAAAAATCATGAAAATTCTCCTGAACAGGCCCAGCATCTTCAACAAACCTTAAGAGATCATATGATAGCCCCCTTTCATTCTTACTGCCTATTACGTTCTCCACATTTTTTACTATCTCTCATTGCACATATTTATTCCCTTTTTTCTTGTAACTCTGCCAATCTGTATTTCATTTAGTTATATTAAATGTCTTATAAGCTTCGTCTCTGTTTCTTCTTGCTTGAGTTATGGCATTATTAATTACGGCTTCTTAGATGTTTGAACTCTTTCCATCGGCGTTATTCTATTAACAGTAACAGTAACAGTAATGTTGATCATAAAATCATTATATAATATATTTACATATGTAGAGGTATAATTCCAATTCACAGTGTAAAGTTCAGCCACAATACTGTTAACTTTTTCAGCACCAACTTTTCGTTTGTACATGAATTCACTTTTTTTGTCTCTTAGTGTTTTTGATATCTAATCGACAACCTATAACACGGTGGTCCAAAGTTTGACGAAAATCGTCTGTAATTTCTTGAATTAGATTTATTAATATGACCGAGTAATTTGTCACTCTAGTGCATTTCTGAACTATCTGCATAAACCCAGGATCTAATGTAACGTTCATTAGCTAGCCTGTTTGTGTTTGGATTTTAAAAATTTACAAGGATGTTAAAATAACCCATAATGATACTTTGATGGGTTACAAATATAAAAGAGGTCCAAATTGCCATTGGGGGATCTGTCCAGTGCTCCAACCAGAATATTTTCTGAATTAAATTTTAGATGTAAACACAAAAACCAAAAATGTTCGTGATGGACCTTATTTCTCACTACTGAATAAGGAAAGGCATTCTTTACATACATTATGAGTCCTGTATGTGAACTTTGAGTATAGACTATAAAATGGGTATACCCCTTTATTGATATTACACAAAGTAGGAGGGGAGACTTTTCTATCAGCAATTGCTGCAAATCATTAATTTTATTTCGTAAACCCTCAATATTTATGGACAAACAAATCTTTTGTATAGGATATCGTTGCTATTAATATTTCATTTTATATACCATTTTTTCTATCTGTCGTAGAGGCAGTACAATTACAATCAAACACACTGATTACAGTAAATAATTACTACAGCTTTTATTTTGATTTTTGCACTGGTCTGATTTATAACTGCCAGCACAGAGCGGGCATGTACATTTCTCCTGTTGACATGCGTTAGCCATATGACCGTATTTCCAATACTTGAAACATCTCAAAATGCGAAAATACTATAATATAATGGAAAACAATCCCATCCAAATTGTATTTTTTTCTGCTTCATGAAATAATTAAAAGCCGGCGTAGATACTTCAAGAGTAACATTATTTTTTTCTTTTTAAGTAGTACGTATTTTTTTTATAAAAACAATTTCATTTGTATTACTCAATATATCCGTGTTTTTAGTTTGTTGATAAACATATTATTTATTACTTAACGTTCTCAATATAATCAAGCTATTACAGTGGCTTTGCATTTACTACAATAAAATGAAACGAAGATTTTCACCTATTGAAAGTCTGCCGGGGGAGGAAATAACCCAACCGACCGAACTAGTGGTGGGCAGTGGGTAAATACCCACCGGGAAGGTAAATAAAAATTGGGTATTTACCCATCATATTTACCTACCCAACACTGGGTATTTTTGTCTTTTCTCTAAAACCTAAAGTAAAGGTAAATAAAAGCAAAAAAATCGATATAAATATTCCATCCCTACTTCGCCAGAATATTTCGAGGTTATGTTTCGTGTTTTCCGACGGTGTTCCCCAAATTGTTTACATTGTTTTATAAATTACTTTGTATGTGTTAAGCAAACAGAGTTAAAACCTTATAAAAACAGTTCAAGTGCATATTGTGGTTTTCTAAAGGCAATATAAATAGTGAAAATTAGAAGAAAAAAGCGGTTCGCATTGAGGTATTTCAAAGAGGATGGGAAAGCATTAAGATGTAAATATTGCAGTATAAAATATAATTTTCCAAATGTTAACAAAATGGAAAGACATTTGTTTAAATGTACAAAATGTCCCCAATTTGTCAAACGACTAATTCTCCACAATTCTCCACATTGTAAAACGCAAGTGCAAGAGACGAGTCTGTAATAAATTTCGTCATTACTACTCCTGATCCTCGATTCGTAGAATTCCTATTGACAGAAGAAAAGAAACATGATGCTCAGTATTTGGCAGCACAGATGAAAAATGTGATTGAAAAATTTGGCCCTCCTGAAAAGTATCTTGTCGTGATTGGAGACAATGCTGCCAACATGAGGGCAGCATTTAGAGTATTGAAACGTAGTTTTCCGCATATAGTTCCTTTGGGTTGCATTGCTCATTTGCTGCATTTGTTATGCCGTGACATACTAAACAGTGATTCAGTCAAAAACGTTATGCAACAACTGAAGTCGTAAAAACAATAAAGAGCAGCCATCATCTCCAAGCCATATTCTTAATAATTAGAAGAGAAAAACACAAATATATCTTTAAAATTGGCGGGAAAAACTTATTGGGGAAGTCATTTATTCAGTCTATAAAGGATTTTTAAAAACAAAGTGGTCTTGCAAACCGATGAGGTACAAATATCCCAGCAACTTAATAGTAGACTTATTAGATGACTCCATCTTTTAGATTAGGCTTGAGAAAATGATAAATATTGTGAAACCAATAGTAAATCTAATAACAAAATTAGAGTCAAACTACCATCTTTAGTACATATTGTTTACCACGAAATAAATGATCTACAAAGAAAATTGTCGGAACTTTCGCCAGAAAGTCCACTCCAGAGAGCGGGGGAGAAGAGAATATTAGAGAAAGTAGAAGAAAGAAAATAGTTTGGCCTTGGAAAAATTCACCTGGCTGCTGATTTGTTAAATCCATCTCCTCAAGAATCCAATTTGAAACCGGATAAAATGATTGATGCCATGGAATTCATATGTCATGTGGCGGCAAAAATTAATTATGTCATAGGATGTCTACGTACTGAACTTACAAAGACAAACGAGGACTGGGCAAAACCTTTTCTGTGGCAGGGTGATGTCATTCCTTTGACATGGTGGCGAAGTTTGCGGGGCATAAGTCTACTAGCTGACTTATCTATCAAAATTTTATCTGCGCCTGTAACTTCAGCAGCCACTGAACGACCATTTAAGGGATTTAGTGATATACATACATATAGAAACAGATTAACCACATTGAAAGCAGCTAAAATAGCTTACCTTGCACACAATTGGAAGCTAAAAAACAAAGCAAAGGTTAAATCCAATCTCGAGTCAAAACCTCAAATTATCGATCTCGATCCCTTTATTTCTTCAGCATCCTCCACAGGAGGAAAAGACCATGAGTATTCTGCTTCTGAAGCAACTTCAGATGACTCAGAATCAGTTTACTAAGAAGAAGAATCTTCTGAAATTATTTAAAAAGCTTTTTTTTTTGTTTTTACGTTAAATGTTTTTATATGTCACATTAAACATAACAATGTATATTCTTCTGTGATAAATCAAAATAATATATGCTATTTTATAAATAATTTTGTTTATTTTTTTCTCCTAAGGAAATATCACATATAATACCCAAAATCTGAAAATACCCCAGAAGATACTCAAGTTGGGTAGATACCCGGAGTAAATACCCTGGGTATTTATCCCAAAAATAAATCCGGGTATAAACCCATCACTAGGCCGAACGTAAACAAAAACCGAAAAATTACTAAATTAAGTAGAGAATCGCCGAAGTGGGTATACAGGGTGTCCCGAATTGCAGTGTCCAAACTTTAACAGCGCATTCTGCATTCAAAATAAGCCCTAATTTTCTATATAAACATATATCGGCAAATGCTTCGTTTTCGAAATACAGGGTGTTAAAGTTTTAGGAAAAAAATTGTTTTTTAGTCATAACTTTTTTATTACTTGAGATATTGATGTAATGGAGATTTGCATTATGTTTGGGTTATCAGGGTGACATCGCAGAAGTTAGCAGGCAACCTATTAAAATCTAATGTCCTTGGTACTTACCATCATTCCTTCATTGTCGACTCGTGGTATGCCATGATTGCATTTTTGTGATAATTGAACAATTGCTAGGTTCGTCTTTGAAGTATGACAGATGAGTTTATAATTCGAAAATCGTCGATTCATTTTGTAAAACGGTAATTAGAATTAATTTAAATTTGAAGATGATACTTCATTTTACAGAAACTACTCTTTATTAACTAAATTCGTAATTAATTTTACAAAAACTAGAATTCATAACTTTTATTAACTTAGATCGTGAAAAAAATTTATAGAGCACTTTAAATATCATTAAGGATTAATGTGGGCCTTAAAATTCAAAATAATTGCTCAAAATGAGCTCCTCTAACTTCGACTCATTTTCGGCATCTGCTCTTAACTGTGTCAGTGGCATGGCGTATAAAATTCGTATTGGCTCGCAAAGTTTCACAGGCTTGCTCTATCCTTAGAATCAGTTCTTCTCTTGTATGAACTGGTCTGGAATAAACTAAATTTTTCAAATAACCCCACACAAAGAAGTCGACAGGTGTGAGGTCAGGGGAACGTGGTGGCCAGGCTGTAGCTCCTAATCGTCCAATCCACCGTTCTGGATAATTATTATTTAACCACTCGCGATTTACAAGTGCAAAATGCGCGGGAGCCCCGTCCATTTGAATCCAGAATTCGTTTCTAAGATTTAGAGGAATATTTTCTAGATATTAAAATAACTCATTTTGCAAAAAATCATTAAATAACTGTCCATCTAGGCGTGGTGGTAGAATATGGGGCCCGCAAAAAATTTCATTTATTACACCACATCAAACATTAACAGAAAATTCTTGTTGAAATGCTCTAGTTCGTACAACACGTGGAATGTCATGGCTCCAGATTCGTAAATTATGGAAATTTACTGAGCCGCTTCGGGTAAATGTGGCTTCATCAGTTTTTGAGAAGTTCTCGTCTTCCTCTATTTGGCGCAAAAACCAATTGCAAAAACTGACGTTTTTCGGCATCACCAGGTTGTAAGTTTTGAACTGGCTGCATCTGAAATGGCTTCCTGTGATCTTTCCTCAAAACGCGATGAACCTTATTTTTAGAAACAAAAACTGCGTTGCCTTGTAAATTATGAGCTGCTCTTCGTAGGCTTAATGTCCTATCGTTGTCAAACTTATTTAAAATTACGTTTCGATATTGTTCATTTCTCCTACCTTCGTTTCTCGGATTCTTTTTGAGTCCAAAATTCCTAAACATCATTTAATGTTAAAAAAAAACATTAAATGCGTTTTAATGAAAACTTGTTTGCAAGGTAATCTTCTATTTGGAAATCTTCGTTGGTATTCCCGTACTGCTGCATTTGCATTTCCATTACAGAAACCATAAACGAAATGAATATCAGCATACTCAAAGTTACTGAATAACACCATTTTGAAATCACTAGTTAGACTGAAAAAGGTACTTACCTTTTTGTATAAACTGTAATGTACCTGACATTTATTTACTCTAAAAACTCAAATGTCACACTTTAAAGACGAAACTAGCAATTGTTCAATTGTCACAAAAATGCAATCATGGCATACCAAGATGTTAAAGGTTTTGCCACTGAAATAATTAACAATTATGGAAATTTTAACTACGCCATACATAAAAATAGTTTTTAGTTTTTAACTCGAAATCCTTGCATCGCACGAAAAAAAGGCAAGGGATCAAATTTGCTCCAAACTGAGTGGGGATTTTAGGAATGATTTTTGTTTTCAGAAAAAGCAGTAGCGTACCATTTTTTCTTCAAGAATATTCAATAAAAAATCCTGTACGAACGCCACTGATAAAGAATTAAAAAATATTTCAAATCAAAAAATGCCTTTTGTTACCCAAATGCTGTTTACCAAATTTAATAACAATATCTCAAGTACTAAAAAAGTTATGACTAAATAACAATTTTTTTTCTTAAAACTTTAACACCCTGTATTTCGAAAACGAAGCATTTGCCGATATATGTTTATATAGAAAATTAGGACTTATTTTGAATGCAGAATGCGCTGTTAAAGTTTGGACACTGCAATTCGGGACACCCTGTATGGCTTACGCGATCGAACAATCCAGAGTCGGATTAAGGTACACCAACTTGCTAATTATAAGATTGATTTTTTCTGTTACGCTACTCTATTTTAAATTATGATAGAATAGTGAATCAGGAAAAATTTAGACCATGCAAATGTAGGTCAGTATTATAATATAAGAAAAATAAAAATAATGGATGTTACTTAGGATAAAGAGATTTTGACACTGATTGGTCAAATTCTTCTAGGTCAATTAACCAGCATTTGACAGCAATTAACCCTCCCCAACCCTATTTAAAAACGGAAGCTTCATAAGGGTTTTTTTTCTTTAGTTCAACTACTATGCAATATTATCAAAAATAAAAACAATATTAATTTGGATGTTTTCCGAGAGCATGCTTTTGGTTTTGCGTTTCCTTCAGTTTTTGTTAATTTTTATTTCTTTATGCCAAAATGAAGTACAATTAGACGTACTTTGTAAAATTCCAGAGGACAGAAGGGCACAATTTAAGAGTAAGTATTGTTCTACTAAAATTAATACATATTGTCACGTATATATATATATATATATATATATATATATATATATATATATATATATATATATATATATATATTCTAATTAAAATTTAACTGACAAGGCTTGACGTGAAGTATTCCAGTTTCTGCATTTATTTACCCTTTCGCGGCGAAAATATAATATTCAGAGAGATTTTAAAATCAATAAAACATGTTCCGTTCCGCCAACTGGCAACGTCGCGAATCAGAGGTGCAAACAGCAACGGGCCGAGGGTGGCCACGGTCTGAAGCGGCGCGCCACGTCGCCCGTGAACGATTATTGATTTGCCCTTTCGGGCTGTTGTTTGGTGGGGTCGGGAATGAGCTCGCACTCTGTGCTTTACCAGCCAGATGTGCAGCGGCGACGAAATCCCCACCAGGAATTGGGCCCCGCCAACTAGTGGGTCGCTTCATCGCTCCCGAGCAGTTTACATTTCTTTCGGTTTCCACATTTTTAACACCGCCCGCCATAAATAGAATTATGTATACTTAAGCCCGTGTTGCACGGGATAACTCCACTTTAAAGATTAATTCTGGCTACGATTTTAAGTACGACTACAACAGCTTTATTTCAACGTGAGGTTCCAGACTATTGCACTGTGATGATTAAAATAATTATTTAGCAATCATACAGTGTGGTATGCTTTAATTTTAGTTAATATATTCATATTTTTTTACGCTCTAAAATTTTTACCAGAAGTTTAGTGGTTTTTTCGTTGTCAGTCCCCTAACTGAAGGAAATCGTAAATGATAAGTGGGGTCGTGCGGTACTTCATTTTGATTTGAATATGCACATTTCACAATCTGTCTTTGTTTTTGAGATGTTATGGAATCTGTTATCTGCAAAGGCTTTGTCTTTAAATCCCGCATCAATACAATTTCCCTCTTCACTAGGGCAACCACAGCAACTAGCACTTAAGTTTTTCGCCTTCCTTGTCTCTATCTATTGATACAAAAATAGTCTTCCATTCTTCATGAATCGTTGCTTGTTAGTTGATTCAGATGAACCTGAGATAATTTTAAGCATAAACTAAAATAATTTCAATATTTATTTCCATTCAGGGTCGCAAAGTACTTTATGCTCTAGTAATTTAAGCAAAGATTGAGTGTTTGATTATAACAAACACGAAGAACGAACCTTCGATTAGGGACACACTATATTCAAACAAACAAACAAAAGTATGCTTTATTGCCGCAGGAAAATTGTTACAATTTTATGGACAAAGCGAAATTTACCCTAAAAAAAAAAACAATGATAAAACGAAATATTGATCCAAAAACAATCACATTTTTCGATAGGTCAATGCAATTAGTACGATCCTTTATTGAAATACGTGGTGAGCTAGAACTGAATCTGAAAAGACCTTTGATTTTGAAAATATGAATTGGTTCGGTATATGCGTGAAATCCACTTTTTACAGCGCCATCTTGTTTTCACTTTCACTATCCTCATCTAAATTAATCATAATCGGTTTAATTATATGATCCAGACTAACAGGCATTTTCTATAGTAATTTCGTGATGGATTGAATTAAACTACCTGGGAGAATATCATTAACACATTTTTTTTATTAATTCTACAAAATTACAAACCGGAGAAATATTTTCAGACCTAACCTTTAATTTTAATTGGTGCCATATTTTCTTTGTGGGATTAAAAATCCAATAGAATTGGCGAATCAACAAACTGACGAAGATTTCATCCACGCTATTCATCAATTTTTAATTAATTCATCGCGTGGATTTCATGTGTTTCAGTGTTTGAAAATACATAAAAAGCAATGTCGAATGATTCGTCAATGTCAAAGCCTACTTTGACTAACTCAAACTCAAACATGGCTTTATTGTCATAAACAAAATTCATTGACAAAGCTAAAATCCTAATACTAAACAAAAAGAAACTTAACCTACATATAAGTCATGTGGTCGGTGATATACACAAAACAATAGAATACAAAAACGACAAAATTCAATTATAAATATATATATATATATATATATATATATATATATATATGTATATTTTTTGTTTTTTTTTTTTAATTTTTTCTTGAAAATGAGGATTCCAGAAACTCGTCTACTGAATAATAGGCTCTTTCAACCAGAAAGCTTTTTACTTGTGTTCTAAAAGATTTGTAGTTATCTATTTGTCTCAATTGGATGGGAAGGTGGTTAAAAATCTTCCTGCTATTATAAAGTAACGATCTTTTGGTAAGTGCTGCATTGGGTATTGGCAGAGGAATTTGATGTGTTCTACGCATTAAATATGGTCCAGTCGTGATACTGGATCTGATCCCCCCCGAATTTTTTATGCAATAAGCACACTGTTTCCAAAATAAAGATACTGGGAAGTGTAAGGATCTTATGACTACAAAATAAAGGTCTGCAGGATTCCCGTTTTTTTACACCACACAAAGCTCGTAGTGCTCGTTTATGAAGAATAAAAATAGAATTAAATAAATATCTAGCGCAAGAACCCCAGAAACAAATGCCGTAACGCAAGTACGATTCCACAAGTGCAAAATATACATTCTTTGCTGTAGCAGGCTTTCGCTACTTTAGTACAAATGCTTTCTATATGTTGATCAAACCTCAATTTATTGTCTATAATTAACCCCAAAAATTTGTTGACCTGAACATTGGACATTAATTGAGATTCTAAGTAAACGTCACTTAAGCTGCATTTAAAGGTCATTAGATTGGTCTTCGATATGTTAAGGGATAAGCTATTTGCATTACACCACTCCTTGATTATTGTCAAGTTCTCAGCCACCGTATTCTCAAGAAGTTCCTTACTTTTCTGATGCCAAAGTATTGTCGTGTCATCAGCAAACATAGTGATTTTACCTGTTATGTTTACACTAGCAAGATCATTCACGTAAAGCAAGAACAACAAAGGTCCCAAAACTGATCCTTGGGGAACACCACTCTCGATTGCTAGAAGGTTTGATTCTTCATTTTTAACTATCACAGACTGTACGCGCTGAGACAGATATGACGCAAACCAAGACACTGTTGTGTCACCAAAACCATACATCTTCAGCTTGCCTCAATTTATTGTCTATAATTAACCCCAAAAATATGTTGACCTGAACATTGGACATTAATTGAGATTCTAAGTAAACGTCACTTAAGCTGCATTTAAAGGTCATTAGATTGGCCTTCGATATGTTAAGGGATAAGCGATTTGCATTACACCACTCCTTGATTATTGTCAAGTCCTCAGCCACCGTATTCTCAAGAAGTTCCTTACTTTTCTGATGCCAAAGTATTGTCGTGTCATCAGCAAACATAGTGATTTTACCTGTTATGTTTACACTAGCAAGATCATTCACGTAAAGCAAGAACAACAAAGGTCCCAAAACTGATCCTTGGGGAACACCACTCTCGATTGCTAGGGGTTGTATTAGGTTTGATTCTTCATTTTTAAATATCACAGACTGTACGCGCTGAGACAGATATTACGCAAACCAAGACACTGTTGTGTCACCAAAACCATACATCTTCAGCTTGCTCAGCAGTATTCCGCGATCTACACAATCAAATGCCTTGGACAGATCGCAGAACACTGCCACAGCTCCTTCACCATCATTCAAACCCAAGTACAGGTTCTCCAAAAATTCGTATATAGCATCATTGGTATTCCTCGATGACTGAAAACCGAATTGAGAGGCACTAAGTATTCCGTTGTCATTCAAATAATTAACAAGGCGCTTCTTAACCAATTTTTCAATTATTTTAGACAATGTGGGAATTAAGGAGATTGGTCTAAAGTTTGAGGGTTCCTCAGGATCACCACCCTTAAAGACTGGCATAACCTTTGCCCTTTTCAGGCACTCGGGGAAGTTTCCTGTTGAAAAAGATACATTAATGGCTCTTACTAGAGCATGAAGCATGATATCTGGTAATTCCCGTATAACCCTCAATGATACATTGTCCCACCCAGATGAATTTGCATTTCTAATGTCAGATATCGTTCTCTTTAACTCATCTATATTGGTTGGGTGAAGATGAAACGAATGCTGAAGGGAAATGTCCTGCAAATATTCCAGAGCATCCGTAGAACAAGTAATACTTCCTGTAAACGTTGTGGAAATTGAACAATAAAACTGATTTAAGACATCACACTTTACACCACATTCACTCGCCACTTGCTCTCTCCCACTCAGCTCGCTGATAATATTCCAGCTTTTTTTTTGTTTGTTTTTAGATTGATTTATTCTCATAGAAAAATAATTTTGTTTTGCTCTCTTAATGGTGTCTCTATAAACTTTTCGATAAGTACGGTAATATGACATAAACCTTTCACTATGCAGACAGTATTTGCGGATTTTGTGAAGTAATCGCATATTATGTGCTGACACCTTAAGACCTCGTGTAAGCCAAGATTTGGGTTTTTTTTTTAAATTGTTCTTAAAGGAAAAGCTTTATTAAAAATGTTTACTAGGCAAAGATGAAATGTAGCAAGTGGATCATCGGAGTTTCTAACAATGCTCCAGTTTTCCTCATTACAAAGTTGAAAGAACCTACCATAGTTGCGCCTTGTAAAAAGTCTACTACGCCTTTTTAACAGTTTATGTGATTGAGGATACATTGCTAACTACAGCTTCATGGTCTGATAATCCAGCACTTATAACAGAGGACATGCTATTATCAGGCACAACATTAGAACAAAAATAGTCAATAGTAGAAGCTGAGTAGGTTCCTTTACATGCATATTCAAATTAAAGGATTTTAATAGATTGGTAATCAGTAGTGCATCGGATTGATTTTTATTCATAAAATTAACATTAAAATCTCCAGCAGGTATTATATTTGCGTGTAATGGAAAACGCGACAATAGTTGCTCTAATCTAGAAATAAATAACATCTGTATTCGGAGAACGATATAGACAAATAATATACGTATTAAGTTTGTTGTCATGTATTATAGAAAATTCAAATTCTCTTTCAATGTGCATGTCACACTAATGAGACGAATGGACGAATCACAATCAACGAATGGTGAATAGTGGGCTTATGTTCCCATTTCCTCTAATGCGTTACAAACATATACTTTTTGCAATTGATTTAGGAAGTCATCTTTTTGACGCTGATTGCCATTGTCAAAAGTCATTTTAACACTAGTGCTAAAATGAGTTGTCACATAAACACATATTGCGACAGATCCATTTATTTTTATTAAGAAATAAGCTGTTTCATATTCTGCTTTTGACGTGGCAGGAAATTTGCTACTACAGCTTTTGCTAGTTCTTCAACGTCGGAAGGTAGTCGCTCATTTTCATAAAAATTAAGAAATAAATGTGGATATTTTGACAAATGATGTCTTGACATTGGCGCTTTTCCATGGTATATTCCTTTGATGGTACCTAAATGAAAATGAAACGTAATGAAAATTATTTTTTTATTTCATACTGTCTAGTAAACCTACTTACCCTTTAGTGATTTGTGGCCGATAAATCGAACATTACAGTTTCTGGAACCGTTATGTGTTGTCTAGCAACACTACCATGTTATTGTATTAGGAAGCAATTATTTGTCATGTTTGACTTTGACATATTCTGACTTAAAAATATACGAAATAATATATGTGGTTTTATTTATTTGATAATGACAAGCAAAAACGATCATAGTTAGCTATGAAAACCCAGTGGCGTATTTAGAATACCTTCCTAGAGTGGAGGGGCAAACTTTTACATCATAAAACGACTAAACAGAGTGGCTTTTGCCCCCCCCCCCCCTCCTAAATACACCACTGTGGAAACGATTGTTAGATTGCCAACTAAGCAGGTAGACGCTTCTGGCAACACTGAACTATATGTTGTTGCGTGCGTTTAAATTAAACTGCGACACGAGCAGTTGATATGATATTTTATTTGTTACTGATGTACTGTCTGTTAGAAGTATAATCGGTCTTTGATTAAACTGATACGACTAAGTTTTAGTTTAAGGTGGTTCTCTAAAGGACACATGAAAAGAGTTTATTATTTGAAACTATTACCCTCATGAGCGTAGTTATTCTATGTCAATTTTGCTGTGTGAACACTCGGCTATAATTTTAATTATGTACAGTATAGTTAATGCAATATAAAATATGTTGGTTTGTTTCAGACGAAAAACGTGAACAGCTCCGTTTGGACGTTAATCTGTACAAAGCGTCGGACTACGATAGACTGGCTCTCTCGTTAATTTCGCCCCTACCCAACGAACAAGATTTTGCCATCAACGTCTGCACTTTACTTTCGAACGACACTAGACATAACCTAAAGCTGGATAAGCATCCGAGAATTATAACTTATTTATTAGCACACGCCGGCATATTTAACCACAGTAAGTATTATTTTAAAGTAATATTGTTTTCCTCTTAATGTATTCAGTATTTTTTACCAGATTATTAAAAAGTACAGGGTCTGCCTCCTTCAATATAAAATGAACCCTCTTAGTGAACAACCATTTTTTAAAAATGTATGATAGCCATTTGGTCTATTTTTCCTGAAGAATTTGAAAATTCTTGTTAAAAATCAATTTGACTTAGTAAGAGCTCCTCGACAGAAAAAGTTTTTAAATAGAATAACCTATGCGTGAAATAACGCCCTGTTCGAATTCTTTTATTGGTATTTGTTGTATATTTCGGTGGAAGTCCTTTATTATTATTATAATTTTTATTACTCAGAATCTAATTCTTTCTCAGGTGTATATATAAGGTTGCTTGTTGATATTTAATTTTCTCATAGGACACTTCTAACGGTAATACATGTATCTATTTAGGATAACTATTTTTGAATAATATGATTCTGCTCTCCCAGTTCCCTAATTTTATTTAAGAATGGTTTCGGTCTCTCTCCACTAACGCCCACAATTAAAGGTAACATGATTACCGAATGCATGTCCCACATTTGACATATCTTATCTGCCAAAGGTAAGTAATTGCTTATTTTATCACTGTAAATTTTGGAAATGTTTTTGGGAGTAGGGTAGCAAAATCAACTATAAATGTTTTCTTTTCTTCATCCTTGAGGGCGGGATGTTAGGTATCATTCAATCAGAAATGCTTTTTCGCTTCCAATACAACCTGATATGTTCATCCTCGCATACCACGTCAGGCCCATATATTCCTCCCCATGCCTCTGGTGGATGATCGTACCAACCTTATCATGCCTGTTTAAACACACTTTTTTAACTAACATCGAACATCCTACAGTTATGTGGTCCAGGCATTCATCATTTATCTTGCATATTGCACAGCCGGCGTTTCATCGTATCTATTTGGTTCTTGAAAATCGATCTACGGTAAGCCCTTGTTGCAATCACTTGGTCTTGGATAGCTGACAAGAATTTCTCTGTTTCAGCAAATAAGTTTTCGTGACGCTAATACATGGTAGAAACTGGTGAATCTATAGGCTTGTGTTCTACAGCAGCCAAGTATTTGACGTGGTGAAGACGCCATTTGCCTATAATTTAAATCGGGTTCAAGGGGGTTTTGTTAGCAATTGGGTCGTGTTTTTATCATCCACAGTGAATTTCGCTGTCTTGGGCTTTACTGTAAAAGTATTGCTTGTGGTCGGTTTGTTTATTGAGCCTGATATTGACGTCTGGAATTCCTCGTTGTCCTAGTTTCCGTTTTAGGTGGAATCTGACTTCAGGTGGTGGGCTCTATGCTTACGAAATTCAATACTAGTCTAGTTGATGTTAATGTTCTCAAGCTTGGTTCTTATCGACTCAACTATGCCGACCATAATGGACAGAATGCATCCCCCTGATATAATCTATCACGTTTAATGCCGATAAAGCCAGAGTCGAGTGTTCTATTGTGTCATTGCGTATTTTAGAATGAGGTAAGACGTGCCTTTACTTTATATAATTCCATATTAATATTATTATGATTTTATTCTATTTTATGTTTATTAATATTATATAAAAATACAATTTTGAAGAACCCTAATTTTTCCCTTTTCAAATACATATAGTTTTTTTAGCCGTGTATGAAATGCTTTTAAAACTTCAGGTCACAAAATGTCAAAAAATATGAGTTATTTGTATTGTTGAATTTTAAACATACTTTTTCCACAAACGCTGTTAAAATGTCACATTAATAATAAAAACTTGACACAAAAACGGTCGGATAATACAATTAATCCGTCAAAGTTTATATACTTATTTGACATGACAATAATTTACGAAGCAAGCCTACTTTCAAAAGTAATATGAAACATTACTGTTAAACGAATCAGATGTTTGTTTATAATGTTAAGGGTTGAGCGAGCGGTTTGCTAATTTTGCCGGTTACTGTGCGTTAAAGTAAAATTCTTCGGAAAAGTACCATTTTGCGTTCTCTTTTGAAGTCGCAAAATCGTATTGGGTGCGCGGTTGTAGATAAAGATACTGATTATATTATAAATAACATGACCACCACCAGTTTTATTAATATGTTTGTCATGTTGATTAAAAAGTATACCTGACCAAATTAGCGGTGTCTTAAATATGAAACTGATTTTAGAAGAACATTTAGAAAGTATCATTCTCTTTTATAAGTGAGCTGAAAAAGCAATAAACGTTATCTTGAAATCACCTTATGGAAAACCCTACATAATTGTATCATGTACATATATATAAACCTTTTATTTGAATAGCATCTAAATAAAACTGGTGATCATGTTTATGAATGATTATGATACTTTTACCATTACATTTTCAGGTATTTTGAGACCTAAAGTTATATCGTAAAATTCGTTAAAATTAAAAATAAAGATAAATAAACTATATATATTTGAAATGGAAAAAGATGAGATTTTTTTTTAAATGTATTGAAATATATAAGTTATTGCATTTAAGAAGTCACTATGTCCCAGCAGTGGCGGCTCGTGGTGAATTATATTGGGAGGTCAATAACAAATTTAAAAATAGGCATACTTAAAATAAAAAATAAATATCTTATCTTTAAATTGAGCTTTAAATTCTCTTCAAGTTCAGGCCTACTCTTCGTTCTTTAGAATTGGAAAAATGCTGAATGACACGTTCGTTAAAATTGCACGCACATTCCTTTTATAAACGATTTCTCGATACTTAACATTGCTAAAGCGGATAGTCTATCTTGGCCCAACTTCTCAACAGAATTTATAAGCCCTCGAATACCTCACAAAATTTTACACAATTTATAATTTTATTTAAAATATAACGATTTATGGATAGATTTTCATTAAAATCTCTAAGGGATTTTCTATAAGCTGTGTCTAGCTGTGTGCGAATATCAACACTTCCAACCGTAGCATAGTTCACCGAACATTTCATGTGATCTGCAGAAAACGCATGTTTTTTTATTTTTTCTTTCAAGTGTTTTAAGTCTTTAACACCGGTTTTGCACCATAATGATTCCGACGAGTCCTTAGAAAACAACAAACAGACATAACAGTAAAATGAGTTAGAGACTTCACAACCACATATCCAGTTAGCTAAATCGTACATACTTTTGCGAAAGTTTCGATGAACCTCTTTATTTTTGTCTTTACTAGTTTGTCGTATACTAAGTTCTGGCAAATTGCGACCACTTACCTTGAAGTCGTTTATTTTCTCTAAATTAAGTTCGTTACCACTCTTTTTTAATTTTTTGCACTACCGACATTTTATTTCATCTACATTCACAACTCAAACATAGACCACCTTGAAATTAGTTATTTTTAGTTGTTTATTTTTTTGCCCTAGTCACTACCAACATTTTATTTCCTGTATATTTCCAACTCACACATGGAACATAAAAATAGAATATCGACCGCGCGACCTTTGAACAACCGAACTTCCGCATTCCGACGTGATGCCGCGACCGATCGATCGAATTATGAGAAGAGACCGGCTGATGACCCAAATCGCGATTTCATATTCCATTTGCTCTCACGTTCGGCTGCCGCTCGGTAGTTGTGAAATCTTCGGTTATTTTCGTCAAGCTTTAAGGTAATCAGGGCAATTCGGACTGCCCAGCCTAGCTTAGTTTCGCTTATTTTATTATGCCTAAGGAATGCAACGAGACCATTCAAACCTCCGCGTGCTGCTAATAGTGTAGCGTATTTAACTTTTGCCAAGGTTCGCGTTTTATTACAACTATTAGGAGGGACGGTCAAACGAATAATTTATTTTCTGAAATATTTTTGGGGGGTCATTGACCAAATGACCCTATGGAAGAGCCGCCACTGTGTCTCAGCAGTTTTATAAGAAATCAAATTGATTTTTGAAAATCATTTTCAAATTCAAACCGAATGGCTATCTTGAATTTTTTTAAAATGAAATGTTTAAGCTAAAAAAAGGAATGGTGTTTGTTCACTTTATGCTGGCTGACCCTGTGCATCGAAAAACATTAGAACAATTATCGAGGAAATAATCATTTGGTTTTTTTTTATTTAGCCCAATTTAATTAAAAAAAGAATCAGAATTTCCCAAAAGAACTTATTAAGTGTTCACTTCTTCTGTTCCTCCTATTTTAGACCTTAAGTGCCAAAGTAATTATCTTGTGATGAACAGGGTTTTCTGTTATATTTTGTTCTCCAGTTAGGGGGTTAAATATTACATATAGAAAAAAACTTTAAATAGGACAGTTGTAGGATTTTACATTATTATCCTTTAAGAATATCAAACATTTTTAAAAATCATTAGAAAGTTGAAAAATATACATATTATAAACTATATTTTTTTAACTGGGACACCCTGTATATTATTATTTCATTAAGGGGGTATCGTCTTATCGATTATAGATATACCAGGTTTGATACCCTTATCTTTAAATACACCCAAGAAAATTGACAAAAACCGTGCCACAAGAGACAATGTATTTCTGTTGATTCCACATTTAGAAGATAATATTCCCTCTCTGTGTAACGCATTGCCTCGTATGGCAGGGTTTTTGATAATTTTCTCGGTTGTCTTTGAAGATAAAAGTATTAGACCTGGCGTATTTATAATCGGTAAGACGAGACGCATTGAATGAAATAATATACAGGATGTCCCATTTAAAAATATAGGATATATGTCTTTTCCAACTTTTTAATTAATTAAAAAAAAAGTATATTCTTAAAAGATAATACCGGTAAAATCCTACAACTTTCCTATTTGAAGTTTTTTTTTTAATCTGTAATATTTAACCCTCTAACTGGATGGCAAAATAGAATACAGAAAACCCCGTACATGAGTCTGCTGTTTTATTTCTGTTCATTTTGCTACCGTGGTCTTTGCAGCCCCACCTGACTACGTCCTCTATTCTGCGTTATTTCCTTATTATCACTGTTCCTTTTCCTGTCTTTTCGTAGGGTATTTTTGTTCTCTTGTTGCTTGCTGGGGTTACTATGCTGTCTTTAGGTTGGTATTGTGCTATGGCACCACCCATCAGCGGGGTCGTACGCAGGTCTTGTATCTCTCGGTTTTGGCTCTACGTGCTTGTTGCTTTATATGACGACCCGCAGGGAACTCTCTCTTCTGCTTGCTTTGTGTTATTGTTCTTGTCCCTTATGTCTTGTTCTGTTTTGACTAGAGGTTATTTACACTTCTAGGTTTGCTATTTTAATAGGACACTGTAAACTTAACACGCATTTATACCAGCATGGTTAGTTCTTGCTGGGGCAGAGGAGGAAAGTCCCTATAATCTTGTTGGCACTTGTGAAAGGACGGCAAGACTACGATGAAATGCCTTCTGCGTTGAGTGAGTTCCTCTCCAACTGAAAAGGGGCTTTCTGGTCTGGTTGCTGGACTTGTTCTCCCCATCTTACTGCTACTACTAGACTCCTGATAATTGAACTAAAATATTAGCCTTCTTCTAAATCGCAGTTTTTCTGTGCTTGAATCACACACGGAGCCTACAAAATTTAATGAATTGTTTCTTAACGTTCTAAAAATCAGAATTATTTTAATTTTCAAATAATTTATTTTAAAGGTTACCAGAACAGACATCAAGATGAGTTAAATTTGGTGACTTCGGTGGCCACGACTGATTAGGTTCTTGAACTCGCCAACCGATTGCTTAAGGTCAACTTCGTTGAGGTATTCGTGATCCATGATGCTGAAATGTTTCATTGTGCATAAGACACATTTGATAGGCTTGATTTCGATATTCAACAGTACATCTACAAGCAAAGTTGGAAGTTTTATTGTCAATCAACGAAAATGCCGTTCAATTTCATCATAGTATATTGATGCCAGTAATAAAATGGCCGTCATACCGACATTGCGATAGGTGGTGGGACAATGATTACGATTATGCATTTTTTTTTAATTTGTGTTTTGCAACCTTAGAAGCTAAATGCGCGTTTTCTGCAAAAAAACTACATTTCTGTCGGGTTCCTAATTACCGAGCAGTAGCTCCCGGAGATGAAATCAAAATTTCTATAACTAGAAATAAAACAACTGTTTTTGTCCGTATATTTTTCACACATGCACTGATTTATTTTAAAAACACTAACTTCAAGTGGAAATAGTTAAAGGAGAAGTTCGCTTCGACTTGTATAAGGCAACCCATTTAGAATTAAAATGTTTTTTTTTTTCTGAGGTTTTCAATCAGTGTTTCACGTTCGACTCTATGTCATCTAACCGATTTATCTCTAAACATAATTTGATATTTTTTTTGTTCAGTATCGAGGAATTAGTTAAAATCGACTTTCGAAAAACAGACAGTAGGATCAATGATATAAAAATCGTCTTTGGTGAAATGAGGCGTTAAAAACTGATGCTACCTCCCGGTCTATAGGAAAAACATTTCAATTAAAAAAATAACTAGTATTGCATTTTTGTTTTCAATATTAAATCAGTTGTTTTCTTTCCATCAATTAGCGGAATTAATTTTGTTGTTCCTTTTGTTTTAGGCTCTCTTCGACAACTCTTTGTACATATATATGGTGATATAAGGAAGAAGCCCATACATAATTTTTGGAATGATGTGCTCGAATCGGAAGAGTTTTTGGATCTCACGAATGAAACTAATTTTTACACAAAAAAGGAGGAAGCAAAACCCTGTGATACTTTAATAAAGGACGACTCTTTAAAGTATGCCGGTCTAGTCTCGGTAGAAGGAAGCAGCGAGAGAGCGTTCAGGAGTGGATGTGAACCCCAAGACACAGATAGTGAATGTGAAATTATAGAAGATAGCTTAAAGCCGCCAAAGTATTTTAAATTTAAGTCGGACTCTGCTGACCGAGAATTGTTTTGTTTAAGACGAACTTTGGGTACTCAGGACTATATGGGTCAACGCGTATTACAAATCGCCACTATTTTAAGAAATCTTTGTTTTATTGAAGATAACTTGTCTGTGTTGACGAAGAATTCAACATTCGTTAGGTTTTTACTGTTATGTTCGTGTTCTCAGTGGAGTACACTGAAAAATTTAGGGCTTGATATGTTGGGTAACATAGCAACCGAATTCGAGCTGAAAGATGCCCAGAGTGATTTAATAGGCGCATCCCTACTTAAAATTATTAGTAAAAACATACAAAGTGATGACCGCGCATCTTGCCTCTCGTCCGTGGAAGTATTAAATAAATTAAGCCAAAATGAAAAAAATGAAGATGTGCTTATTCGATCTTTAGAATCTACTGTATATAAAAAAGTTTGTTCGTTCCTTACTATTCATGATGTAATGTTGTTAATTTATACGTTGGAATGTCTGTACTCTTTGTCTTCTCTAGGGGAAAGATCGTGTAATTTTATCGGTAATAATCATGGAGTTATTGACACTTTGGTATCTCTGGTGACTGTGGAGGGTAAAAGTTACGGACCAAAAGCTTGCATTGGCATGAAACTAGTCGAAACGATACCTTCTGGTAGTCAATTACAAGCGCAAGCACAAGCACAATCATCTCAACATCAATCTAACCAGTCCCCTCAGCAAACTTCACCACAACAAACGACTTCGACATCATCATCTACAACTAGTACAACTTGTATAACTACCGCTACACCTTCAATCACTTCGATGGCAAGTTCACCCCCAGCACCGAGTGTTACACCAGTTAAAGTTATTCCCAGTATTGCCAGTACCCCTGTCAGAACAGTACCAATGGCTCCACAAAGGATATTGGCAACACCTTTGGCGCCAATGTCTAGAACTGGTAAGTCTCAGTTATTCTAAATTTAATAATGCAAGATTTTTGCGTTTATTAACAAAATTATTATAGGACTACTGCAAATAACTGGGTTTAGGCTAAGCATTTATGGTGGAGTTAATCTACCTGAAATTTTCGGAAAAAGGAACTGTTCTTCCTGTCGGATTTTTTTGTATAGACATGTTGATGGTATTACAAAGAACGAGACTCCGGAGTTTTTGTATTTCACAACGACCGGAAGCCATTTTTTTGACAATTTTTTTAAAAGATTTTTTTCATAGGTCTATAATCCAATACATAATCTACAAAACAAAAACACATGACCTAAAGAATTTTCTTCATAATTTTACTTCTGTTCAATGAATTTTGATAAGAAATTGTGAAAAGATACTTTTGGTGGTCATTCATAAGCATAGCAAATTTTGGGTCTTTACATTTAATATATTCAATGGTGAAAAACTTCAGTTTAATATGAAAATTGAATGATCTGTAGTTTTTGTGCAAACCGACCAAATTGAAGGTATTGGTTTTTAAATGTAGATTTTTTTATTTTCTTTAAACTGATACTAAACGGCTATTTTTTTAAATAAAATCTATTTAATTTCTTAAATATTAATTAATATATTATATTATAATAATAATATTAATAAAATTGGCAAAATTTAGTTTTTTATGTTTTAAATATTAATATTAAAGCGGTTATACTCAAAAGAAAGCATGTTTTTAAATAGTAAAAAAAATTAATTATAATATAACTTTATTACCTGCCTCTTAAGAAAGAAGTATTGTAATCGTGAAAAAAAACACCCTCCGAGATTTTTGCAGATCCTTGCGTTTTAGGGTCCCTGGACCCTGAAAAACACGTTTTCCTGTCTCTATGCGACATAGCTTTAAAACTACTTATCCGATTGACTTCAAATTTTGGTCAAAAATAAACAGTCATAAGGGGCTAGAAGGTAACATTTTGAAAAAAATCCAATATGGAGGAGAAAATGGTGGCTTCACAAGATATAACAGAGATCGTTATTAATAAAACTAGTTATCAGATGGACCTCAAAATTTGCACAAAAATAAAGTGTGATATAGGGATAAACTGGTAATATTTTTGTATATAACCATTGTGGAGGAATAAAATGGCGGCCGAATGAAATATTTAAAAATTCAGTACCAAAAACTACTTATCCAGATTGTCTTATTTTTTGGTTTTTGTAAGTTATGTATGGGACATAAGATTGAAAACAAATAATTTTTTTTTGTTCAAAAAGTGGCCAAGAACGCCATTTTTCTACAAAATTTAAAAGTACATATGGCTTCCGGTCGTTGTGCGACGCCAAAATCAGAATTCCTTTCCTCTGTGATTCCATCAACATTTTTATGACAAAAGGAGAGGGGAAAGAGCAGTTCCTTTTTTATGCCAATTTCCGGTTGATTGACTCCACTATTAATTCCTAAAACAGTGGAAAAGGCTGTGAGTCAAGAATGTATTTGTCTTACCAAATGTTGGATGATTCTGACAGAGTTGCTGATTTAAAAAAAAAAGCTAGTAAATCCAATTTTTGTTATTAAAATATTATTGTGTTTATTAAAATCTAATTTTTTGGCATTGCATTAATAGTGCAGGATTATCCAAAGGAGTATACTAACTAAATTTATTTAAAATATATCTAACACAATTAAGAACATAAATAAAAAAAAGACAAGAATTCTGCAGGCCAATAAAAAAGGCTCGGAATAAGGGCTATAAACACATTTTATTCAGTATCTTAATAAATTATTGCTTATAAAAGCATTTTATCACAACAAAACCTGAAATTGTAATTGTATCTAGGGGAATTCCGCAAACGTATTTGATAATCTTAACATCTCGCGCGCTAACTCCTTTCACTTGTCAATTTAAGTCAGTAACAATTATTTTCATTTTATTTTGATAATTTAAATTTTCCTGTATTAAAAAATATATATATTTCAGAAACAAATGTTGTCGCTACATCGCCGAAACCTATGGCGCCACTGCCAGTGGCGCCCACTGTTACTACTACTACTCCGACAGTGGCAGCTCCTCAAGTTATTCCATCACTTACACCACAGCAGCTTATTCAGCAGCAACATGCTCACCAACAGGCCATCCAAGAAAATGAACAGTTTGCCTTAGCATGGTTGAGAGCCACTTATGAACCTTGCAGTTCAGGCAACAAGTAAATAAATGTTATAATTTGTATATACATATATGTACACTTCTTTAAGACTGATTATACTCCGAATAGAAAGACCAACAAATGAAAAATAAACTGTCTATTCAAAGTATATTTGGTCTTTGGTTTAAGGGAACTGTATCTCAAAGCTCTTAAGCAATGATTCATTAAGATTTTTTAAATTTTATCATTTAAAATGGTTTTAACATCTGATTCTATAATATCAATATTTTTTAGATGTTATATAGGGTGCCTTAAACTCAGTGGTCTATTAGAAGTATCTGGAGAACCAATGAATAGATTACTTTGAAAATTTGGCTCTGGTCACAGTTTGACATAAACTCTTTTCAAAATGTGTTTAATTGTAGTGTTTATCCTAAACCGGAGGCACAATCCGTTTTCTAAATGGATTGCCCAGTGTTATTTCATCTTTATGTTTTCTTTGATATTCTGAATACTTTTATATTGGATTGTCTATATGTAAATTTAATTGTTTCCAAGAAAATGACGCTTGAACATTTATATTTTTGACCCTTTGAAGCCATGTAACTGCCAAACGACTTGAAACAACATTTTTCGTATATTAGTAGTTTGTTATATATTTACTGACACCAGTTTATAGTTTGACAGGAATAGCAAGTTCTGATACTTCCTGTCAAAGTGAAAATTGGTGTGAAAAAATGGATAATTAAAAACTAAGACAGGAAAGTGAAATCCATTTTGTTCCCAGTTAAGAGGTTTGGAGGTAATAGGGCTTCAAAGAGTTAAAACATGTCAATTCGCAAGCAACGTTTTCTGGAAGACAATTGAATTTGAGTATAGCAAATGTAACACAAGAAGTATTTGGAATGCTCAGGAGAAGGTTCCCACAGGTTTAGGGTGTAAGCAGCAACACCGCAAACTATTTTAAAAGAAAATATGGAGAGAGCCAAAACTTCAAAGTAATGTATTCATTCATTAGTTGTCCAGATACTTCTAATAGGTCACTGAGTTTGGGGCATCCTGTAGATTAGTAGAAATGCACTGAAAAGAGGAGTGTAAAGTTAATATTTTCACATAAAAGTCGACAATAAAGAATAATAACCTCATTGCATTAGTTTTCTCCTAAATGGTTAAAATAGCTTTCATTGTTTTGCAAGATCTAGCTAATACTTAGTGAGATATATGTTTTTTAGGGTAGATCATCAAGAGTTATATAAACACTACATAAGTTCTTGTTCAAAAATTGGTCGCCGTGGAGTTATCTCACCACTACATTTCCCAAGATGTGTTAGGTAAGATGAAATTCTTTTTAGTAAGTTTTGGTGTTTTTTTAAAACTTTTATTTCGTGTTACAAAAGTAAAATGTTTACCTGTTACATATTAGAAAATTATGTATGCAATTCTATTTATAGCCTATCGTTATTGAAGAGTGGAAATTCTAAGTGTCTAACATTTTTTTTGGGAAAACAATAAAACTTCATAAATGAAAAGTGAATACAACAAAGTTAATAAAAAGCCAGCTGATGATTAATAAAAAGCCAACTAATTAAACCAGTTTGTAACTCTGGTGTTTGTTACTTCAAAACAAGAGGGTAGAGTAAAAAAATTGGCACATAGAGCAACCTAGTCAACTTAGGTACATTATTTTAGTTGTATTTAATTATATTAAACATTCATTGGTTCAGAATATGTTGGTAATAGTGTTTATGGTTTTCTGACAAAAATCCAATATTCTTCTCATTTTTTTTCTTCCAGCAAAATAAGTTTATCAGTGAATTACAAGTAGTTGCAACATCTTCAAGTTTGACATCACTTTTCAGGATATTTTCTGTATTTCTACGACTCTAGCTCACTAAATATTCATATATTGAACAATACCTACAATTTGCTTTCAATACAGTAGTCTGTGTTGGATAACATGGAAAGATAGTGCTCTAGTTGTAACGTTGTGAATAAGTCCAACAGTAAAAACAATGCAAGTCCCGACAACTATGTTCTTTTTTACACCTACCTTTCGTGTTATGTTCAGAACTACTGAAAGTAAGGCTACCTTGAAAAATTATACCTCCAGTGCTTAAACCAGGGTCATATTTCATGGTGGTAGTAAATCTTTGAACATGCTTTTGCCGCTTAGAATGAATTTGGGTTGTTGGCGATAGCATAGATAACACGAATTCTTACAGAAATCTCAGTTTTGACAAAATGCCAGTTAGAACGACTGGCATTTCCACTCTTCGATTATATACAACAGTAAGTTACCAATAAATATTTTTGCAGATCAGTATTCGGTGGAACAGTGGGCCCAAACCCAATGAAACCAGCTAACCCGAACGATCCGCAGTACTATGAGGGTATCAAGGTGCGCGCGCAACCTCTTAAACTCCATATCCCTCCACCATCCCCGCCACCAAAACCTATTTTTACGCCTGCCCCTTTGCCTAAATCGACGGTACGCCGAAAACAGAAAGTCGCCGCGATACCCGTTAAAGGTAATACGGCTGCGCCTTTGGCTGTTGAGGCGGACCAAGAAAGTGGTTCCCATGTTTTATCCCCGGCATCTCCCATCCTGAAGGCTCAACTGAGCGCTCCACCAAAGCCAAGGGAGAGCTCGGGTGCTAGCTCCGTGCTGGCAGCTCCAAGTGACTCTAAAAGTCAGGTAATACTCTTTATTGAAGCAGCTTATATGGGTGAAGGCGAATTTTTAGTCGCGACGCAAACACGTCATACGTGCAATAAGAAAAAAAATTAAGTACCTAAATTATGAGCTTGGAAATTCACAACAAAGCATTTGTCAAAATTGAAGTGATAGTTCACACAGTTTTATCTAAGTAATATCCAGTTATCTTAAAAAAGAAAACTAATATGAATTTAAAGAACTGTTTTTAATGTTAGTTTTTGTAGTTTAATGTGTAAAAAGATTTTTTGAAAATTTCAGTTTAGTAATAAATTTCGATTAACTCGAAATAATAGTGATGTAGCGGAACAATCGGCTTTCACATAGAAATAGTTACACCTGGATGTAAATTATTTCCCTATAGAATAAAGCAAGGTACAGGAACTGTATCTTTACATGTGCCTCATTAATCTATGTTGATATAATATATAAGTGTTGTATGCGCAGTTTTTTTGTTATTTTTTTAGGAAACAGTTGAGAAAATATAATAATGTTTTCCTCTTCATTCAAGTAAAATGTTATGTCGATGCTATTGCATATTTAATGACAGTCACATCGCGTATGTCAGTTTTGAAATAGAATCTATCAAAAATGTTGTCATTTTGATTATATTGGCATCTAAGATCACGACTATAGGCCAAATAGGGTAAACACGTAAAAGTTTGAGTCAAAATATGGCAAGACAAATTCTAAATAATGAATTAGAACTAACAATGTAAGTAAATTTAGCAATAAAGTTGGCAAAATGACATTAATGTCACCATCGATTGGTTGGCCCTCCCTCCCTTACATATAGTATCTTATTCACTTGTTCTGGAATGATCAGTAATGTTTTATTACTTACTCTCGAATTTAACGTCGAATGTTTTATCATTGCAAATAGAAATTAATTTGAAATAAAATCGAAATTATATTCGTGTTTTTGTCATTTGGAGATTACCTAAATGTACTTGGGAATGTAAGCAGACATAATTGATTTTAAAAATGTCTGATGGATAACGAGTACAAGGCAAATTACTTCAAACCTTATTTTTTGCGTGTTTAGTTTTTTTAAATATAGGTTATATTTACTTCAAACTCTAAAATTATCATCCAGTTGTGTATCACAATGTGTACATCCTTTTTTACGTTTTGGTTTTGTTGCTTAGCTTTTACGTTAAAGGTTTACGAAACTTACATTGTGTTCAAGGCTTAATTAGTAGACTCAAATAATTCAATTTTCTTTTTATTATTATTTGTTTATCAGTTATTAGTTATTTCTGTAATTGAATCGTTCTCTGTCTCCTGTCATCAACTAGTTGGTTGGGAATAAAAATAATTTAACATACTAAGCTTTTCTTGACGGTTTCAACGATTTTTCTTGAAGTGCCAAATATTTACGATTTCTGAGGTCACGCGCGCTACATTGCCGGATTTCTGTCGCCCTTGTAGTTATTGAAATATTAAAGATACAGCTTAATATAAAAAGTAAATTCTACGCGCTTTCTAGGAATGTTTGAATTTGGTTTGGTTATTAATTGATTTCCTTCATGTCGTTATTTCAGAACAAAAGTAATAACGTAAATGCCGGCAACCCCGCAATCCGTCAACGTGCCGCGGTATTGCCGATGATATATCAATCGAACCATATATGCATACCCCGGGAATTCCCCGTTGTTCGGTTCTCGTAAGAATACAGATTTTGCGCGGTTTTGCTGCTTTTATTTATTGTGTCATTGTGTCTGCGGCACTGATCTGCATGTGTCGTTAAAAACGAGAATCAAACGACTCTGAACCATTTATTCTGAAATTCTCTGCTATCTCACAAATTCCGACTTTATAAAATCAGAATAAGATGATTGCGTAAAACATCAATTATATATCTTTTTAAATTAAAAAAACTTTTACTAGACAGCGATCAGCGACGAAGATGGTATTTCCCTTTCAAACATTCTGGAAGTGGCAAGTGAATGAACCTTGTATAATTCCAAAAGGCATTATACAAAAAGTTTGGAACATCGACCAATACAAAAGCAGACAAAAAAATAAAGCGAGGTTGACCGACATCATTAGTCAAGAAATTGAACTATTCGCAGATGGTGGCAGCCGGAGCCGTAATCTTTAAAAAGCCTTTGAATCTTCAATAATTATTGACCTGAAATATGTTTTTCTAATATTTTCGCGGTGTTGTTTAAAAAAATTTTTAGACATATAACTTCTATTTATTTTTACATTTACACGCGTTTAAATCTGTGAAGAAGTTGTCGGTTGATTTCTACGTTTTAACTTAATTTAATAATTTGCTTTTACGTTAAGCATTTACGAAATTTACATTGTGTGGAACACTAGGAAATTCAAATTGCTGTTTAAGTTTTTCTTATCCGTTTTCGACACAATTTCGAACTTAGGAAAAATGTCGTTCTCGGTGCCAAAGCAATTACGGTTCCTGACGTCACGTGCGCTGTGTTGCTGAATTCTGTGGGGCGAAAATACTTATTGAAATATTAAAGAATCAGCTTAGGGAAAAAAAATGAATTCCACGTTTGTACTCCTTCATATGGCATCTACAACCGGAAAAACTATTCCTATTTTTAGGTTGTTAACTTCTTTGGTAGTCATTTTTGTCGGTTGTTAATCGATTTTGTTCTTTTAATCCTTAAAAATGCAGCTACTTTAGTTTTTCTAAGGGTGAGTTTTCAAGTTAAACCCCAGAATTTTTTTCTGTCATTGATCAGTGTCGTAGATGAAAATTCAGGATTGGTTTAAAGTAAAGTCCGCCCTAAGATCTTTTATTAATTTTTGATTGATTCATATCAAAATGAAAGAAGACGTAATGGTGAAATTAGGCCACCACAACTGTAATAAATACCACTTTATAATTAGCGCCCCTGTAAGCAATCATACGCTGCTATACACTCGAAAAGCGTCAAAGTTAGCGATGTAAGTGAATGTTTAGCAGGGGCGTGCGGTGAAATTTTAAGAAAGAGAAGCAATTTTTAGAAACTTATCTATTTGTAATGTAATTCGATTCTTCGATCATTTTTTGCAAATTCGTATATGATTTTGGAGAAGTTTATTTTCAATGGACAACAGCGATGTATGCGAAAGTCTCTCCTGCCCCGTTGAATTTCTCACGAAATTTTTTATACGTTTAAGTGTTGAAAAATTGCGTGTTCTACTGATGAACTTGTGGCAGGTATTGTCAATACTAAATCACACAATTTCGACACTTCGGTGTAGGCATCTTCCAGCTCCTTGTCTTTTAAAAATTGCATTAGTTTCTTAGCGTTATTTTTTGCGCTGATGTCATCAGTTTCGTAAATCACTTTTAGTTCAGATCGCAGTAACACTCGGTCGAAGAACTGGCCATAATGAAGAAGAAGAGATTTAAACGCATCTTCCTTTAAATTTATCAAAATTGCAGAGCTCGAGGAATTTAAAATCATTTAAACCGTTAAATCTATAGTTTATTTTTTGCTGAATTTGATCGATTATTTCATAAAAGAGGCGTCTGTATGATGTTTGAACATCTCCCACCTTGTCTGTTCGAAGACGCTTGGCTTGTGGCTCTACATTTAACGTCATCGTTTTCTCCCAAAATGGGTCATCTGTTTTTTGGCTTAACATGGACTTAAAATCATCCACTTTTTTTAGTCAAAAGCAATATCATTTTTTTTAGTTTGTAATATATTAAAAACATTGTCCGAGAATAGAAATATTTCTGAAAATATGTTCAACAAATAATAAAAATTAAAATCTCGTTTAAAACAGTCCAAAAACCCCCTCGAACTATTTATTGCTTCTAAGTCCCACGTTTCGTTATTTTCTATTATATTCTCAAATAGTTCAATCAGTGATTCACGATTTTCAGATACTGTTAACACAAGTCTTCCATTATAGTTCCACCTAGTAGGAGCTACTTTGGGCAATCGTTTGTGGACAATGGAGTCCAAAGCTTGTGTATGTTTTGTTGACTTGGAAAAAAAAGCAGCCATGCCACTTAAAGTAACGAAAAATACTTTACACTCTTTAATGTGATTGATGGACTGGGATAAAACTAAATTTAATTTATGAGCAAAACAATGGACAAACACAGCACTTGGGAAAGTTTCTCGAACTTTAGCTTGCAGACCCCCTAATTGTCCTGCCATCACTGCCGCTCCATCATAGCTTTGAGCAACTAATTTTTTCTCTCCATTAATTTCTTTAGTAACGTTATAAACTACGGTATATAATGCATCTGCTGTACGATTTTCGGGCACATTCTTAAAACCTAAAAATCGCTCTTGAATACTTCCGTCTGTTTTAACGTAGCGTATTGCTATAGATAATTGGCTAAAATTAGTGATATCAGTTTCGTCCAGAACAATAGCAATGAACCGTGCCTCGCCAATCTCCTGCTTAATTCTTTTTAGAGTAATGGTTGCAACAGTGGAAATTAAATCACTCTGGATTCGATCCGACGTTCCGCTTCCGCGAAAAACGCTAGACTGCTCTAAATGATTTTTTAAGCAATCATCATATTTAGCCATTAAACTAAGTAAATCTTGAAAATTTCCTCTATTTGAAGAAACCCTTGTTTCGTCATGACCTCTAAATCCCAATTCGTGCTGTGCGAGAAAACAAACAACATCGATAAGTCTTCTTAATATTTGCTTATTTTGATCGACTAGTTCATTGTGTTGGCGGTGACTAATTTCCAACTGTTTATTAAGGGCGTGTTCAATTCTGGTTTTGCCAAAGACTTTTTCTTTTATGACGGCCTGCAAATGCGCTTTGGACATAATGTGTCTTTTTACAGCTTTATGGAAATTGTTTACATCGGAAAAACCAGTTTTATTCCAGAGACCTTTTTCATTTTCAAAAATTAAACATGGTCAACAAAATAATTTACTTATATTTTCACACTCTGTTAGCCATTTAAATTGTTCGTATTGTTTTTCCGGATAAAAATGTCTAATACAGTTTTTCATTTTTGTGGTTAAATTTTTCATAGGCGGTTTTGCCCTTCCTTTGGAAATTATTTGAAGCTTATCAGCGAAGTTTAATGTTGAAAATCCGTTTATTATTAAGACACACCACACATTCATACACACTCTTCTTACTAAATTCTCCAACATTTTCAACGTTATTACCGTTATTAATTTTTTTGGGGAAGCACTGCTTCCCTTGCTTCCATGGACTGCACGCCCTTGATGTATAGGTTTGTAAGCATATTTAAAGGGAGACTGAAAACGATCTCTGATTTTTTTTGTCTTCTCGATTGTATTTTAAATTTGAGAACCTTACATAATTGACGGGTACTATATGAAACTAGCTTTCATAGGAATTTTCCCCACGCAATCAGTTTAAAGAGAAAACGTTCGCCTTCAGAGGTTAAAACATTTGACAAGCTATGTCTTGTAAAAGAAGGTAGTCTGCAAAAAAACCTCTGAAACTATATATAGGAATGGAAAAAACTAAAGAAAAATGTAAATATATTTAAATACAGTGGTAAAAACTGAAGATAAAAGTAAACATATTTAAATACTTCATTTGAATGCGCTGTTAAGAAAACGGTTGATTATTTCTAAAAGTAAACAGATAACAAATGTTTTATGATGATTGGGCATAAACTTGCAGCAAATTGGTATCTTCTTGATGATTGTAAAATACTATGTTCGATACTTTATTTTTAAGGACATCTGGGAAGTTTGAGTAAAAACCTTGCCATAAGAAGCATTGTATTAGTGAGAGATGGAAAACTCTATTACATAGTGGAGTCAATGGGGATACATTTATTCTTGTAACAGGGTGTTTCTCAAATTTCTCGGGTATCTTTAAGGATGAATGTATCAAATCTAATATATTAATATTTAGGGAGTAGCAATTAAATCTCTTACAAATGCCATTTATAAAATTCTCTTTTTTGTGAGGTTCAAAATTCTAGTTTATTTGCAAATGAAATTTAACACCCAACATGCGTCAAACAGAGATAATTTGAAAACAAAACATTTACTGTATATTTTTGTTTGCTTTTATACCTGGGAGGCAAATCACATTTATTTTTTAATTTAGTCGAATAATAAGGTACAAATAACTTATACTTAACCCAGAAATTGAATTTATTTTTTTTTTGTTTGATCGAAGATTGTAACAACTTTTTTTTATTAGACAGTATCTTCTTAAAAAGTCAGAATTAAAAATAGATGAAGAAAATAAATTATCTGGCGCTGGTTCTGGTAGCAACTATTAGTAGTGAAATAATCTATGTGTCGTCATTATATTATTTGAAATATTTTACGAACTATTTTCAAATAAAAATAAATATTTGGTTCTAATATTACAAAAACAGATACAAAATATTAATTATCTTCCCATATACTTCAAATTTTGACAAGTGTATATAAAATATAGTCTGCATTTTATTGTTTACCTACTTTAAATTCGTTGTCTTCTAAAAAATAATTGGTATCATCTGTCTCTAGCTATGGTCATTCTTTCCATGCTTTGTTCACTTAGTTGGTGTTCATCCATTCTGGACAAGGCTTGTGTAGCAGTATTAAGCAAGTCGATAGCATCAGACTTGTTTACAAATTATTTTAAATAAATGTTAACTAGAAAACCAAGATTCTCTTATTTTTTATATAGCTTTGAAAGTTATTGTAAATAACAGTTCTATAAAATGATATATGTCATGGCAATTTAAGTTGCTATTATCCATTTTCTTATGCCTGTTACCAAGTCTATGCGCCGGCCCTGATTATAACAGTCTTGGTTATAAAAATTGTTTATTGGCAGGTATATTTAATGTCAATTAACTGAGCAGTTGCTTATGGTTGATAATGGGATACCTGAACTATAGGAAAACAGTGGAGCCTTTTTCTATCCTAACCTATACAGTCCTTTGTGTAGTTTTATTATGAATTCGTTTTATACTTTATTTTGTTAATAGTAGGTAGGTTTTATGTTTTTTTTTCGTATTTGGCAATGTTTTAAGTGTGTTTATTTTGTGCCGTTATTTATTAGTTGGCAAATATACCATTAACTTATTCGAAATTATTAGTTTTGTTATTAAATAACTGTTCATAGGTATTCGTAGCGCTTGTTACTAACATATATTTCTCTCTTATTTGGTTTTTATGAGGAAATATTTATCTTGGAGTTATAATTAGTTGGTTTGATTTAAAAAAAAATTCAAACACTGCTATTCCTTTACTGATTTTTGTTTGTAAAATAACTTGTAATACTGGTACTGAATTGCATCTATATTACATTATTTGTTTTTTAACAAACAATTTACGCACACTTTTTGTGTATAAAAGTATCTAATTATTATTTAAAAACTTTTTCACATGAAGGTTTTAGTATTTGAGATGTAGCACTGTTTTTTAAACAGCCATCAGATTTGTAAATTCTGCAAGAGCTACTATAACTGCCCCCGTCACAATTAAAATACCCTACGGCTGTTTTGTTGTAAAAAAGATTTTGCCTGCACTTTAAACTCAATCGAGACAATGAGATTCTATCAGAAATTTGTTTTAAAAACAATTTTCTTTTGCTTTTAGCTTAATTTGCAAAATATAACTGTCAAAATAACCAGTTTTGGAAAATTATGATTTTTATGCAGTGGAATTTCCGTATAATGAAGTAGTAAGATCAAATTCTAAAGTATTTCTCTACTTATATGTACAGGATATCTGGTTATATTTTAAACGGGGTCTATGCTTAACTTTTAGAGATCAAAAAATATTCTATTCAAAAGTTTTATGGTTTTCTCTGAACCGTCAGGATTTGTGACAAGAAAGTAAAAAATTGACTATCGACTATGTTATTTTAAATGGAACATACTGTATAATATTCTTTCAATGAATGGGTTTCTTGCTGATTATAAAAATATAAGGTCTGATTAAAATATTATACAGGGTGTTCCATTTGAAATAACAAAGTGGATGCTCATTTTTTTACTTTCCAATTGTCATTTGTTTATTTTTTAGCAAAACCTGACGGTTCAGAGGAATATAAAATCTGTGTATATAATATTTTGTTTGATATTTATAAAAGTTTAGCTTGTAGACCTCGTTTAAAATATAACCAAACACACTGTACAGGGTCTTCCATTGAGGACGAAAAACAGATTTTTTTTGACTTCCCCCGTATTTCTTAAAAATTTCAAAATAGCCAATCGATGTATTTTACCTCGGAGAATTCGAAAATTGTAACAAACACACATTTGAATGAAAAACAAAAAACTTACGCCAAGGATGTTGCATTTTTAAAACGGATCATCCTATATATTATTACATTTTTGGATTCTATGGTCAAATCTAAGTGTTTTTTAATAAGGGTACTATATGTCTATCTTCAAATAGGTTTTTAATCTTTATAATTGTTTTTACGGATATATTTCTATCAAAATTGGCAATATAATATGTTCTTGCTTCACTGGCGTTTTCTTGACACTTATAATACAGCGTTACAATCTGTAGTTTTTCATTTAATGAATCATAAAAGTCATATGAATATATTCAATTAAATAGGTAGCAAAATAATTTCCGTTTTTTTGTTTGATTGGCATCATAAGCTTATCAAAAACTAAGACAGGAATGTAAAAGTTATTCTGCTCCAGATTCAACTGTTCAGTTGCTATGGACGGCTCAAAGAATCAAAAATGTCAATTTTCAAACATCAATAAATCAAAAACAGTTGAAGATAGACATATAGTACTCGTATTAAAAAAACACTTAGAATTGACTATAGAATCCAAAAATGCAATAATATATAGGGTGTTCCGTTTAAAAAACGCAGCATTCTTGGCGTAAATCTTTAGTTTCCCATTCAACTGTTTTTTGTTACTATTTTCGAATTCTCGGAGCTAAAATACATCGATTGGCTATTTTAAATTTCTTGAGAAAGACGGGAGAAATAAAAAAAATACAGTTTTCCTCCTCAATGGAAGACATTGTACTTACAGGGTTACCCAACAAGGAATGGTCAACAGCTTTTTCTCGCTATGGGTTTTTTGATTTGGAAAACCAAAACGGCCATTTATTATATTTCTTCACGTGAAACCCGAACATGAGAAATAAAAAACAACTGAACATCAAATAAAACTGCTACGGCTCATTTTGATATTTTTCAAATGGAATACCATATTTTTGGTCTACAGTGGTACATTTTAAGGTAGTCGATTTTGTACACTAAATTGGGAAAATTTCGTCTACCGTGATATTTCCTATTAACACCAGAAATTGGAACTAGTTTTGATACCTGCTCGATCTTTGACGGTCCTTTAATGTCATATGACGAAGAAAAATCATTTAAAATTGTGACAATTTTTTTTATTTTCGACGAATTAGTAACATTAAATTAACTTTAAAAAATGAAATGAAATGTGGTGACGTTGGTGAAACGTGAAATAAAGGCATTTCCACGTTTCAAACGGAAATCAGGAGTGAATAGTGTAATCAAATGCCGGTCGTGGTATTAGCCAGCGGAGTAGTTGTTTCTGTTAATTCCATTATTTGCCCTACACGGTGCTTGCAAGTTTATAACGGCCTGATGAGCTCTAAAAAATGCGATATCGCGTCATTTGATTAAAATGGATCATTGCGTCTGTGGCATTACAGGACATGTTCCAGTCAGAGATCATAGTGTCCTTGTGTTGACGTTTATGAAACGTGAAATAAAGGCATTTCTTCATTCCTTTTCCCAATGAAAATTAGGAGTTAGTGTGATCCAATTGCCGGTCGTGCGATTAGCCTAAGGAGTAGTGGTTTCTGTTGATTCCATTTCTTTTGTATTTGCCTTAGACAGAGTTCGCTAGTCTATACAATATATAAATGTTTGCTACCACCGGAGAGATTAATAAGTAATATTATATAAGAATTACAAAATGAGCATTATAGTACGATACAGGCCGATCCACAAGAAATTTCACCCTTTCTAACAATGCCTTACATTAAGGGAACATCTGAAAAGATTCGAAGAATCGCCAGGGATTTCAACATCCAAACCGCTTTCAAATCGGGAAATATGTTAAGAAACCTTCTGACAAAAACAGTGCCAAAGGACATTGACAAGAAAAAATATTGCATTTACCAAATCCAGTGTGAGTGTAGTTAATCGTACATTGGAGAAACAAAACGTCCTCTTAGTGTAAGAGTCAAGGAGCATTTTAATCATACTCAAAAGAGAGAGACGTCAAGATCTGGCATAGCAGAACACGTCTGGTCAAACCAACACCGGATGCAGTGGTCAGGGGCTAAAATTTTGCATAGAGAGCCACACTGGTGAAAACGAAAGTTTATAGGAGCAGCTTTCATAAAAAGGAATCGAGGCATTTTCAGCAAGCCTAGCGTCGATATTTTAAATATATGGAAGCCGCTTATAGGTCAAAATGACCACTTAAAACTTCGCGGTTCAAGTAATCAGGGGGCGGAGATTTCACGCCTCACCGCACACGACTAGTATGAAGCCCGTAGCTTTGAAAACGTTGTGAAATCAATGTAGTAAAGACAATGCAAGTCCGACAGAACGAGTTAGTTAATAATTTGTGTATTATTGCTAAATTGAACATTATATACAAATGTAGCCAATGTAAATGTATTTTCTAGTATATAAAACGAAGCATAAGAAGAACTGAATAATATACAGCAAATAGTTTAATATGTATATTCGATATGTCCTCCAGTGCTTTCAAAACACGCCTGACGCCACTTTCTCAATGTTTCCAGAGAGTCGTTAATAATATTTTGATCCTGGATAATTCGTTTAATTTCATCTACAATTTTTTGTTGGAGCCCTCCGATATTTCTATTGGGCCGTTGATATGTTTCATTTTTCAAATGGTCCCATAAAAATGTGTCCATTGGCATGATATCTGGACTATTGAGTGGCCAGTTAATTATTCCTCGACGGCAAATCTAGTAGTCAAACGACCATTCAAATATTCCTCCTAATATTTTTCGATATGTTTTTCAAGAAGCTGTGCATATCTCTGTCCTTTAAAAGAGCCGCGATAATACAATGGTCCGTTAATTTGATTTCCTAACAACTCGCACCAATGACACCAGTGATATTTCATCATTTGATCTTTGTTGGGGTTAGCTGGTGTCTAGTAATTTATATTTTATTTGTCCTGTTGCATAACCCTGATCTTGTAAATGATTCATCAGTCTGTTGGGTTTTGTTTTATAGATTTTTGCCCTCGCTTGTTCTCTCATCAGCATTGAAATTGAAGTTCTTTTTGTATCCCCTGTTAGATACTGAATGACAAGTATGTGCGTGATGTAACTGCTTTTTCTCCTCTGAACTGTTCCATAACTGACCTTACTTCTCGTACGGTCTGCGAATTAAAACTCGTCCGATTTATTATAAAATGTTGAACAATTACTTGATTTAGTATATGTGGTCTCCTTACATTTCTTCGTATACCTTTTAATGATTTTGTTTCTTCATCTTAATTCTGATCCAATGAAATGAGTCTCAGAACACTCAAAAAAACTTCTGTGTTTCTCAAGCATTCTGTCTACTAATTTTATAAAATAATTTTACAACTTTTAGCTGGTCACCTAACGAATATTTCATTTTTTAGCGTTAATTTAACATGGCTAATTCTTCGATAATAAAAAAACTGTCTAACAGCCGGTTGCACAAAACTTAATTATTCGGTTAAACATTCTAAACTTTGAGCTTTCTGCAACCGACTTAGAGACTTTAAAATTAAAGTCTAATTATTTTCTGTCATAATGACATTTTAGTATCGTCAAATATTACAGTTAGCGGTATCAGTCTAGTATCAATTTCAGATCTTAATGGGAAATATCACGGAAGACGAACATATTCCCAATATAGAAGTGCCGAAAATCGACTTTATTAAAATAAAATATATCACTCACGACAAAAAAAAATAAACAAGCAATCGAATAATCACATAAATAAACGGGTATTCCATTTGAAAAAAATGTCAAAATAAGTCGTGGTATTTTTATTTTATGTTCAGTTGTTTTTCACTCATTATTTTCGGATTTCACGGGAAGAAATATAATAAATGGCTATTTGGATTTACTAAATCAAGACACCCATGGCAAAGAAAACTGGCTTGTCGTCCTCGTTGGATAATCCGGTTCTTATGTGTGTGTAGATTCTATAAAAGGTATACTATAATACCCACTAAAATGTGTAATTATTCTTAATGACGTCAGAAATGACCTAGATATATAGAGTGCTAGGTGTATGGCTACAAATATTTTAACAGGTTATAGTCTGGACGATTTTGACAAAAACTTCCTATTCTAGGTCAATTCTAAATGGTTTTCGAGATATTACGGTTTAAAATGTTTTTTGGAGGTTTCAGTTAAGTTTTCGTCAACATGGCAACGTTGCTATGTTGTACATGATTTCGTCTTATAAGATCAGCTGTATTTTGTGAACAAAACAAAAAGGTTTACAAATCGTTGAAATACCGTGCGGGCATAAATGATAATAATTTGGAATTGTCAGCGCTTTTAAGGAAAGAGAAACATCCTACTTGTCATTGTACCGATACAATAATAATGTCTGAGATTTGCACAATTTTAACTCTACAAAATTTGCACATTTTTAACTCTACGAGACTACAGATCGCTATTTTAGTTTATTAGTTTCCGAAACTTATTAGAAAATATCAACTTTCCAGAATATCTAATTTTAGCACAAAGAAATTCAAAAAGTATTTTAAAAAGTTAAAGCACTTTAAAGACGTACGCATGGGTACCACAAAGCCAAGTTTGAATCAATTCTTTTTAAATTATTTACCCACCTATGTGTCATCTTCACGTGGTATTTTTTATTTGTAAACATTTTAAAACGCTCACTACGTATTTGAAAGTTTAAATACATACTGTGCGCACAAAGCGCTAGGTAGCTGCGTAGAAAAGCAAGTCAACTATTTATTGTCGTTCGCTGAACACTGAAGTGTGTTTAATTCCTTTTACGATAAGCGATGTTGCCGATTTTTGTAAGACCTTATTAAGGTAAAAATTGATACTTAATATTTTAATTGAAAAAAAAACCTTATGAATTACGTAAAAATAATATAAATAACTGTGTTGCACAGTAAAATTATAGTATTAACGTTGTGCTTAATTGGTAAAGAATAGACCCAACGTTATACAAAACTTTTGATCAAAATGGTCCATACTGTCACGTGTTAAAGTATTTGTACCCCTAACACCTCTGTATTTCTCCTATCTTTTATAAATGCAAAAACTTGTAATTAAACAAATCTTTGTAAAGGGAAGTTTAGATTAAGTGTATTGCATGGGCACACACAAAGTAGTGCACAGGCAAATAAGTCCGAAATGGATTTCTAATAGATACAGATATTTTCATATTATATTCTCATCGTTTTTTACACACCTTGTACATTAATAAATATTGTTAAATCAATTGATACACAATATAAAGTCAAAGACAACTTTATTATCAATTACATAAAGTGTTGACAAATCGAATTTCTACACATAAATTAAAAGAGAGTTAAAAATACTACATTAGAGAACGAACACACCCGTACTTCCTGTTTAAATACAATAACATTAAATAACTAATATATACACAGGGTGTTACAAATTCGATGGGATGGCAATGTCATTTCAAAAACTGTAAGAGTTACGAAGTTTGTTAAATTAGGAAAAAGTTGTCGAATAATATATCGTTCGGACATATTATCGAATAAAGTTCCCACTACTTCTGTGTAAAAAACGAAAATCGTCATTTTCGTTTTTTTAGGCTGCATTTGAAGAAATATTACAAAATAAGTTTCATATCATATAGCCACTTTTCCTCCACTACAAGATGGTGCTGACCGACGTTTCGTCTTCAATTTTATTTTTTTAAATACAGACCTGGAATTTTTATTTAATTTTTAACAAGTCCTTGACCTCTCAAAATCAGTAATGTAATTTACTCATACATTTAGAGTATTTAAAATTCTTTGTAAATTTGGCAAGATTCTGGTTTTCCGTCTTACTCTAACACATCTCTTATGAGAAAATTTGAAATCTTCTGTTTAAATATTAAGCGTGATACCTCGTTGGTTTTGGTAGATCGAACGCTTGTGAACAATAAAATAAAAAATCCAGGTTCGTATATAAAGAAATAAAGTTGATGATGATATCTCGAAGACGAAACGTCGGTTTTTAAATCTTAAATGCGTTATCTTTTAGAGCAGGAAAAGTTGCTGTAAATATGTAACATTTATTTTGTAGTCGGAATTTTCCAACTTGTCCTAATTTAATCAACCTCGTATCTCTTAGGGTTTTTGAGATGCCAGTGCTGTCCAATAGAATTTCTAACACTCTGTAGATTACAATTTATGGAAACGATTTTAAATACTATGACTAATGTCAATAAATTGCCTAAATATGTACTAGAAAATTCTACAGGGGGTATTTCCTGCTGGCAACCCCTTTAACACCCCTACCACAGCATGTGCAATATTCTAACGTAAATCCCTTTTTATACGGCAGTACTTAATATTCGGACAATACTTCTGCTGCTATAATTTTTAATACATTTTTCTTATCAAAGATATAGTTTAACTCTTACTTGAATCAAATATAGTTATGCAAACAATAAGTTATATTATATTTTTCTAACGAATTCATTTATTTCACAGTTCAGTTTTTCAATAAAAATTATATGGATTTTCCACATAATCGCTTATTCGCTGAATAAAAAAATAATGTAATATCAGTGGATTGCCATAAGGCAACATACTAACGTTTAGCTACCCAGACTGGTATTCTATCGGCAATGCTATGCCAAATACATAGCATTTTCGGTACAGAAACTTTTAATAACTCCAACGATAAATCGTTTTCTGCGCATGATCGATTTAATTGTAAAGTTTTGTTCCAATAATTAACTTTTTATCCCTTACCTAAAAAGGCTATGGCTCATCCCCACTTGAGTCATGCTCTACTAGGTAGCTCATCCACATCGACGTCGGCGACTACTTCTTCCGTGGCTACGACGTCAGCGTTGACGATTCCCGTTAAGGTGGAAGTTAAACAGGAACCTCATTTAGTGCAAACTGGTCAGAGTAATAGCAGTTCGTTAATAAAAAGCCTTCTGGCGACAAAGGTAAACGATGCATGCTTGCCAACAGTGAGCATGAAGACTGCGACAACAGACTGTCAAAATGTAGCCCAGGTAACACACTAACTCCAGCCTACATGTATCTGTTTATTTTTTTATACAAGGCAGCGTCAAATGAAAACCTTAAAAACATTTTTAAATAAAATTTGATAAAGGAATGTAAAAAACACGTACATACTTTTTTTGACGTACTCCATTACTCTCCCTAGACTTTGTTTTTTTAGTTTGGGTCGGACCTCGGGAAGATTAAGAAGCATGTGATTTTTTTTAAATTACAGATATATCTATCAAAATATTGTAGATAGAACAATTATGTAAAGTCAAAATGAAGGTCGGTATATCATGTACCGGGTGTCTAATTATGAATGGTCTCCGGCGATAACTCGGTAACCGTTGGTCAATTATGGGGAAAAATATTTGTGGACAAATCAGCCAAGAAAAATCGATGGAAATTATTTTCAAGTTCAAAAAATGACTTTTTTCTTTCAAACGTTTAGGTATATCTGTTTTGGATGAACTATGTGTCAGAAAAAGTCCTTTTTTTGTTCTTCACGTATTAACTGCCGTAATGATTCTATTAGTGGTCACTGATGGCTTTTTTTACTTTTCAAAAAATATCAAATGGTATGATATTACTTTTATGTCATAATTTAATTTAAGGTCATAAATTATTCAATTTAATTAAGGTCCGTCCGTATTTAAATTATGTTTGTATTATTTGAAGAATTGCTAAAAACACCATCTAGTGATCACTCATAGAATCATTACGGTACAGTTAATAGCTCTAGATGAAGCTCAGAAAAAGTGCCCTTTTCTGACACCAAGTTCAATGTAATCGGTTCATCCAAAATAGAGATATAAACGTTTGAAAGAAAAAAAAATTGACCTTTACCTACGACTTTATTATTCAAAACAGAAAAAAAAAGACAAAAAGTAAAAATTGCATAATTGCCTGAAGAATACAATGCTTATATTTTTGTCAAATCTTAATTAGGAAAATTCAAGAGAAAATCGGCATTACCATTTTTAAGTTGCGGTTACGCCCCCTATCGGCCGTTTTTCGAACTTGAAAATAATTTCCAGCTATTTTTCTTGGCCGATTTACCCATAAATATTTTTCCCGGTAATTGTGTGATCAACGGTTACCGACTTGTGGCCAGAGACCAGTCTTAATTGGATATCCGGTTGAGAAAGGGTTCTGATGATGTTTTTCCTAAATTCCTATTTTTTCCTAAAAATTATTAAATGATTTACTTTTTTAATTTTATTATTATTTTTTTATGTCTTCCCGGGCTTAAAAAACCCTTCGGGTTTGACATTCTTACCACGGGGACCATATTTGTAATAATTCTACCAAAACATATACGCTAACACGCGGAAACAAAGCTGCCTCTACCAAGGCGCTCTCAGCGTAATCCATTTCCTTGAATTCAGAAGTTGATTTCTTCTCTCCATGTATACAAAAACTATAAAAAATTGAAATATCGTGAATTACTCTTAGATTTTACAAAACATAAAATACCGGGGAAAAATAACCCTAAAAAAAGAAAGAAGTGATATAAAAAAATGACGCAATTGTTTATACAAATACGATTAAATCTGTAAAACCATTAAAATATTAGACAAAGAAAATTAAAAAAAAAATAAAATTATCACCTGTTGTAATCATGTATTTCCCATTTGAAACTAATGTTAAATATGAAAAAATAATAATTTCTGATGGAGTTAATGTACATTTAGTCCCCCGATGACTTTGCAATTTTCAGATTTTTCTTTTATTACGAGGTGCCACTGGGAGAAAATTTACTTTAGGGTCTGATCAATTTATTTCAGAAACTCATGAGAGCCATTTTTATTCAAGATGTCCTTACCTTCAATTTTTAGATTTGTCGACAATATAGGAAAATAATTGATTTTTATATTTTTTGCACATGTAAACTTTTGAACTGGTTAGTTTTTAATTTGCCTAAGGTTGGAACCTAAGATGACTGGCCTATTGGCCCTTCGCACATCCATTCACTCTTTCCTGAATCATAATCATCAGTATTCTGAACTTCTTCCCACTTCTTCAAATGGGCCAAAGACATAATAATCATGATAGACATCTCAAAGCTTTGTCGTGTTACAAAAAAATACCATTCAGAGATTCTGGCCTCTGGTTCTTCAGGAATTCCAAGTATGTGGCAAAAGTAACAGTAACCCCGTTAGGCATGTAGCCCTCTAAAATTTCCCTTGTCACATCTCGACATCACAACACGATTTGCTTGACTAGGTCGGTGAGAGTCAGTTATATTTGTCATTTGTGATACCATTATTCTACAATGAATATTAGTGGGTTTTATATCTTCACTGTCTAATAACAGATGGTTATTTCTCTAGTGCAGTGCCCTAGTGGAATTGTCATATTTAAACTGTTACTGTGGAAACCTACATTTCTTCGCTATCGTTTTTGTAAGGTCTTCTGGGTCTCAGAAGCAATATTTCTGCTAACTTGTAAGAAAAGGTTCTATTTGGTGCATTTTTAGGACATTTAAGGTTTTTATTTGATTCTACCTCATATAAGTTTAGAATATACTTGACTTAGCCTATGTTATACTGTATTAAGACCTACTAGTCAAAACAAATAGTTATACATGTCTACAATTTTCTAAAAAAAATTCGCTCTAAAGTTTGAAAACTTAAATTGTAGTCATCAGGTGCTATTATTATTCCTACTACATTTTCAAATTAATAATTACCTTTTTTCTCTTAATAAAATCGATGTGAAAATGTTTATAAATCTATGTTACATATTGTCTTAAGTATGCGATTAATTTTAAAGTTGTTAACTTGTTTAACCACTTCAACTTCTAAGACGGAGTGAGGTTAACCACTACAATCTTAAATTGAAAGGGAAGTGGAGTAGTATCTCATTTTTAAACGTAATTCTCTTTTCATCGTTGTCACATCTGGTTTATTAGTTACCGAGAAACCGTACTTCAAACTTCAAAATTTGAACATGTTCTGATTTTATTATTACAGGAATAAGAACGCCTTAAAATTTAATAAAAACTAGAATTGTCAAAGAATAAGCCTAACAAACATTAGTAGAAACCTTATTTTAGAATTATTGGCTAAATTTCTAGGTACAATGTGTATGTTGAACAAAAAGCGACAGTGTCACAAGTTTCATCCTTATAAAATAAACCTGGCCAACGAATAGGATATACTATTGAGTGGCCCGCTCGATCAGTTGATTTGTCCCCATTGGATTGCTTTCTGTGGGGAGTGTCAAACTTAACGTATATGATTTTTGTCATGATTCACTGGAGATATTAGATCAACGAATATAAATGAGTATCACTAAATAACTCCAACAACATACAAACATAATTATTATACTGTAGCTGGTGGTCACTTTCAACATGTAATATTGATACATATGGTGAGATTAACATTTTATTCATTACATTTAAAATGAGATATATCGGTAACTAATAACCAAACTGAACAAACCAAGTAGATTTGGAAAGATTCAATATGTTTTAAAATGAGGTACTATTCGGTCCCCTTTCAACTTTTCTGATAACTTGCTTAAGTCATCTGTTTAATAAGTTATAAGAAACTAAAGACTTCTGTCAAACCACTAATAATAATATCTAACGATTGATTTTTCTTTATAATTACATTTGTTCTATAATTGCTATAAAGTGGTGTAAACGTCAAATGTGGTTCGGTATTTTAATTCCAATATTAAAAACGTTCACGAAATTCACCACTACGACGTCATTATAAAGGGTCTATGTGACTACCTATTGATAACATTATTTTGTGTTTATAAATTTGTAAGATATCTAAATAAACACGAAGTTTTTAAGATCTTTTTAACTCCTTAATTATTGAAACCTCTCAGTATGTATATCTACCGTATTAACATGGATTTTGTTTGTCGCCAAAGCGGTTTTAACAAAATTGTATCAACTGAATATGAATATCCATGTTTCAAATAAGCTATTAATTTATCATAGAATAACTTCCGTTACGAATGATCTTTGTTATTCAAGCATATTCCATCAATTCCACCTTCTTCAGATCATGGATGTAGTAAGTAGGCCAAAGAAGTGTTTTTTGAATGTTTTTAAATGCCCTCAACACAAATTACACATTTTAGACATTTTTCCGGACATTTTTGGTCAGTTTACATAAATTTATTTTTTACGATAGAACGTCTCCACTATCGAATGTCGTATTATCATTTAACTTTATTAATACTGCGTGTATAGCTATTTTTAATTAACTTGAATGTTCTCATTAACAAGAATTTTTAAGTGTGAAATAAAACGCATGGTATTTTTTAACATAAAACTAAAACCTAGTTGCTTTTAACTTTTATGTAAGATATATTAGGTTATTAGAAAAAGGATCCACATTGCAGTAGTTTAGGATAATGTGTAATTTGCTATATGCATATTATGTAAATTATATTAAATTAATGAAAAAATCAGTTATATAATATTTTACGGCAGAATATAATGAACTAAAAGTACATTGCTGCAGGTTATATTTTTAGTATTCAAATGAATTTAATAGGTATCAGAAAATATTTAAATATTTTTTGGAAGCTATAAACATCTTGAGGCAAATTGTTTGTTAAAAATTTGAAATACAAGTTTCTTTTTTTATTGTTTTTATAGTTCGAAAAGGGTCCTTTTGCGATTTAAAAAATGGTTTTCTGTTAAAAATAATCAAATATCTTTCATTATGGTCATTATATGATTAGGTGTTTTTTAACTAATTCGAAAAAAAAATTATCTTTACGAAGAATTTTTTGATACTTATTAAAATTGAGCATTTATTTACACAGTTTTTTATTTAATAATATCAGATTGACATGTACAATATGCAGAGGTACTGGGTACAGGATTTATGTTTAATTTAAATCTTGAACGGGGTCTACAAGAGATAATGATTAAATCTAAACCGCCAGGAGCTGCTCAAACAGTAAATAAATGGTAATCGCAGTAGCGTATATAAGGTGAGGGGGGGTTTGGGGGTTAAAACCAGCCAGTTTTACCTATAGTTAAAATAAAGTAATGATTTTTTTTTAAATTTTCATCGTCTCAAAAAACCCCACCAGAAGCAATGTCTAATGGGTAATCGCAAAGTTAAAATTGACCATCGACTTTGTTATTTTAAATGGAACCCCTGTATGTTTTTAGTTAATTGAAAAACGTATTCTTTCACTATGTTAAGTCTAATATTTATTCCATAAATTAAATCCAAATATGAACAAATAGGCCGCTTTGACTGTTGTCATTTCCTTCCGCCTGTTAAGGCTAAATATAAAGTATATAGGATTTTATATTTATAGAAGTTCAGAAGCCCTAAACAGAAAATTTTGATAGGCACTCTATCACGTCTAGGAATTTTCTAAAGTTTATATGCACTGTGGCCGATAGAAGTAACAAAACTTATAAAACTAATTTCTCAAAAAAATGCCAATCTTGAAAAAGCTCTTAATTGTTGAGAAAATCGGTCAATTGAATTTTCAGAAAATGTAAAAATTCCCTAATTTTCATCATTTCGCATTGGCATTTGAATACATTTGGGGAATATGAGGGTACCTAGTGAGTTTCAGTAGGTGCTGCCTTTGTGTTTGTAATTACTGTGCAATAAATAAATAAAAAAGTAGATATTAATACATTCAGATATATTAAAGGTAACAATATTAAATTAAGAGATTTAAATGCTTTTGAAGTTCTGATAAACCTGTATCCGCAGATAAATAATAAAATAAAACATTTACTTTGTAATCAGAATAAAAAAAGATACTTGATGTCAATAGATTTAAACAATAAGCAAAGGTATTTCTTTCAAGTTTTTTCTTTTGGAAACTGATTCATTACAGCATAATTCTTCGAGACCTATAAATACAGAGAGCATCGAGCCTTTCTTGGCGAATAATTGACGCTTAAGTAATTTTGTATCCTCTTTAGGGCTGAAAATGACTGCTCACCACTAGCATTGGCAATAGATTTAGTAAAATATGTGCGGTAAGAACTAGATTTCACCTCTTACTCAGGTTCTTTTCCTTGTATTGGGATTTCCCAATATTCGAAAATGACGTGGCGTGGCCCCTTTTAAGGCCCGGGCCCTAAGCAGCTGCTTACACCTCTCATAGAACATAATTTTGTAGATCTCGTTCAAGGTATAAACAGAAACCCTGTACATTAAATTTAAATTATTTTTGTTCGTTGTTTACATATATCCGTGGACATACCAACTATACTGTTTGAAAGTACAAAAACCTGTAATTTAGTTCTTATTCGATATTATATTTTGATATTAGGATTAAGATTGATTCCTAAATACTATATTTTTTAATAATTTCAACTGAAATTACTGTATTCGTATTACTTCTAAATTCCAAATAATTTTCATATGATGAAATGACAATTATTATCAATGTTCAAGAATAGACAAATGACCACACAGAGAATGTGAAGATATTGACCCTTAGTAGAATTTAATAAAAATTTAATATGTTGTAGGATATGGTATTTAATAAAAAAAATCTGAAATATATATATATATTTCTATGTTTAGGGTGGCCCGTTAGAAGGCATCAAATATACAGGGTGAGATACCTTTTTTATCTATAAACAGACCACGAAGGCCTAAGTAGTAGCAAAGATTCATTATAGCTTACGCAACAGAAAACTCATTTAAATTGGACGCCTTGAATTAGTCAGGAGAGATCAATGCTCGCCGAAACTATATTATTTCGTGCGGTAATCCCGACTCGCGAACAGAACAAAACGCGGCGTTTCACTAAATATTAGAAGATATCTTTTAGTTAAAAGAGAAATATTGAATTTGTCTGTTAAACTTTGGGATTAAATTTGATACAGGTTAGCTTGAAATCAAGTTTTTATGAACCTGAAAATCAAAGAAACAGCGCTAAATGTTATTTTAATCAAAAAGCAGTTTTAAACCTATTAACTTATATAGGAAAAGGATTTTTTTAAGATACTTATATGTACGGGGTAAGTCATTATATTATGACAGCCACCTGGGTTATTTATTAACAAAGCGAGAATAAGTGAGGTTAAGAAATACGTTTTGTTTTTAATGGAATACCCTGTATATTGTTATTTTTATGAAAGGCCGTTCACTACTAACTTCAAAAATATATAATTTGATATATTGGCGCGAAGTGTTTATTAATTATTTTAGTTCAACTGCAACATTACTTGTCATATAAGTCTATGGTAATATTATAATATAATAAAAAACCTGTTACAGCTAAACCAAAATAAAAAATAAACGGGTTGCGTCAAAGTATATATATATATATATATATATATATATATATATATATATATATATATATATATATAAAATAAAAATACAGGGTGTTCCATTAAAAAAAAAAGAATTTCGTTATATTTTTTAGGGCATATAGATAGGCGTTTGTTTTTTTTTTCGTAACAGATTCTACGGTCGCTACTCTCATCTGCCGGCTTCCTCAACACACTTGACAACATTCTGCGTTAATTTCTCGGATAGATGCAGGCTTTTCCAAGCAATTCAAATATTTAATGAAATGCAGAGTATTCCATTTTAAAAAATGTAACTTCTATCTGCCACGCATTTTTGACTAATTCTGCATATCTCCAAATAATTTTAAATTGTAGCTCTATCAGAGCCGCATATATCCCTCCAGTTATATTTAAAACGAAAGTACCCTGTATATTTGATGCCATATAGCAGCAGCTAAATAAACTACAATCAAGTTTATATTTCAGATTTTTTTATTAAATACCAAACCATACAACAACTGAGGGCCAATTTCTTCATATTCTATACGGGGTCCTTTAAGTTACAATTAATAAGTCAAGGTTCTTGGGATCAGATCATATCACCGTTCAGATCTCGTAGAGTGAAGATCCTTGAAGATGCCACGTGAAATAGAAGGCGAAAATTTGGATAGTAATTGCAATTTGAAACGTTCTAATCTCAAGAACTATGATTTCATAATTGATCAATGCCGTGAAAGCTTCAGTTCTATGTTAAATTAAGTTACGTTTTAGTTGTTTTGGTATTTATTAACCGTACATTTTTCTACAGGTTGCGGCCCGTCAACAGAGGTTACTGTCCCAACAAAATTCTGCACCAGTTGATGGCGTACCAAAAAACCAAAGTAGACTGGAAGCTTTAAAAATGCACCGGATTAACGGAGTTCGACAATTATTTAACGATAGCGAAGTCGGAGATCCATCCGTCTCATCGACCACTCAATTCGTGAGCACAATTAAAGGCAAGAAAGAACCTCCACAACCGCCACCTCCTCCATTGGCACCCTTGAGTAGTAATATAAAATCGAAAACCCCACCGATTATGAACGAAGATAGTGATTCGCTCGGAAACCATTCGTTTTCTTCGACCTCGGGTGTTGGAGCGGTGGGGGTGGTTTCATCGACTGAAGACAATGATAATTCCTTAACGAGTTTCGAAGGTTTGTTAAATGGTATGCCCATCGTCGAGGAGACGTTAAACGAGAGCAGCAATTCCAAAGATTCCATGAAACACCCCGGCAGTGAAATAAGTATCGATAAGCCGCTTAGGTTGGCTGACCTGCTCGAGAAAAAGTTCGACAAGGGGCCTACGTTATTAAACGGAACGTTGAATAAAGATCTGAAGTTGGGTAGTGAGAAATCGAATTTGATAGAAAACCATATTGAAAAAGCTTTAAGTAGGGAAAACGAAATCAAAATCGAAATTGAAGATATCAAAATTGAAATTGATGACGTGAAGTTGGAAGTCGTAGATAGTAAGCAAGGAATCAAGCGTCACGCTACTGATCATTTTATCGACGTCGATGCTAAGAAACCGCACTTATCTGCGAATATTAATGGTTCAGGAAATATTGATACGCAAGCTCCCGATTCGTCTAGTCCTAACAGGGACGACCGACCAACGTCCGTGTCCACGGCTGCGGCAAAACTGTTTGCAGATTTCGCGGCCGATATTTTGGAAGACGAGGATGAAGAACAGCTTATGCAAGAAGCGCAAGCGCCCAATCCTCCGATCGTGGAATCTGGAATCCCACAACAGTTGATTATGGATAATAGCCAACAAGTCCTGCTCTCACATTCACAGTCAAGGCAGATTATCGTGTCTCAGCAACAAATGCACCCCTCCAATCAGTCGGTTGTTTTTTCTTCAGGTTAGTTTGTATATTATTTGTTTTCTTTTTGACTCAAAATATTGTTTTGGTTTCTCTCCTGAGAGCAATTTTCTCATAATATCAGTGTGAGATTAGGGATGTACGATCTTGGATCAATCTTTTGAGAACGATTTTTTTGAATGCAATTTTTTAAAAATATCGTTACCAAAACCCGTTCATTCGATCTTTTTTTTTCCACGTCGTCTAGTAAATTATCGTTTTGCCCAAGGAACAGAGGAACTGCTGGTAATGCCCAACTGTATTGAACTTTTACAGTAGATGTCTGTATTTAAAAAGTTAACTCGTCTTTGTTGGGAGTCGAACCCAGGACCTCTTTGCAATCTAGGCTAGCGTTCTGACCACTGAGCTATGAAGACCATGAGCTCGACACCAACTACGACAATTTAATTTGTTCAATTTCATGCTAGTGGATTTTAGAGTATTGCAGCCTTCAGCGCCTACAAACGGAGGGTGGTGTTAAAGGGTTTGATTTTTTTATCCATAGACTAACAACAAATCTACATTGTCTTCCGAGAGTAATCATTATTAACAATTGCAAATTTAACAGTGAGTATCCAAACGAAGACAATAGAATAAGTTCTCAATGGCACTTCATTCCCGTCGACTATTCGACTTTTGGTTAAACTAAACTTTCAACTTTTGAATAGAGTTGGAGATTTTTCTAATTAAAAGTTACTTAAAAAAAACACGAACTTTTGAAATGTACAGTAATACTCTTTGGTCATATTTCGGTTGCACCTCCCGTGTTCCAATAATAAGCCAGGGGCACGTCGAGTTGAGGACACCCTGAACACGTGGCTGATTTTTTTTTGTCGGACACTTTTATTTGAGAAGTGTGCGAGCCACAATGGTTAACGAATCTAAGTAAAAATAAGTCTTGCTTCATCTCAAGAAGGTAGCTGAAAATTACCTTCTTGTTTTTCCCCTTATACCATTTTTTACGCAGGTTTTATAGTGTTAGAGGAAAAGATCGGTCGTGTGAGATACTAGATCTGAAGTGTGTCGGCCTTATTTCTCGCTACAATATAGTCAAAACATAAAAAAAAAGCCTGTAAATTAAATATAAAATCTAAAAATTAATAAATAAAACTGGAAATTTAATTAAATTTTGTATAGAATTTTATTATTAATATATAATTTGCACTACTATAAAGTAACAAAATGCTAATTTCGGCGAAAACAAAAGCTTTAACTTTGACAACAAATATAAACATATCGAAAAGCACAGGAAAGGCAAAATATGTATACCTACCTCATTCGACAGGGAATTTTTGATTTAAGCCTCTTCGTTAACATACGATTTTTTAGTAAATGTTACACACGTAAAATGAAAATGAAGAGAAAATATCAAACATCCATTGTAAGAGCGTCCAGCTAAAAACTGATGTCACAGAAATCTTTTTTTTTTTAAATCGAAGTCGCCTTTAACCAATAATAAAGATATTGGAATGTCTCATCTGTTATTTTTAATTTTATATCAAACGAGAATATGATCTTTGTTTGGCAAGAAAATGATTTTCAACTTTAAGAATGGTAAAGAAGAATAATTAGGCCCCCTTAAAATGTTTCTAATTAATTTAGATTGCCTCTGTCAATAGTAGTATGTAAGATATGACAATTTTCTATTTTTCGGAACTTCAAACTGCATTTGGGGCATTTAAGCCTTAGATAGTTGTAACAATTCTAAAAAATAAGTAATGCTAAAAAACTTACAGTTCTTTTATTCTGTTTTAAGAGGGAAGTATTGTTGGTTTTTTCAAAGATTAAACTCTTGTGTTAAGTACAAATTCATTAATTTTTCAGTGAGAAATAAGTACCGAAAATTCATGATTATTTGACTAATTTTAAGCATAAAAGTTCATATATTCTTTTGTTTAAAAACGCATATTTTTTTATGAGGAGTGGCAAAGTTTTAGTTTTTTTTTTTTAGCTTTTTAAACTATGTTCTAAATTTTTTAAAGATAATTGAATAAAAATTGGGGCAATATTACTTTTAGTAGTACCTATAAAACAGTGTTCTTGACAGTTGGAACAGTTTACAAGGTGATCATTGTTTGGGGGTCATGACCTCTTTTAACGCCCCAATCTTCTTTTACGTGACGACACTGGCCAATTTTTTTGTAAAATTTTTCGCTCCATTTAGAAACGTTCTTATCTCCTGCACTTTTTTTGATATTCGGTACCTGTATAGCTAAAGGGCTAATGTCTAGAATATTAGATTGTATTCATATTGAAATATTTTTTACCTAAATTAGAAATATAGAGTATTTTGCTAAGTAACTCTTAGAATAGGCCACATTTCAAAAAAGTACAAGGGACAAAAAAAGTTTGCTAATAGAATGGAGAATTTGACAATGCTTAGTACGCTCAATGTTGTTACATTAAATAGCATGGGGCGTTAATTTATTTTTCGGTAAGAATATTAGGTAAGTTACGGACATTGTTAATATATATATTAGAAAGAAATACCACCTTTTTCAAGAGAATATGTTTTCTGATTCATATTCTTATATTATGTTCACAAAAGTTCAAATTTTTCAAAATTATGTGGTTTGTTTTCGAATTTAATTTAATTTCTAGTAGTATTCGGTAATGTTGATAAATTTGGTGGTATTTACACATAGTTTTGTCAGTTAAAATGCACAATGTAGTCTAGATATGGTTGTTTTTGACTCTTTTTTAATTACCGTAAAAGAAAACTATTAACTTGAATTTCTAAAGAAAAAAGATATGCTTTTATTTTGGATTTAAAAATCTCGTGGTGAAAAAACAAACAACTAAAGGAAATTAAAAAAAAACTAAATAGAAATAAAGAACGATAAAACAACCCATTTTTTGGAAACAAACATTTAAGTCCTTGTCTAAACCGGGGAAGGTTTCAGTTTCACTTGACAACGAAGAAATAGAAGACCCTTGTTTTAAATATTGTCGACCAGAGCTCGTATTAGTTATTTGGAAAGGTCACAAATGTCGGGTGTTGCAACAAATTTTTTGTTCGTAGAAACAAACGCTAACTTCCCAGTTGCCTCTGTAGTCAGCTTATTTCTTTGCTTGTTATTTAAAAATTCTTATTGATTAAAAAAACCTTTCAGTGGCTGCGGAACTATATAAAAGCCCTAAAATAGGAATTGCTACATCTTTCAAATAAATCTTAAAACACATTCTTCTCCACCAGGTAATAGGATCAGCTTTTTGACATGTGTTCCAGACAAAATTTATTGCCCTTAGTTCACATTTTACTGTTTTTTTTTTGTAGCTTTGTAACATCCAGTAATTTTTTTTCTTTATTTTTCACGGAGGATGATTGTCAGTTAAACTGTAAATAAGTTTCATTGCTTCTACATGTTGTTCATTTGAAATAGTCGCAGGTCATACAGTGGCGTGGCAAGACTCGGTTAGATCATTAATCAAAAGAACCGTTTGGGTAGGTCCGCCATGTTTTTTTTTTTCAAATTTAAAATAACGAAAAAAAAAGATTTGTCATTTTAGTATCGACTAAAAATATTGATATATTGATTATAACTGATTATTACTAATAAAGAAAATGTCCGTACTGGTGGTTTGCATTGGCCCCCATTGGTTATGCTGCACTTTCGGTTGCGTCAAAGCAAGTAAATCACCTAAAAATTTTAGCATAGTTGCATATAATTAGTTTCTGATATTACTGGAAATATTACCTCGAAAGTTATTACGAATATTACGGGTAAAATTACAGATTAAATATTAACCTGGCGGTTATATTACCCAAACTTGCGTAAGTTCTTTATATAATAATATATTAAAATATTCACCTGTGCCTGTAGATTGTACCAAATGGCAATGATTTTGTTTTTTCGATCCTAAAAAAGGTAATATGTATACCATTTTTCATTAATTCATCTTGTGTGGAATATAAATTAACAAATAATAATAAATAAAATATATATAAAATTTTGCCACACTGTATCTTCAAAAATATGCTTTTTCGGACAAAAGTATACAGGAACTTTTATACTTAGAATTAACCAAAGAATCACATCCTGAATAGTCGGTACTTATATCTAAATCTCATCCTGTATATTTCGCTAAAATAAAATTTTACTTGACTTTAGGACAAAAATGTGATTTATCCATTAAATTGAACATATTTTTAGGAACTCCAATAAAAACAGCTTCTGGTCAGACGGTGATAGTTCAAAATGCTGGTGTTCAACAAAGACAGTCGGTACTTATACAACCAACGAACACGGGGCAGCTTTTGTTGTCGCAAGGGCTTCAAGGTCAAGTGCAGTTAGTCCAGAGTTCCCAAAGTGGGCAGTATGTGATTCAAACTAATGCCTCCCAAGGTTGGTTTTCAATTGAAATCAATTTTAAATTAAAAAAAGCCTTATTCATATAATTCCATGGGTGTCTGATAGTGCTAGTAAGTAAGGTAGAAGATATGTTTGTTTAAATTTTGCTCCCCTTTTGCCATAGAAAGTGGAGTTGCATAATCTCGCAAAGAATAACAAATAAATGTGTTTGTTTCAGTTGACCTTTTTTTCTCTCTGATTTTGACGCATGACAAGCTGCATGTCTTTTATCTTAATAAAATTAAAAATAGGGTTATTGAATTTACAGAATAATTATTAATTAAATTGAAAATGTGCGGCGTCAGAAATCTAAATTATGCGTTTTGTCATTTCGAGGTTGAAGTAGTTTCGAACATACTTTAATTGATGCTTAAAAAATTACTGCTAGATAAAGAGTGGAATACAATGCAAGTTATGCCAAAAATTTACTTCATACGTTATTTTTCTTTGCTTATTTCTGGGTGTTTTGTTGGATACTTTTTTGAAATATCATCACTCAATTGTGTATCACAGGGTGTCCCCTCATTTCTTGTGTTAAACGTTTACGAAAATACTTATTGAAAAATGAGCTTAACAAATAATTAATAAATTCCACGTGTATGTGCCTTCATATGGCATCGATTTTAATTTCACAACAAAATAAAATTGTGTAAAACCTTATTCTGATTTCTTGTAAATGGGAGATCAATTAATTAATTGATGGTTTTTAATTGCTTGATTATATTTATGCGAATGTAATATTTATATGTAGTAATTAACAACAGGTATTTTAAAAATCTCAACTTTAACTGTCTTTTGAAATGAACTTTTAATATTTATTCAAAAATATTTTAGATGATATACCAGGTGCCACAAATAAGTGGCCCACGTTGATTACTTTTTTCTTTGCCAACATATTAGAATGAATCTTTGGAGATCTTTTTTTATTTTTCTACCATAACAACGTTTTGCCATATCTTCTATTTCCGAATTTATGCACTCTGTATACAGTGAGGGAGGGGGACAAAACGCCGCTTATTTCGCTATCACTTTAAATATTGGTCGTCAATGTACCCTAACATTAAATAACTAAACAAATACGTTTTAAGTGAAAAATGACATATAAAAGTTTAAAATGGCTTCTGGATTCTAAAAAACATGATAGGCAATAATAAGTGATGAAAATAAATTCGATAGCTTAATTCGAAGTTTGGAACTTGTACGTTTATGTATATAAGATTAAGTGCTAATTTAAATAAACATCCATTAGGTTACATGGTAGCTCAGCCTCAAACAGCTGTTGTTCATGGTCAGCCTCAAACTGTTCTCGTAGCACAACAAGGACAGAGTGTAGGCGGTTCGAAAACGATTATTATCCTCCAGCAACAAACGGCCAGCCCCGCAACGCACCATCAAAAAGTGGTGGTTACACCACAAGGTCAACAAGTTGTCGTTACTCAAGTTCCTAGGCCTGTGGCACAGTCATCATCAGTAAGTAAATATATTTATATACTAAGATATTAAATATAAAATCTGAACAGTTATTAATACATTTTAAGTTTGACCAACGGTAGTGGTCCTTGGGGTTTTGATATGGTCTAGGAATGCAGCATGGAGATAGTCATTACAGTGTGTTAGGCGTCGATGAGCACAAGTCTGCTTACCAGAGCACCTTCATTTCCTGCAGTGGATTCTTGAAGATGCATCGTGCAGTCGCATGCAAAACGTCGGGGAGTAATTACATTTTCACACATTTTAATATAACATCCTCATAAAATGGATGAGTTGCCCTAATCTCCTCCAAAAATTCCTTTTGAATTGAAATATGCCAGGAGAAGTAAGTCTTTCTTGAGATATTGTATTTCTTGAATAAGTTTTTACACATTTGAAGCAAGAAAAATTTCTTTCCACTGAAGCACTTGTCGACGGTATTGTCAAAATAAGGGAAAACAATTTATATGCTTCTGTAAAAATATATTTATTTTTATTAATTTTTTTCACTTGCTCTTGCAGCGATATATTCCAATTACTCTCATTGGCAAAAATAAGACCAACCTCATTTTTAAGTCGTTAACTTTTTGAAAATATTTCCCCATATAACTGTAACAAATTTTCAAACGGGCTAGTCGAAAAATTTAGCAGAACCTGCCAAACATGCAAATGTAAGTTTTTCACAGTCTTAAAATCTTAGTGTCATTTCCATTAAAATATGGTCCATTATCTCATAAAAAAGGGTTCTATACTATAAAGTTTTCTTTAGTGTTTTTTTTATATTTTTATGTTTGTTAAATGACTCTTAAGATCACTAAGAAAAACTATTATAAAATCGTAAGTTCGACTCGGCTAGCTGATGTTTTTAGAGCAACTTAATAAGATTATAATTTTAATGTAAAATACTCCGGCTAATTGAACTTAGAAAACGTTGGAAAAGTTTTTTTATAATTTGGCTATGGGCGTTAGAGCTATAGGGCTCGAAGAAGAAAGATATACAGATATAAAATAAAGGAAGAGAGCGAATTAAAATAATTAGATTTAGATATTTAATAAAAAATAAAGATAAAATATATGCTAATGTGACCTAAATTAAATAAATGAAAAACAAAATCACGTAACTACCAATTTATTTTTCCTTGGACTGTGTTTTTTTTTGAATATTGTTTTCAATTTTTACGATATAAGTACCTGACATACGTCAGTTTATAAATTTCCACATTTTTAATAACAATTTAGAAGTGGAAGTGAAATTAAATTTCTCTTACAATTGAAATGATTATATTTTATATTTTGGAAAAGATTTGGTTATTTATTTTTTCTCAATATATGCATAAAAATCAATTAATTATTAAATTAAGGTTAGAAAGTACATTTTCTCATAAAATTAAGTTAAAATATTCAAACGATTCAATTTAACAAAGATAATAAATTACGATTTAAGTCAGCCAAGGATAAGAAAATCATAGATCTAAAGAAATTAAATGGGCTAAATAAATTTAGTTGGTAATTAGATTTTTTTTAATATTTTTTAAGCAGCTGATTGTTTATCAGTATGATTGAATTTTATTTATGTAAAATTCTTTGTGAACAAACAAATAATGAAACTCAATTATGTGTTCGGTTGTTGAATATTAATTAGTAAAGCAGCTGATCTTTTATCAGTTTGATTTAATTTAAATAGTAGATAATATGAAGTTCTTTTCGAACAAACAAACAATGAAACTCAATTATGTGTTCGGTTGTTGAATATTAATTAGTAAAGCAGCTGATCTTAAATCAGTTTGATTTAATTTGATTAGTTGATATTATGAAGTTCTTTTTGAACAAACAAACAATGAAACTCAATTTTATGATCGGCTGATATTTGACATTATGCAAAATTTCTAAAATGACAACATGACTCTAGATAATTCTAGACACTTTTAAGCAAATTTCTTAAGTAGAAAAAATTTAATCATAAATTGTCAAGTTATTATAAATTCAAATTAAGATAGAATAAGAGAAATTTTAATTCAAAAAGTCCAATTTGATATTAGAGGAAAATTACAATAGAAAAGAAAATCAAAATTTCATTTCCATAATCCCAATAAATTTACCATGAAATAAAATGCCACAATCTTAAATTTAAATTAGTGAAATATCAATGGTATTACTCACTAGTATGATACCTTGATTTAATATACACTCACATAATTTATAAGAAAAATTTTATACCTACTTAGGATAAATGTAAATGTCCAAAAATCTTTAAGAATTTAATAGTTTAGTACAGATAATAATTTTTACAAATAAATATACCAATGCCACATAGACAATATTTATACACAGTGTAAGTATTAATTTATACCTACATTAAATTTGATATATTTAAATCAAGAAGATATGTTTAAATTTTACGTAAATCGAGACAAAAATTTTAATATATATATATATATATATATATATATATATATATATATATATATATATATATATATATATACAATAATTTATACCATTTATATATTTTTTAAGATAATTATTAATTAATAAAAATAAGGAATTGAAGACTGAAGAGAGGTTTCGGTATGTAGTTTTCAAATAAGCATTAAGTAATTCCTAATGAATTAATGCATGGCCACTACATCAATCCAAAGAAGCGAAAATAAGAAAATTATAAATCACTTATCTTTTCAACATATGTCCGGGAGTATATCTTTGCTATGGCGTCATTCCTTGTAGACTACCCAAGTTCAAAACAGGAACAATGACACCCTGGAACTGGCCACACAGCACTTGTCTAGAAAAATGACCACACGGTACTAAAAAAGGACTTCTTCCTCCAGGAATTGAGAAGATTTACCACAAAACAGTTACCATTAAATTTTCCTCGCCCAGGAATCACTTTTAATTTGAATTATGCAATAAATTCTTCATTTTATTGATTATTTACTTTTAATATCCATTTTCCAATTAATAATTAAAACAATTGAAAGTGGTAGGGAAAAAATTGTAGAGAAGAGGAAAAATGTTAAAAGAAAAAAATCCATTACTGAATTGATATTTTATTGGATTTAATCCAGCATCTAGGCTGACTAAGTTAAAATATTAACTAAATTCCAACTAACTTATCTCATGTTTGCTTTCAACAATAGAAATTTTGCAAAAGAGGCTCGAAACGACTGACCCACTGGGTTTTATGGAATCGGACTACATAAAAACAGTACATCCGTATGTCTCACCAAAACATGGCGCCAATTCAGAATCTATTTTTGGCAGTTAAGATTTTTAATAATGAAAAACCCAATTAATAGTTAATATTTGATCAATCTAAAACTCAGGAAATTTTCTCAATACAACTATCTATGTGGTACACCTAATAAAGAATCAATTAGGGACCATTTTATAATAATATTCATGAAATCGAAAAGCATGTGTATAAATTTTATTTTAAATATGGCGGACGAAATCTGAATCTAGAAATTTCCTTCGAACGTGTTTTACAAAGCGAGAATTTGCGATCTGTTGATTCGGGATCGATATAATAACTTCGGTGCCATGCGTACGGTACTTAATAGTCCAAGCAATAATTGTTAATCCAGTAAAATTGTGATTTGATGTTATTAATTAATTAGAAAATTGTTAATATTATTTAGTTTAAATTGAATTTTGAAAAACATTGTAACGAACGGAAAAGTTTGTTACAATACTTAGCCCCAAATTTCTTCAGGTGAAAGCTTAGCAAGCTCATTATTAATTTCTAATGATTTATTTCTGGTATTAAAAAAATGTTCATTTCTTTTTTTACAGAGCGCCTCACGACAGCGTTTTATATTGGATATTCAAAAATGAATGTCAAGCGATTTTTTTTGCAGAACGTCAAATAGTATGTCCTTGATTGAGAAAATGTCATTCAACACTAATGCCAGAAACGTGACTTCAAAATCGTTCATCTCACCTAAAAATCCTTTCGCAAGGCTGATTGATTTTTCATCAATTTGTCACAATTTGTAATAAATTCAAAGACTTTTAATTTATTCCAGTCTTGAACAATCATATTTACTAACTTCGAATTTGAAGTTGTAACAACACCGTAAATAAATATAACACAAAACAGTCAAGTTGACTGCAAAGGAACTTACCGGTTGCAGCGAAATCCGCGAAAATAAAAGTAAAAAACCACCGCAAACTGAACGACACGTGAGTGCAGTGTACTGCTCCTGCAATTTACTGAGAGCGTTGTATGGCGCTGGGCTCGAGGTCATCGGGTACGCGTTGTCATGGCAACCTAGTAGGAACTAAAGTTAGCACCTCCAGCATAGTCAAAGCGGTTTGCGACAGTATTATAGTTGTTATAATAAAGTTCGATTGAAAGTTTTAAAAAGAAATGCCGCCAACGGTCAAGTAAAATATTTATTCGAGATGTACAATTTATTTTTTACCAATTAGATGAATAAATGAATGTAAAAACTAAAATTTTAAGAAATATATCATAAATATAGTTAGATGTTTGCTTCTTTATTTTTCCTAGTGAAGTAGCGCATCACCTACTTCACCTGAATAGACGCCACTGTCATCCATGTTGATTTAGTGTAGTAAAAATTCCTAAAGATGTCTGGTGTAATCAATTATACAGGGTGAAAGGAAATTGACTACAACAGGTACGAGTACAGGTTATTTAGTTCTAAAAGTATTATATAACAAAACTTACGAGCTTTGGAATTATAGCTATTTTAAAATTTGCGATTATTTGACAACCTGGTAACATTGCTGTTATGCTGTCAGAATCTCAGGGCTGCACGAATTGTCATTTTGAGCGCTTTATTATTTAAAAGATTATATTTTAAATTTTTGTCGTCTATAAAAAAAACCTATGAATAATTTACTTATCGATATAGTATTTTTATATTTTTCGAAATAAATAAAAATAATTAATTGTACGAAATATTTACAATTTGTGTAATTTTGCACTGCACACAACACTCAAAAAAAATATTTTTTAAGTAGGGACTAGAGAAGTTGATTTTCCTCGAAATGGGTGTTTTGATTTGGAAAACAAAAATAGCAATTTATTATATTTCTTCCTGTGAAATCCGAAAATGGTTAGTGGAATCAACTAAACATCAAATAGAACTGCTACGGGTCATTTTGGCATTTTTTCAAATGGAATTTCTACATATTTTTTATGTAATTTTTCGATTGCTGTTCATCAAGAAATATGATATATATATATATATATATATATATATATATATATATATATATATATATATATATATATAGCTTATTCTCGTTGGTTCGTTTTTGTAAAAAAATTCATCACTAGGATGGACTAATGTCTTTCTATGACCCTAAAAATAAAAATTTCTTGGAATTACATTTCCTGTTTTTCGTACTTATTGATACTGACAATTGTTCTACTTCTTTTCTGTCTCTAAATCTTTCTCCAAAATTGTTGCATGTAAATATGCGCTTTGACGACCTTTTTACATGTTTTTTGCATAGTAATGAGAAGTTCTTATCCGTTTACAATAGCTATTTTGAGAAAAACAACTTCAACGGCAGGTGGGTTTCGTTCTGTCTCACCGGATTTTGAGTTCAATCATTCAGTATTTTAATATTTTTTAAAATGTTTCCGACAGAAACGTTAATTATGTAATTAATAATGATGTAAAAAATAGTGTCTTGAATAATAAAATGAATAAGATATTTATTAATTTGCTTAAATTACAACAAAGTTCAAAATTTTCTGTTTTTTTTTTTCGATCATGTAAGCCTTTTTTTTTGTTCAACTATCACGTGTTAAAATATTTGTATGCATTTCCCTTTCACCCTGTATATTAAAAGTGTGAAAAATGGGAAGCATTTCAGAACGTAGTTGCATTTTCTCACATAAAGGTAACAGTATGTTAAATAATATTTGTTTTTAGGTATCGAATAACACTGTTCAGCAAACAAAAGTAGTTAGGCCAACCCCAACACCTTCCCCGGCTCTGAGCACGGCTTCGACATCGTCTACTTTAAGTAACGGACTCAAAGTAGAAAAACAGGACGAGTTTACACCGAAAATGAAAGTTGTAAGGGATCTTACGACGCCGTTCATTTGCGAGTGGGGTGACTGTATGAGGTGAGTAAATGATAGTTTTAGCGAGAGGCAAATCTTGCTACATTTAACTGCTAGAAAAAATGATCTGAAATATGCTGTTCGTTGATGAGATTTGTTAGATAATAGTTTCTTAATATTATTTTACGTGACTTGTTTAACAGTTAAGGTTAATGACATTTTTATGACTGCGGTTATACCAGTATACAGAGCCTTTTTAGCTTTAACCTTGAAAAAATTAGGAAGCAAGTAATTTCTTTGCAGCTTTTTGTTACCGCTTTTAAACTAGTCAAAGTTTACATTGCTAAACCCTCTGCAAGTGCAAAAGAAACTAAAACTAGTTGCAAAAATATTTTTTTTGCAAAATATTGCAGATAAAGTAAATATAAAAATTGAAGATGAGGATACCCTGAACAAAAATGATCCCGATTTTTTTTATTTCAATAGTTTCTGAGATAAATCGATTTGAGTTTGCTTTTAATTTTATTTCATCTTCATTTAACAGAAATATCTGAAAATTACGAGCGCTTCTAGGAACAATGCAAGGTTGTTAATGCAGCAATATTTTACAGATCATATGTGGATGATAACATGTACAAAGCATAGACAATTATTTATAACAATACAATTAAAAACATATATATATATATATATATATATATATATATATATAAAAACTATATATATATATATATATATATATGTGTGTGTATATATATGTAGAATAGCAGAAATACATAATTTTTGCAAGTGCAAAACCGCCTACAAGAAGAATTGCTTTCGATTATGTCACAGGGTACCCTCCTGCGATCATGATTTCTGGGCCTTTACCCTCATCAGGCAGGCTTGTACCCAGGGAGATCTGAAATAACAGATTGCTTGAAATGACAAAATCGAAAACGAAACGTCTATCATACTGGAACAGTACTACATGCTAAGTATAACACTTAGCGCCACCTATTGGGGCTTCTATGGGTTTGCAGCCGGAAACGGCCCCAATAGGTGGCACTAAGTGTTATACTTAGCATGTAGTACTGTTCCAGTATGATAGACGTTTCGTTTTCGATTTTGTCATATCGAGCAATCTGTTATTTCAGATCTCCCTGGGTACAAGCCTGCCTGATGAGGGTAAAGGCCCAGATATCATGATCGCAGGAGGGTACCCTGTGACATAATCGGCAGCAATTCTTCTTGTAGGCCGTTTTGCACCTGCAGAAATTATGTATTTCTGCTATTCTACATATATCTTTTTCGGCCAAGAACTTTTGATAAAGGTGTGTGCAAGCGCATTTTTGTTTTTTAGTATATATATATATATATATATATATATATATATATATATATATATATATATATATATATATATATATATATATATATGTATATATAAACTAATTGTCACATGCCGACGATATCGACATTGCCATGGATTCGTCGATAACAGTGTCAACAGTGTGACGTGAATATACGTTTGTTAGTTATGAAGTTCATAGTCATAAATTGTACGGGTGAAATATCCATATGAGAATCAAGTAAAGCCCCTCTAGTTGCGCTTACAGTTTTCATTTTTTTTTCGTTGACAGATGTCAAAATTAACTATTGCTTTCTGTAAGATATTTGGCAGATATTGGCAAAAACGGATTTTTGTAACTTGTAAAGGGTGTAGCAATGTAATCTTTGGCTAGTTTAAAAAATTGTAACGTCATTTTATTTAAAAATGTTAATCTCAGGCCTTGAGATACATGAGTATGCCTTAGCAGCTCTCTGTCGTGGCTATTTATGGGGGTGTTTTTTCTTACCTTTTCACCTGCGTGTTGGTTGCCTTTTGTATACTGAATTTGTCAACTGAATCCAATTCAATCAGAAATGGTTACATTTTGGGCGCCTTTCGTGGTATATTAAAAATAAACCCAAGTAGATTCCGCTGACAACTCGGGCCCATGAATAACCTTGAATATATGTAACACAGTCTGAATTATTCACCTAAAACACAAATTTCAACTATTAAAGATGCTTTGTTCGTTTTAAAAAGTGTATAAGATGTAATGTTTAGAAAACATGTAAATACATGGTAATTACCAATGGTAACCTCTTACAAGGGCAATTATTTACTTGAGTTTGTTCTCACTTACAAAAAATGGTTTAAAACAATGTGCTTTTAGCTTTAAGAATCAAAAATCATAAACTAAGGTAATTTGTCTTGTTTATCTTCATATAAAAGGTTAGAGGGTTGCTTCAGTCAATGGTGAGTGTTTTGAGGTCCGCCAACTAATATCTTATGGGGAAGGGTCTTTCAAGTGCTGCACATTAGCCTGCTCAATCCAAGAACATCCAAGTGACAACTTACATGACTGTCCACATCAACCAACTAAGCTACTGATGAATTGAGAATTCCAAAGGTTAACTCATTAAAAACATAAACAAATCAAGGAGTTAACAACTCGGTAACTTGACCATCTAACTACTTAGCAGTAACCAATCGGTGTAGTAGTATAGGAACAGAAGCAATTGGTCTGCCTAAAAAAATACCAAAAAAAGGACTTTAGAACCAAACACATTTTAACACGAGGTTATGAAAAGTCAACATTTCATACAATAAAATTATCAATGAAAAAGTAAAAAAATATATAAAAACTCACCCATGACCACAGAATTTCCTGGAAATATGAAATGATGGGCTTAAAGGTCTACCCAGCCACAAAGGTATATCGGAAATAAAACAACCCCTGAGCTGTCTATCAGTTGAAATCGATGTCCTTCAATATCGAAATCTAGCATCCTGTATTACTGACTGTACCTTTATATCGAAATTGTGAAAAAACCAATATACAGCTTAAATGAGGTATTATATCCAGTTATTAACAACAAACCAGACTTAACATTAAACTCTAGTCGGAAAAATATTTTAAACAGGAAAATATTAAGAAACAATATATCTTTAAGGGAAAAACACTGCAGCCCCTATGAGACAATCGAATCACTGTTTCACTAATTCACATATAAAAGTCAAAATTTTATTAAAACAAAACTTATATGTGAAATCACTACTAGCTATTCCTAAAATTCAAAATATTTAGGAAAATTACTGCCTGCAAAATATTCGCTTAAAAAATAAAGAGAAATCAGCATTTTAAAGGATAAAATCGGTGGCGTCATCTGTGAGTCGATAGAACGCTCGTCAATCTTGGCTGGATGTTCTGTGATGAATACTAAAGCTTTAATTTGAAACAGATATTTCTGATTGGTTAAATGAAAAAAACGAGTAAAGGAACATTAAAAATTTACAATAAAAAATATTTACCTGCTTCATAACTTTCCTGAGATGTGACCCTTCAGTTGCTGGACTAAGTATTAAAAAAAAGTTTTTTCTCAATGTTCCAAAAAACATTTCGATAGAAGGCCTTTCAATTATTTTTTAACTGGAAAAAAATCTCGCTCTAATACAATTTTGATTAAAAAGGTTCGCACATGTATGGCCAAAATTGAACTTGTTCGAACAAGGTTTGTTAAAATTGTATTATACCAAAGATCCATTATAGCTTACGCAATAAATATTAGAAGAGATCTTTTAGATAAAAAAGGGATACTGAATTTGGCTGTTAATCTTTGTTGTTGAAATTTGATACAGGTTGATTTGACATAAAGTTTCTAGGAGTAAGCATACATTTTAATAGAAAACAAACTTATTCCTACAAAAGCCCGAATAACTAAATCAAAGAAACAACGCTAAATATTATTTTAATCAAAAAGCAGTTTAAACCTGTTAACTTATACAGGAAGAGGAACGTTTTTTGCTTTTTGGGATACTTGTATGTACGGGGTGAGTTATATTATGACACCCACATATAGGGTTATTATTAACAAAGATAGATAAAAAGTGTAAATATAAAAAGTGAAGGGTAAGAATTTTTTTTTAAATGGAATACCCTGTATGTTGTTTAATTTTATGAAAGGCCATTCTCTACTGATTTCAAAAATATGTAATTTGATTATATTGGCGCAAAGCGTTTATTAATTGTTTTAGCTTAACTGCAACTGCTTTTCCAAGCCCGCGTTCACTTAGGGGGGCCTGAACGTTGCCGTGTCTTGTTCGATCTACTATGTAGCTTTATTGATCTATTATTATAATCATTGGAAAATCAGTTAAAACACAAAAATATTTTTAAAGTTAATATAGTAGCGTGTATACTGTCGGGGATTGTTTAATTCCAAACAAACCTGACTTTTAGTTAAAAAAAAAAAAAATCATGTATTTCATGAAAATTCTCTATAGCATGGTTTTATCAAGTTTTTGTCACTATACACGAAGCCAGATTCATTCATAGCAGTCGTAAATTCATTGTGCACCAACAGGCGGCCATTTTAAATGTGAAATTTGACAGCATTTTTTCTGGACAGCCTAATGTAAATCAACTTCAAGATCAAAATATGCTTGAAATTTTCACATAACTATGCGATATCTAGTTTAAATGTTCTAAATAATTTTCAAACATCTTAAATTAATTTATTTAATGTGGTATTTATTCGGTTAGTGATTTTAATTACACCTAGAATATAAACTTACTTCAAAATTAAAATGTGGTTGACATTTTCACATAACTGTATGGCATTTCTAGTTTAAATGTTCCAAACGCATTTAAAATATAGCTGGCTTTCCTGATGGCACTTCTTGATATGACATTAACAAACTGTTTTCGTTTTCAGTAATACCAAATTTAAATCTCCGAATCAAGTGTACATGCATGCCTGTGAAGCGCATTGTCCGCGAGGAGATGAAGAAGTTCTTTGCCAATGGGATAGATGTGATTCATTAAAGCGGAAACGGTTTTCATTAATGACGCATCTTCACGATAAACACTGTAATATAGAGGTAGGACATTTGAAAATACATAAAGTTTACTAGCTGCGAAAACATTGCATTTCTTTCAATTAAATGTCATTAAACTAGATGAATTATTAAGAAATTTCGTTTTGCGGGTGTTGGTTATTTGACCTGTGCTATATAGAAGTTTAGATTTCTTGCACTTTTCTAAGGGTTTTTAAAATATGGTATTCACTGATTATGCTTCTTGCTGAATCCCGGTTTGGGTCAATGTTTTTGTTATACAGGGTAATGGTAATTATTTATTTTTTATCTCTTCTACAAAGTGTCCCAAGAAAATGTCTATTTTAAAATTTCGGAAGTCTCATTTATTTTAAATGTAACACTCCATATGTATTATCGCCAGAAAAACCTCTTGTCTATACTTTGTGAAAATACCTATAGCAGTTATTGTGCTATATATGACCTCTTATAACACAAAGATATAATCATTTGTTCATTTTGTTCTATGAATGTTTATGTTTTATTGCAACGTCCATGCAAATGAATTGTTGATTCATCGGATATAATTAACATTACGTTTGAGTATATTCTAAACAAGTTCGAATAGAATTTCACTAGTTCCGCTTATGATATAGACTTTTAGATAATTCCAGAGCAGATGACAGCCTTCTGATATTTATGTTATTATTATTAACTATAAAAATCTCCTAGATGGTCAACAGTCTAAGTACAGTGAATCATATCTATTTCTTTCCAAGCTTTTATTTTCCAAATAAGCTTTCTTGGAGACTTTTTGATACCACTTCTTATTGAGTTTTTCGTGACTAGGTGCTCTTGAAATCTTGTACGAAATCTTCTAGTAGCTACCATATTAGTTTTTGAAAAAAAGCAGTACGACTTGTGCTTTTTAACTAAAGTGTAGATCATTTGAAGCGAATCACTGAAATATAAATTAACTATTTTTTTGTCAAATGTATAGGACAGTGTTTAAATAATTGTAGAAGAACCGTTAGCGATAAAGTCATCAACCTATACAGTCGCTGAATTTCTTGTGATAAACCATGTCCACTGGTGCAAAAATTGTTTAAAGTTCGATTTATTGCTTAGATGTGCGTAAGTAGTTAGGGCGTGATTATGTCTTTCTGTCATCGCCATCGTGTGCGCTCCAAAGTAAAACCACACTAAAGTAATTGGATACCGAAAATTTAAAACAACACAGGAAAAATAAAGGACGAAAAAAAAAAGATTAGCGCTTTATAACACGTAGAAAAAAACAAGTAACGACCAAAAAAAAAACGTCCTCCTTTAACCAACGAATTTTTTTACATCTCTTGGGTATTTTTGAGTAAAGTTTTTTGTCATAGTGGGGGCTAAAAGACAGGGGGGCATTCGCTCCCCTTGCTACTCCACTGAATTGAAAAGGTTCTCTAAGATATGCTACTAGATATGTTTTTTTCTCTACATCGTTGATCAGTAGTTATTATTAGTGATTTATGTATAGGATGTTCTACTTAAAATAAGGGAGATTTCTAAAATTGTATAATAGGCATTTTCTTAGGATGCTTTATAGAAGAGATAAAAAATAAAAAATAACCAAAAAAAACTTATATTTAATTTAATAATTATCATGTTACAAAAAAAATTAAAGTCTCATACATTGTTGCTTTATTGCATTTGTCATTCAATTGAAGGTATCAGCACAACAATAGATAAATTATTTATTTGGTATCAGTCCATACCCTACTCTTTGGTATCTGCCTATTTTGGCCAAAATTACCTATACCCTGGAGGAAAAAAGGGGGACAATTTAAAATTTTTAAATATTTATAATTAAGCATAAAATTACGATTATTTTATAGATTACATATGTGATCAATTAAATTTATTAAACAAAAGGTTTGAAGGCATTTTCAAGGTATTAACATCCAGTCACGCGCGGTTTACTGATAACACTGTGAGTGTCTAGCTAAACCTTCATCTTCATTGAACATGTTTATTTAACCTTTAACCGGATATTAAGAAATCACGGTTTTTGGGATTAGACCGTGTCAAAATGAAATCACGTTCCGACGTTTCGCCTACAGCAGATAGTGCAATTTGTTTCTTTCTTATACATCGTTCATGTTTCTTAAGCCTAGTCAATATGAATCGTCCAGTTTCTCCAATATAGACATCACCACGGGAAGTAATCATAAAAAAATTGTTTTTAATCTCTTGGAAAAGAAAAAATATATAATTTATAAGGGTGAGCTATTTTTTTTTGCTACCTGATATAATACAATGTTATTGTTTAAGTTCACATACAGTAGTTAGTAGTTAATAAAAACTATATTTTAGGCAATGAAACACAGTCTAGTCCGGCGAAAAAAGATATCCCAGGGCATAAATGTTGAACCTCCTCCTCCTACACCCTCGACCCACCCTGGATACGCCCCAGACGCAGCCCTTCATGCGATAAAAAGACATGCGTTGGAGTTTGTGAATCCTAAAGAGCTACAGGTAAAAATATTTGTATGCTAGTTTACCTAATACAACCTAAGATACTTAAAAAGGCTTAGTATTCTTTGCTCATGAATTAAATCTAAATGGTGGACACTGGATTTGGCTGATATTGAAAAACAAATATGGAATATGGGTAATAAAAATGTGGATGTTTGAAAAAATACCGATATATCGATCTTGAGATGTGATTAAGTTAAAAGTTTAAAGTGTTCAATACAAATATCTGGAATTAAAGAACATAAAAAATATCAAAAACCTTTCTTCAAAATAATTTTAGCATAATATTTTATCGGTATATCGATATTTATGCCAGTCTTAGTGCTCAACCTGAAAGATACTGTAAATCTGGAAAAGTCAGGGATTCGAATTTAGAGCCTGGAAGTCGGAGACAATGGTGATTGTTTTGGCAGTCAGGGAAGATATTGCAAAATATTATCACATTCTTTGGGTAGCTGAGAACCATCTCAATATAAATTGGTGAATTTGTTGTTATGTAAAAAACTTGTACCTACATCTAGTAAAATATTATGATCAAAGAATCAAAAATTTTACATAAATATTTTAACAAACATTTTGTTTGTCATTAACATTTTTTTAATATACTACTTAGGCACCTGCAATTTATGTGTATTTAAATTTCCAAAATGATGTATTTAGCTCATATTGTCTTCCTCTTTCAGACAAATTTGTGCCAAAAGATTGAATATCCTTCCTAATTTAAATACAGTACTCACACTTCTAAGTGGAACGAAATTTTTGTCAATTTTCAAACATCTATAATATTTCTATTTGTATATATTTCGACTTCATGTTTGGATATGCTTAAGAGGCGCTCTGAGTACCTGCTGTTGTTACTACAGAAAGGTAGAACTGCTTTAGCCAGACATAAAGTGCATAGTAAAAACTGTTGGTATCCAGAATTTTCTTTTATTTAAATGGTATTTTAATATTATGAGCCACATCTTTAGATTTCTTACAATTTTAAAATTATCTAATAACTTTGAAGGGTTATTTGATGATACAACCTAATTTGGTTTGTCTTTTCACTCTGAACTAATTTTTCGTTGCTATTTGTTTGATTTGCACTTTTAGTTAAAAAAGAATGGTTCCATTTGATTTAATTCCTTTAAATAGGCAGTGAAGTAGTACGAAGCATAAAAGTGTATATAAATTGTGTGTACTACAAACTTTGATTTTTTTAAAATAACTATAAAATATATACTGCATGCTGCTAAATGTATAAACAAAAGAGCTTCAAAATTTAATTTGTTATTGGCAGTCGGATTTCTTTTGTTGAATTTTTGTTTTGAAAATTAAAAAAAAAAATATTTAGTAATTGTAATAACGGAATTTCAAAGTAAGGCAAATTCTATCATATGAATGAAAGGAATAAATAATAATTAGTATATCTGTCTCTTTTTAAACTAATTTTTTCACATCTCCGTGGCATATAGAAAAACAAGGTGTTTATAAATGCTTTCAGAATTCTATCCAATTCTTCATTTATCATTCCTGGAAGCTCTTAAAAATTTGCTGCTTGGTCTTCTTTCTGGCTCAACAGCTTTATTCCATAGTTTTTCATTTAGATAACCCTCAGGCAATTTTGGTAGATAGTGTAACTGATTAAAATTCCAAGTCTAGCATTGTTATCCGCTAAAATATAGTCGGGACGGGGTTCTAACTGACATGACACAAAAATTCATTTCCAAAATTGCTGCTTGGTGCAGTCTAGCATTGTCCTCCACTAAAACATATATACCTCTATCTTTGGGCATTTACTTTTTTTTTCAACAAACCTAGCCAATTCTGTAAGTTCATTATGGATACCCCTAAGCCTGCCCCCTCGTTTTGCCTCAACATCTGAATACGACCCTTACATTCATACATTTCCTATGGCCATCTCGAACTGAATATCATATCTAGTCCGGTTTTGTCTAGTTTGCAAAAGTTTTGGCCTTGCCATATAGTTTCTATCACCATTTTCGTTGAATCTTGCTATCGCTCTATAGATTCCAGATTTAGACATTTTAAACAGAGATGCTAGGTCGTCATGAAATGTATTATCTTCTATCTTAACAGTATGAGGTAATTAAACTTTTACTTGACGAGGTTTTTGAAAACTCAAAATTCTAACTGTTGATTTATTAATATACATTACGAAATAGTATATTAGAACACTAGTTTTATAAGGCATATTTTTATAGTACAAGCTCTAGGTTACAAAACGAGTGTTTTATACTATTTTTTTCAATTTTGTAAATCAGGGCCGTTCCTAGCCCCTCGGCCGCCTTTGTGCAGAAATAAAACGGCCGCCCTTTTATAACAAAAAAAAAACAATATTTATTGAACAAAAAAATATATTTAAGTTCCTACGTATACATTAACAAGTAACATTGTATCATAACATAAGGTAATAATCTATTAAACGAAACAATAAACAACATAAAACAAAATACAAATGTTTAAACTATTAATTATTTAAATATCAAATAATATAAAAGCCAAACAAACAAAAATTGATATCTTTTATATTGTATCTAAGTATAAAACTAAGCAAGTCCCAATAAAAAAACAACCTCTTCATTTCAAAAATATTTTTCTGGCTTTTGTACTTGCGAACTCGTCTATTATTTTATTATGGTCTAAATTTTCACAAATTTCATTTTCAATGGCAATTATACCTAAATTTGTAAGCCTTTCCTGTGACATAGAAGATCTTAAATAGTTTTTTATTATTTTTAATTTTGAGAATGACCGTTCACCAGATGCAACCGTTACTGGTATTGTTAAAAAAATTCTCAAGCTTATACATAAATTAGGAAAAGATGAGACCAAATTATTACTATAAATAAATTTTAGAATCTCAATAGGTTTGATTTGATCTGTTAGAGATTTAAATGTAACAATTTCTTCAAATAGTTCTACGCCACTTATATCCTTCGATTCGTCTTCGGTTAATGCGATTTCAAGTTCAACGCATTTTTGTTTTAAATCATCCGATGTCACATCATGAAACCGAGTTAAAAATATTACTGCAATACGAAAGAGAATTAAACCTTTCTTCTACTGATATTCTAGCTCGGTCAATAACAGTATAATAAAAATTTATTTTAAATTTCTCTCGTTCGTTAGTTAATACATTGTCTGTACTTTCATAACTAAATTGGGATTTTTTCCGCCTTATACGAACTTCTGGAAAATCTGGTTCCACATCAATTTCATTTGCTAAATTGGATGAAATTTCTATGTAAGTGTTAAAACTTTGGTCCGATCGCATTTCGTTAATAAAGTTAAGTACATGTTTTAATGATGTGACACACTGAGTCAGATCAATATTAATTTTTTGCAATAATTTACTGACTACGTCAATTTTAACTAATGACTCGTACCATATGACTAAGCTACAGATAAAAGTAAATGATTTTATTTTTTCTAATAATGAATTGGCACTTAGTTTTGTTTTTGAGTCTCTTGTAACATCCTCTGAAAGCTCAACCAAAGCTTTACAAATATTTCCTAGTTGATTCCGAAGTGGTCTAAGCGCTTTAACTCTGCTTTCCCATCGGGTGTCACTTACCGATGTAAGATTTAAATTACTAACATTTTTTTTTAAAACATCCCAACGAAAAGGAGAAGAAGAAAAGAATACATACAGTTCCTGCACGATGTTAAAAAAATTTATTGTTTCGTGGGAGATTTTAGCGGAATCGTTTATTACTAGATTTAGTGTGTGAGCGGTGCAAGGAACAAATATAGCCCTGGAATTAACATTTTTTACCCTTTGTTGAAGTCCGATATGTTTTCCGGACATATTGGCCCCATTATCATAGCCCTGACCTCTTATATCCCTAATATCTAATTCAAACTTAGGCAAAATATCATTAACCAATAGGTTAAAAATCCCTTCCCCAGTTGTATATAAAAGAGGAAAAAAACCCAAAAAACACTCTTTTATGACAACATTTTCTTCGTTACAGTCTACATATCTGACTACAAATGTAATTTGCTCTGTATGACTTGCATCTGCAGTAGAATCTAAAATTATGGAAAAATATTTGGATTTTTTTAAGAGTGTCGTAAAATGATGGCAAATATTTTTTGCTAGCAAAGTAATTATTTCGTTTTGAAAATGAATTCCCAAATAGTGAGTTATTTTACTTTTTGATTCTTGGGTCTTTGTAATTTTTTTTAGATGATCGGATAACACTGGGTCAAATTTTGCCACCATTTCAACAGCTTTTAAAAAATTGCCATTATTTTGTTCGTATAAGACGGAACTTTTTCCACGAAATGCCAATGATTGTTCAGCTAAAAATTCAATAATTGCAATAACTCTTTTTAAGATAGAGCGCCAGCGTTCCCTTTCAAGTTCAAAATAATTTTGCCGTTCTTTGTCAATAGTTAATTTTTTATTTAATGACATTTTTAACTCAACCCATTTTTGATTAGCTTGCAAGTGATGTACAGAAGATTCATGCTTGGATAAAATATGTGAAAGATGTCGCCAATCAAAATACCCCATTTTGCTATTTAACTTAAACACTTCCTTACAAAATATTTTACAACAAAGACAAAAAATGCTATTTGCTCTACAAGAGTATACCAACCAAGCTCTTTTAATTTTTTCACCATTTGGCAAAATTCGAAAATATTGAATTGAAGAAAATTTCCTTCCCGATTCATCAGAAGGAAATTTTTTTTCTATATGCTGAAAATCGTTTTGTACTATTTGCTCAATAACTTGATTTTGTAAAATATCCGGCCAGGTGAATGGGTCGCTGACATCAAAATCATCATTAGTTTCAGGGATAACTTCGTTTAAGTTAGGATTATCATCGGTTAAGAGCATCTTTTCTTCATTATCTATTTCTGTATTTGATTCAGGGTGTTTTTTTCTTCAGGGTCGCTTACTTTATGTGCATCCTTTACATTTTCATCCTCAATTGTATCTGTACCCTGTGACGATGTTGATGGAACTAAATATTTTTGCAAAGATCCACTTAATTTTTTTTTGTTTTCTTCCTTTTCTAATTTTCTTTTTTTATATTGAGTTCCAGATAAACGTTTTGTTTTTCTATCGGACATCTGGAAATAAAATTGAAAGGTAATTAAAGTTAGAAAATTTAGTTTATGTAATAGTTCTGAATCTGCGAAGATATAATTTTATAGTATCCCCAATTAAGTTCGCACCAAATGGAATTTTTTATAAATAATAAGTAAAATTGTTAATCTAGCATCAGATTTTGTTTTTAAAATGACCCAAAAAATAAATATAATTATTATATTTTTATTAGATAAGTAAATTAGTAAAACTACTTTATACATTTTTTAAAACATGAAATATAGAAAATTAATCTAGACATAAAATTAACAATAAACCACTTTTTGATCTCAAGCTAAAAAAAATTTTTTTTCACATGTTTAATATTAAATCCAAAACGTAAGATGCGGATTTGGATGGTAATATTAAGTAAAGTAATATCTATCCGAAGAACTTACATTTTTAAATTACGAAAATTTGTTTCTTTTGAAATTTCACTTTTGCAAAATGTAGAAAAAAATAACTAAACAACAAACACTTTATATCACTGTTAAACTCTCGCTAGTTAATCGAATACTAAAAAGAAAAACAAAACATTTAAAAACTACCCCATTCTACAGTATATAGAGCTATATAAAACTATATACTGTACACATACCAATTATGAAGTTAAACAAACATTTTTGCATTGAAAGGCGGCCGCCCTTATCTATCATTTTTATTGCTTTTCCAAGGAACGCTGCTATAAATAGTTCTATTGTAATTTCGGCAACTCATGCACAGCAAAAAAAGAAATGACCGGTAATAAATTTCTTATGAATGTTTTATCTTAAAAGCCTAACAAAATGTAATTTAATTTTTATTTATTTTGAAAACAAAAATATAGGTATATCTTTGTAATCAAATGTCTAATTTTGTGTTTTTGGTAATAAATCATAAAAAATTAAGTTCCAGTTGCAAGTGAATTTTAATCTTTATTCACACGTATTTGACACGTTTTATACCTGGTTAATACAGTACTGCCGTTCTGTAATATCAGCTGCAAAGAGTACATTTTAAAAATATCAAAATATTAAGAAATAGGAAAATTATAAATGTTTTAAAACTGACAAAAATGTTCCACTTAGAAGTATGAGCACTATAGGTAGATCTAAAAAGACCTGTTAGGCCCACATACTGCAAATGTTTATTTACTGAAACCAGTTTGTTGAATAATTAATCTGCTTTTGTTATTCCGGTTATATAAAAGTATTTTAATTTGTACATAGATCAAATCTACTAAGCAAGGCAGCACCACAACAATAAAAGTTCCACTCCCACCTTCAGATCAGGTGAGGCGATTGTCATTTTAGAGTAATAATTAATAAATAATCGCATTTTAAGTTTGCACCCGATTATATTTTCGCCGTTTTTAGTCATTATTTTATCAGTTCTTTTAATTTTGCTTTGCATTTGATTTGTTTGCTTTCAATGTATTCATATCCCAATCTGCCTTTAATGTAATTAAAAAAAACTCACATTATCGAACTCAACGTATGCCTTAGAAAGATTTTTATTTATATGCATTAGTACAATTACTTACTATAAAGATTATCTTTTGATATTATATGATTCCGCTCTATGAATAATGTCCGAGTTTGGCAAACGAGTATTCTAATGTGTAGGAGATTTAAAGATGAACTAGAACAAACATACCAAATGTTTCATCCACAAACGGTCGATTTTATTATTTTTAATCGCTTTTTGACTTTTTAACCATTTTTTTATCATAGAGCTACTATCTACGTCTGTAGACTTTTAACATTTAGCTTCACAGGATTTCGCTATTTCACTATAACACATTCTTGGTTTCAGTTTCCATATTACATAACTGTCAAGAGTATCTTAGATTTTTACATGTTTCTTCAAACGAAAAGTACTATTTGATAGGATTTACTTGACATAAAACTGATGAACTGATCGACAATTAGATCAATTTTACTTAAAAAAACGCCTTTCAGAACAACTACACTGCAGATTAAATTGTACATTGTAGGTGTAGGTAACAACTATACATGTTTTTGCTTATTGAACCTTTTTTAGAAGAATAATATTTTTAAAACTAAAATTGTATTTTATATGGACTAATTGACAACTGTTTAACAATGAGGAATAAAATTAATAGAGATGTATTGGAAATTCTGCTGATCTTTGGTTGTTTTATTACTTTTTATAATATTTCTCATTATGTTAAAGTCGAATTGCACTGTTCTTTTTTATTTGTAAATTTTTCTGTCCAATCATACAACCTTACAACCTTTTCGTTTAATCTTGTACACAACGGGATTCTTGTATAATTGCTCTTTGTGTCTCAAGAATTTTTTTCTCTAAATAGTGGTACTAATTTTTTATAAATAATTATGGATTTATAATTATTTTTCTAAACCTACAATATTATATGTGATTCTGTTTTTAACAGAATAGCTAAAAAAATACAGGAATACAGTAACCACACATTTAAAATTTCTAGGTCTAGTAAGTTGAAGCATGTAGGTTGTTTTATATATATTTATTTATTTATTTATTTGCAAAATAAAAAGGTACACCCCATTTTTAACAAAATATATAAAGAAATATCTTAATATTAAAATATACATTTGTGTAATGACTAATTTTGTAAAATCCGCTACGCTTTTCTCTTTAGTACTGCTAAGTTAGTTGAAAATAAATAAAAAAAAACCCATAAGTAGTATTGTGAAGGCCAATAATATGAAACATTATCATGTCAAGTATTTACTTTGTTGTATGTTCTGAAAATTGTTTAACAAAGAACTAACCATGTAGGCTGTAAAATGCAGTTCAATTGTCTTAAACAGATATTCATCAATAAACCATTTTTCGTGTAATGAGTGTAGTGTCTGCATATTTTCAAAGTTTTTGCATCCTGGATTTGTGTTTTATACATAATCAAATGCCGTTTGCATGCCATTATTAGTGTTTTCAGATGTAGGGAAATAAAACATAAGTATAGAAATATTTTTGTTGCTTATAAAAGCTGCTCTTTAGGCAGTATTGTTAAAGTAAATTATTAAATTATTTTATTTACTTTTATAGAACTAAAAAACCTGAGTCGAAGTATAATGTAGGTGCTTTACGTTGTATAACACGGCGAGAAACCGTGAAACAGTAGTCCAAATGCTCGATGTTTGAATAATTTTTTTTTTATGAAACTACTTGACATAATGCTAAAAACTCCAAATCGTAGGAATTCGCAAACAACGTCAAATAAAGTTACAAAACTATATGTCATATAAATAAAAAAAAATGGCACATAACAATAAAGATTTCCAATTACAGAAGTAACATAATACATGAATAATTACAGAAGTACACATAACTACAAGAATAAGAGCATAGACGGATATCATCTCAAAACCAATCCGTTTAGCTGTTTTTTTTTTTAGTTGCAAAGTGCAGTGTCTGAAAATTCTGAAAAGTGTCCATTATAATTGCACGTTAGTCGATCAACAAATACTCAAATACTAAAGCCCATAATTTGTACGGTGATATCATTCTAAAAATAACTGAGGTAGTCTTGTTCCTCTAATAGGTCTCAAAAATGAGACTGACTGCAGAAATCCCTCCATTCACTAATTTATGTAGAAAAACAAGAAGTGCATTCTTTTTTCAAAACTCAAGGGTTTGCCATAAAGAAGATCTCTAGTATTATACGCCAGACCTTGATACGAAAAATTAAATTTATATAAGAGGTATTTCGCAAATCTATTTTGTACTTTTTCGATTCTCTCGATGTTGCACTGATATGATAGATTTCATATTTTAGTATAGTATTCTAAAACACTCCCAATCAACGAGTTAGTTATAAAGACACCCAATTACTTTGGCGTCAGTCACATGTTTTGTATGTCCAACTCTCAGCAAAAATAACGCCCAGATCGGTGAAAGAACAGCTTCAAGATTCACTTTCTCTATGAGGTAGATGGAGTGTATGGGATTAATATGTTTACGAAACTACATCGTTTATAAAGAGTAAAAAAAGAATTGGACCAATATGGGGACCCTGCGGAACACCTGACGTTACAACAACGTTCCTGGAAGCTGAAACAGAGAAATTGATGAGATGTCGATAATTAAATAAATATAATTTGATCCACTCGAGTTAGTTTCCAGAAATACAATTTGCTGCAATTTCTGTCAAAAACCGTCAATATGTCAGTATAAATCAACATCAATGTGTTGGCTAGCTTCAACCGATGCCATTAAGTAATTTTAATAATAATTATCAAAATATTTCAAGATTTGTAATAATTGTGCGACCACCATAGAAACCATGTTCCATACTCCTAATGTAGCGTTTCAATGATTCGAGATATAATTGTTGATAATTGCTTCAAACAGCTTTGGTATTTGTGAAAGTAAAGATTCCTCTGTAGTTTTTTACATCGCTTTTGTCATCAGATTTAAAGATCGGCTGAGAGTAGAAAACTTCCAAATTGCCGGATAGGAATCTAGATTAAAGCATTTCAAAACATTATACATAGAGGCTGAGACGACTGACAGTATATTTCTGCCTTCGTAAAACAATATGTTGATAGTAATTTTTCCAGAATAACTTATGGAACCAATCTGCCAATCTAAATTGTGTTGGTGGGAATAGCAGGACTGAAAGTGGGTAGCAAAAGCATTGGAATTTAAACCAGTAATTTCTTCACCATCGTAACTCATCACATTGGGCTGGGCAAAACAGAGTTAACCTACAAATCCAAAAGTATTTGATGTTTTCTGGAATAAGCAATTCGGTTTATCTGACATACAGGGTGTTCCAAAAGGTCCTACCAATAATTTAGGAATATATAGATTCGATTAACATATGACGATTGAGTCCTACTTCCCTTAGTCCAAAAGTTAATATTAAATAATATCCCTAAGCTTTCGAGATATTAAAGTGAAAATTAGTGGCATCGGATTTTTTATAGCGACTAATAATAATACGCCTCCAATTTTCGTGTAGCTTCTAGAGGGCGCTACGAGCGCGACTTTTCATACTTAAAAATGTTCTGATCTTTTTCTATATAAAATTCCGTAACTTTTTATAGGAACAATATGTTCTGTTGCCTTTTCTTTTCAAAAAAGCTATACTTTATAAATCTATCTAAAGTTCACCATTTACGAGATATTTGCTGATTTATTACTTGATGCAGCCGCGTTCAACATTTAGCATATTACAAGTTTTGTCATTTTTATAAATTTTAATAAATTCAGAAATAAAGCCAATATGTTTCTTTGCGACAGATGCGTTAATTCCAATTGTTTCTTGCTTGATAAAAGTGTACTTTATAAAAATGATAAAACTCGAGTATCCTAAATGGTGAGGCTGTTTCAAGTAATAAAACAGCAAATATCAGGAAAACGGTAAAATTTAGGAAGATTTATTAGGTATAGCTTTTTTGTGAAAAAAAGATAATAGAAATTTTTTTTTCTATACAAAACTTCTTAATATTGTATTCAAAAAGTTAGAACATTTTTAAATACAAAAAGTAGCGCCCCTAGCGCCCTCTAGAATTTACATCAAAAACTGAAGCGTATTATTATTACCCGCTATAAAAAATCCATTATCACCAATTTTCACTTTAATATCACAAAATCTAGGGATATTATTTTAAAAAATCGAAAATTAAATTTTATTTTGATTACCCTGTATCTTTTTTAATATTAACCTTTGGGCTAGGGCAACGATGGCTAAATCGCGATATTTTAATCGAATCTACATATTCCTTAATTATTGGTAGAATCTTTTGGGACATCCTGTATATAAGGCAACACGTCATATGTCCGAATAGGCTAAATAGTCAACATATTGTTCGAGTGAAACGATAGGACCCCTCCCTCACGCTTCTTATGGGAAATGGCTTCGCTGTTTTGAGCAATAGTTCTTATGTGCCCATTCTAATCCTATGATTAGTTTTTAAGATACATACATTTTGAAAGGGATTATGAAGATTAACACTTCATAATCCCTTTCAAAATACATGTTTCGTTTTTCCAACATTAATTTTAATTTGTAGTACATCCCAAAATAAGAAAACAGTTTTATGTGAACGTAGGTCCGAAACTGCTTTGTTTCCGAGATAAAAGCAGAATAACGTTTACAATATAACATCCTGTATATCGAGAACAAAGCATTTACGGATTTCAATAAGTGTGACAGGTCCTTTGAAAACTAAAAAGAAAAGTCGGTGCATAGATAATTTTAACTTACACAACCTTGAAAGGTTCCGTCCTTAATTGACCGCAGCCGTGAAAGCTTCGGGTCTATGTCCTTGTGAAGCATGGATTTTAATGTAAAAGATTCAGCGAGGCTACAGGTAGTAGTGGGAATGTCGGGGTCACCAAAAAGGTTCTGTATGTGGTCTACTTCCCATGCTTTGTACCTCTCGACAACATCTGCTATTGCTGCTAGTTTTGTAGTCTTAGTGATGAATATATCTAATAATTTATTAATGGTCTTCTGAATTAGGATCAGTGTTTTAGAACTCTAGGCCTATACTGATAATATACACGGTCTGTTCAATTTTAGTTAACAAAAAAAAGTTCTTCATAAATAGTTTTGCTTACTTTAAAAATAATATTGATTTAGAGGGTACAAAAGAAATTTATATATTCTAATGTTCATATTTTAACATTTCTCACTGATCTTGTTATTGCCCAGGATTCTGTCATTTTGTTATGTTTTATCTAGAAAAAATCTGATTGCTTGGTTTGTTTTTATGTTAATTCTGCAAAGGTTAAAAATTCTGTTAAACTTTGGCAAATTAAGAAAAAAATCAAAATATAAAACTAATTTTTTTGTTCTCCACTGTATTTAATAATTCTTGCATTTTTGTATATTTAATAGTAAAAAAAAAATATGATTAATATGACTACATTTAAAATCAGACAAATTAAACATCTTGGGACAATTATTGATGTGCATATGTCGGTTAATTTTGTTTCAATTTAAGTTATTGATTGTTGGTGCTATCAGGCTATATAACATAACACACTGCTTCAAATAAAATTCGCTACTATGTTTCACAAAAATGTATAAAAAATATTAATTTTTCCTTTAATATATTCAATATTCAAAATTACTGCATTTGATTTCACTTTACAGGTACAACAATACGAATACAATACAACGAAAGGTTTAAATTATACTTTGTATTTGACAAAATAAAATTATTAAATGCATACATCAGTTTTCTTTTTTAGAAACAACCACACATTTATATTTATAAACCATTTCGGCATTTAAATGTCAAAAATATTTAAAGTTTAAAAAATATATTTTTCTTATATTGAATATTATTCTTTTTAGTACGTCCTGTAATATAATTGGAGGAAGTTAAAAACAAAAGTAAATATCTAAAGAAAATTGGATGATCAGTACATTCTGAACCGCAATACATTATTATTGTTAGTGCATGCACTATTCATGATTTATTCAAGGATGTTTATCTTTTTATGATAATCTTTTTTCTTTTAAATTTCAGGACGATAACGAGGGTCCAGTAACCAAAAGCATAAGATTGACGGCATCGTTAATTTTGCGGAATTTGGTTATTTATAGTAGCAATTGTAAAAGGTATGAATATTTTATATCTATTTTTGAATGTTTCAATACTCTTACTTATTTAAAATCAACTCGTTTTGAATAAGAAAAGTACTAATTTCAATTAAGGAATTAAGGCTTAGATTTCTAATAACATTCTTAAATTCTACTCATCAGCAGCGATTCCAGAGCTAAATAACAAAATATTCTACAGCCCAGTTATTTTCCAAATACAGTATGTGGAAATACTAAATGAATCTAAATTAGAATTCTTAGGATCTAATGGGCCTTATTTAAATAAATTACTCCTTGTAAATCAGATAATGATAAGAAATTAATGTACGAATAATAACTCCACTTATTGATTTTGTCATGGACAGGATATTTCCTTTATTTATTATTTATTATTTAATTTATTTCTTTCCCAGATACAGAGAGTTGAAGACTAGAACTTGGTATATGTTTATATATAATTTGGCCTAATAATATGATGGTAATACAATGTTTTCGCTATCAACATCTTGCCATTGGCTTATACCTGCGTAATTTCAACGGATAAGGAAGTGTCCTACTGAAATTTTTATTTATTTCAATAAACAAAAAACTCTTGCTTAAAATTTCCATTTTATTTTACGAAAATAAAAAACATGACAATGCAACACAAACAATATTATTTAAGTACCAGGTACTTAAATAATATTGTTTGTATTGCATTGTCATTTAAGATCAAACATCTGATGAAGCCACAGTGTTGGCGAAACAATTGTCATATTTTTTATTTTTGTAAAATAAAATAAATGGGAAATTTTAAACAAGAGTTTTTTGTTTATTGAGTTAAAAATGGATTTCCATCAAGTAACGGGCAAGTTCAGTTCAATATTTTGTTTTTTTTTTTGTTTTTTTTTATAACCTGCTGACTTATGCTCGTTCAATTCTGTAATTCAAACTAAGATACCTTTACAGTTTTGTCGTGAAGTAAACCGTTTTCGAGGAAAAAGAAATCAATCACTTTAAAGCAAAAAATTAAACTGAACAATGTAAGCACTAAACACTCAAAGATCTGCATTTTGTTCAATTGTAATTTTTGACATTTTAAATAATTATGGCTGAGTTTTCAAACACAGAGAAAGCCATTATACATTACTGTTATGGTCTCGCAGATGGAAATGCTACTAAAGCACGACCTATTTATAATGAAAGGTTTTCAGATACAGTTTTGCCATGCGATGAAATATTAGCTCGTCTACACAGTTTACTGAGTTAACTTGGTACGTTTGAGCAAAACATTGATGTTCCAAGAAGAGCGACTACTTTTAGAATGATAGACTAGAAAATGAAATACAACGCCGCCAAGTTGAAAAAACCCATCAACAAATACAAGAATAATTTCAGCAGAAATTCCCATAAAACTATATGGATTATCTTAAAATAATAAAAAAATAAAATAAAATAATCTTTATCGTACTGCAACAAAAAAAAAGTGCATACAAAGGTGAAAAGTACCGTTATAAATGTATTTTTATAACCACCTCAGAAAAATATATATACATATAATCAAAAATTACAGAATATATCTAGTATAACAAATATTGTATAATAAAAAAAAAACATACATATTATAATGATAACAAGTTATCTGACACATATTCTTTTATTTTGTACTTAAATGTTGTAACACTTAAATTTTTAAAGGTATGTGGCAACAAGTTAAAGATGAAAGATGACAAATACAGAAAACAAGATTTAAAAAATTGGGTTTTGTGTCTCAGAATAGAAATGTTATCCCTGAAGTGTATGTTCACTTGGTGTGTGTCACCTCTCTCTAACATGAGTTCAGATAAATAAGTTGTCTCCTTATTTTTTAAAACCTTATAGACCAAGGAACCAAAGTGAACATATCGTCTCTGGTCCATGTTACATTGATATGTTTGAACTATATGATGACTAATGTGGTCTCGCGAACGCAAGAGTTCTGCACTTTTTGTATTCTGTATTTATTGTAGTTGGTAAGAAATGGACATTTAACCACTTTCTCGAGTATCTTTGAGGCAGAAGGCAATATACTAATGGGTCTTAGGTTATTTAAATTTGTAGGATTACCCACTTTAGGCAAAGGCGTGACTAGGGCCATTTTCCACAGGCTTGGAACAGAGCTAGTTTCTAGTGAAAAGTTTACTTTAGGTATATTATCCAAAAGATGGTTATTTATTAAATTAGCGTCCCTTAAACTATCAGGTATTTCTTTAGTGTTTTTATTAATTAATTTCCATTTTGAGATCTTAACTCATGTATTTTTACTTTTATTTGGCCCAGCACAATTCCCATTTTCAAAACAATAATATGCTCTTTTTTCAGATTGAACAGCAAAAGCAACTTGTTTCTTTAATTGAAGATAATAATTTCGACTTTCCGGTATACATGCACTTTTAAATTTACAAAATGCTTTATGTTTAAGTTCTATCATCTTTTTTATATTGTAGGTCAACCATGGAGGTTTTGGCTTCCTCAGTTTAGTTCTTTTGGCTGGGCAAAAAACATTAAACAGCGATAAGAGTTTATTATTAAACATATCAACCTTAGTATTAACATCTTTAGAATAAAAAATATGATGCCAGTCAATTCCCTGCAGTTCATTCTTAAGGTACTATCAGCTATATCAGTATCATATCCAGGGTGTCCAAGCGTAGTGTGTCGTAGGGTGTCCAGGGTGTCCAAGCGTAGAAGATACTTAAAGAAAACACTTTTTACTGACGAAGCCAATATTTTGAGAAATTCAATAATGAATTTCCGGAATAACCACTTGTGGGCTGAAGAAGACCCATATGCCATAGTAAAGTCTAGATTCCAATGTTGGAATTATTGGAGACCATTTTATTGGGACATATGTGCTACCTGAAAAGCTTACTAGTGAGTAATACTTAAATTGAATGACTGACTTGACAGTATTATTAGAAGATGTGCCATTCAATTTAAGGTATAATACGCCTTATATGCACGATGGTGCTCCAGCACACTTCAGCGCTGTAGTAAGGCGATACTTAAAAACCAATTTTCCTCAATTCGAGAAGAGCTATTGAAGACCCAGCAGCACCAGCATGGTTTCAGCGTTCGCCAGATATGAATCCTGTGGACTATTTTTTCTAGGCTTGTTTACTACAATAATTAATGTATACAAGAGCAAGTGCTGTCGAAAACGATTTGCAGAAGTGAATTATTGAATTATTTGAAATTATTAGGCACGTGCCAAACATTTTCTGAAATGTTAGGAAATCAATGATTCGGAGAATGGGAGCAGGTGTACTGGCACGTGGTGGGCATACAACATATAATTAATTTAAGCGTTTTTAAAGTTTATTATTACATTTTGAGTTAGAAAAATAATTATTAGAAGTTTATTGTTCTCAACGTTTGATTTCCTTTTCCTCAAAGACGGTTTATATTACGACAAAACTGTAAAATACCTTTTTTGAACTAGAATAAGTGTGTAGGAAACTTTTTGTCCGTTTAAAAGACGCAGGTAAACGCCACTGGATATTGATAGGAAAGGCATTGTTGTAACCCTATATTATTAGACTAAGCCATGCATAAACATACCCCAAGTTTCAGATCTATAGATTCTGTTATTCAGGAACTTTCAACACTCTTGTTTCGGAAACAAAACATTTTAGGTACAAATTTTTATAGGAACTTTTTGCCTTGAAATGACCCAAAGAATCATACCTTGAATTTCTCGACATCGCTTAAAAACATCCTGTATTTACATTTTCTTCTAAAAGGTCCATATATATTTTTTGGTAACTATAAAAAGATCACCTTTTTATCTTTACACCTAAAGCTATTAAAGAGCCGCACCATGCAGTATATAACAAAGGTCTAGAAACCTCCAAATATATCGAGAATCGCTTATCGAATTTCAATTAAATCAGGGCTAGCCATGTATGGAAATGCCACAAACCTGGGGGTGACAGGAGTTGAGCTTCCAATTAAAATGAAAATCGACTCGTCGGAAAACATTATTTGACGAATGAACTTTTGATTGGCGTGACAGAGTTCCATTATCGTGGATAAGTCCTGGTTTAAACCAATTTGCGTTGCGAAAAGATGGGGATTCTTCTTCAAACTGACTAAAATATCCAAAGTCTTATTACCATTTCTGCTGTTTTAGGATGACCACGCCCGCAGCATTCTTCACATGTCCTGTTGCATTGAATCTTGTCGAAATTTTGTAGAGTAGAGTTTGCTATTGGATTTCGATTAGGATATTTATCATTAAATATCTCACAACTGGTGAACAACTAAAATTAACAATTTTTAAAAATGATCGTTTACTCATAAGCTGTTGGAACTTAGGAATTAAATGTATCTTAGGAAACATTTTTTTATACTAAATCTTCCAGTAAGACAATGTTATATTGTATAAGAATAGTCATAAAACAAGTAATTAAAACTTAAAAACTACCTAACACTAATTTGGTCAGTAAGACCATTTACGAACAACAAACGTTCACTAATCTAAAACAAGAGTTAAAATTATTTAAATATTAACTGTCATATACTCCTCCATCAAATAAATACATTTTAACAAGAATGCCTTTAATCTACGTTTAAACTGATGAACATTGGTCGAAGACATTATATCATTTGGCAGTACATTATACATTTTCAAACCCATGATATAAGGTATACATAATCTGAGACTTATAAGAAGGTATATAAAATGTATCAGCATTTCTAGTATTTAATGTGTGAATATTACCATGCTTTATATAGGTGAATCCGTTCTTAAAAATATATTCTAAGATAAATAAACCTATCTAAGTTAAAACATTAAAACACTAAATAATTCTCAGCATGTTCTAAAACTGACACCAGATATGCATCTGATAATTCTCTTCTGCTTAAAAAAAAACATCTTTTGATTTAGTAGAAATGCCCCAAAAGGACACCCCATACCTAGGAACAGACTCTACTAGAGCGTGGTGTAACATTAAGAGTTGACCATGTGATAATTTTTTTCTTAAATTTAATAAAATATAAAAAGCTGAATTCAGTCGTGAGATTACATGGTTGCAATGTTCTTTCCAATCTAAGCTAGAACCCATATAAATCCCTAAAAATTTAACACAGTTTGCACTACTTATTTTTGTATTATACAATTCCAAATCTAAACCATTTCATTGTCTCGTATGAAATCTAAGATATTGTGATTTATTCAAATTAAAATATAACAAGTTACAAGAGAACCAGTTGTACAAATTACCGACAGCCACATTCACTCTGTCCTTCAATAAATCATCCGACTTATTAGAAGCTATCAAAGTAATATTATCTGCAAATGAGGTGACCTGGCATCAGGCACCACTCCAGGCAATTCATTAACATAGACTAAGAAAAGAACAGGGCCCAATACTGAGCTGTGTGGCACACCCATTAAACAACGAATTAACGTGAACTTTGGTACCAAATTTAATTAAAATTGGATAAGGTATTCTCAAGATATTTGAAGGTTTCCAGACTTTTGTTACACACTGTATGTAGTTAAGAAGAAAACACATGCAATATGTTTGTTTAATTTCAGGTACTTAAAGTCGTACGAGTCCCATCTAGCAAATATTGCGCTAAGCAATGTAGAGTCATCAAGAACAATAGCCCAAATACTGTATGACATAAATGATGGAACGACCCACAGGTGACCTGTTTCTAAGAGTGAAAATGTGTGAATGTGAAATGTGTATAGTAATTAAGGAAAAATGTAAATTATTTAATGAAATGTACAAATGTTAGTGTAGTAGGTTAAAAGCCTGTTGTTATTTTTATATAATTTACTAGGGTAAATGAAAGGCTTCTAAACTATGCGAAATTGTTTGGACCTTAATCTTAAATAAACACTAAACTGTTTTATATTTCTGTGCAATTTATTTTCGCAGTTATAGTCATAACATTGTAAATATTTTATGTATTTTGGGTACTTTTCCATTTTACATGTGATAGAAACACAGTTTTTTATTTATCAGTATTATCTGAAGAAAAACATTTCAAAATGTTGACCTGTCAATTATTTTTCAGGAAGAATGTAAGCTATGAATAAGATTTTCATTTCGAATTTTCTTTGAAAATTTAATTATTCTGAATCTGATATGTTCCTATAATTAATTCAACATTTATTACAGATGTTTTATGTGTTTGTGTACAGGTCAGTCTCATTGTCATATATCTATAGACCAAAGTGAAAACGTTGACTTGAAGATATCATTTATAAAAATATTTTGGTAAATACAATTTTTTATATATCTGCTACTTGCTGCCTTCTTATTTATGGTCTGTAAATAAACTGTAAACAATCCTTATTAAATTGAAGGTAATGTTGATTGTTTTGACATACCATATATACGTTTTGTCTCATGTGCATAAACAGATTGTAGAATTATAAAATTCATTGGAAGTTGAAGAATTCATTATATATTTTATTTGCAGAATAGACTTCATTCGTTAGAAAATGTTTACTACTTTCTTACTTTAGTTTTTTACAATTTTATTCATATAAATAATTTTATATACTTTAATAACAGCTCTAATTGTTTTGCGCACCAAAGTTACTGAAAAGTGGTTAAAATTTTTAAAAGAACAAATTGAACATTTATATTAGCTGACGCATTTTTATTTCTTCTTTTTTAAGTTAAGCCATCTGTAATTTTTACTTATTATCGGGGTCTTAAATATAAAGTAACAATTTATCTAAGTATAATATGGTTGATTGGAAGGGTCTTTTATTTCTTTCTCTGACAACATGCTAGTTAATTATTTTATTCAAAGTACAAAATAATGTATATAGAGTTCCTTTATGCAGGTTCCTTTTCTGCCTAGATGAAAACCATGGTAATGTCCTGTGTAGTTTATATGGAGTTTTAAATTGAACCATTTTAATTTATTAAACACTTTTTATTTATAGGCATATACATACGCTTTCAAAGTATAGAAGTTGGACTTATTAGGATAAATTGGAAATACATTTTTGCAGCGTTGCCTCTTTGGAAATAAACATATTACAATTTTTTAAATGGCAACATCGCAATATAAAGACAATTTTTTATTACAGCAAGTCTTTATTAGTTTTAACTATTCAAAATTATTGTGTGTATTATGCAATGTCATACTTTAAAAATTTGTCATGTGCTAAAATGTACACAGTTAAACTATTTTTAAGTTAGGTATTATATTTAAAAAAATATTTTTGTAATGTTTTAGTTTGAGCACTACTATATATAAAAACATTTTTAAAAACTGCCAAAGCGTTTTAAAATCATTTTTTTATATCTCGGTATTCTAAACTATTAATAAGGAACGCAAATGGTTAACTAAAGTAGCTATTAGTGTCTAAAGTTGTACTATATCCATAATAGGTGGGACACGTGGAAAGAGTATAGTACATTTTTGTTTAATAATTTGGAAATCAATGTCATTTTTAGAATCAAAGTATAACATTTTGAATTTGGCCTTAAACAATTAGACAAAACTTTTTGTTCATTCTCCTTTCTAGTGTATAGTCCTTTCTGAGAAATAATTAGCAGGTCATATTTTTAGAGGTACAGAATCTCTATATGACTGAACTTCGTTGCATGCATGTGGAAAAACATGGCACACAACGTCTCTAAACATGTGCTTAGCATATCTCTTTCATAACCATAAAAGCTGTAAACTACTACAAATATTGTCAATGAAAATAAACTGCATTTAATGTGTGTCTATTTTTATATTGTGTATTTTTGTTTGTTTTAGTTAAACAGCGGAAATTTGCCATATTGGCAAAAACAAGTCAAAAAAGTGCTACAGAAGAAATAATCCTTGAAAATTGCATTAACAAATGTTTCAAATATTAGTAGCATGAATAAAAATAAGTGTTTACGAATTACAGGATATCATTCTGTAAAAGTTTTCTCTAATATTTGTGACTTATATTAAACTTAACATTTCATTTACTAAGAGTAATGTGAAATTATTTTAAATACACCAGGGTTCATACTTGCATACTATTAATGCAAAATGACATGACTTCCGGGTTTTTCGGGTTATGCTGTTGCTGCTGCTTTGGTTGTGGGCTTCGCGTGTAGCATTTACCCATCAATCTTATTTTCTTAGTCTTCAGGACCGCCTAATAAAAGGCTTCTGACGTGAGCCATAGTCCATATACATATATCTTTTTCTTTTTATGTTTATTACGACTTGTGTATTTTGCGGATTTTGTAAATTTTACTATGAGGGAGTTAGTTATAAACAGATAGCACAACACAGGAAGTGACTTTTCTTGCTCCTGGGCAACGGGGGGGCATTACACACCCAGAAATGTTGCCTCGGGATAAGAACCCTAAAATTGTAAAGGTTAGGAGGAATTGTAGATATAAGTATTTAGGGAATTCATTGATTTACTGCTAAAGATTGATTTTATGTGAGAGGTATTTCATAAAAATTTGAATGATTTTTTCATTAAAGTTAGCCAAAAATATTTTAACCAGATATGGGACCTGGTAATGATTCTTTTTTTAATTCCAGGTATAGGTCTTGGTCTAGAATCGGACAATTAAATCGAATATGCTCTAAGTCTGCAATGCCTGTATTACATTTGTAATATGGATTATCAATTAGACCTATTTTATATAGATGAGATGGGAAGAAGGCATGCCCTGTTCACATTCTTATGATGGTAGTTATGTGTCTTCTGCTCCTATATGTTATATTTTTGTACCATGGGGTTTTAGGGAATACTTCTTGAATTGAGGCGTACCAACTGGTTTTTTTTACTCCGAGTTGTTTCCTTCCATGTATGTTCCCATTCGTCTTGAATTTGTTGCTTTATCAGGGGCATGAATTTATCTAATTTGATGTCTAGGGGGACATTAAGTACTCTTCCTACATTTGGTAATTTATCTGCCACTTCATTTCCCGGTATTCCCGCGTGTCCAAGTATCCAAGATATTCGGATATCGAAATGAGAGGAGTTAGCATCTAAGATCATTTGTTTGGTATAAAATGAAATGTGGTCTAGTTTTGGTGTAATTTCGGTTTTGTTTATTTTTTCGATTGCACTTTTTGAGTCAGTGAAAATTACAGCCCTTTTCAAGTTTTTCTCGATACAGAACACGAGTGCTCTATTTACGCAACAATCTCAGTTGAACAAATCTGTATGTCCGCAGGTAGTCTTTGCGAGAATTTGAATTTTTTTGATTGGCAATACACTCCATATCCCACAGTGTTTGTGTTCAAGTCTTGATGCATCTGTATATATCCAAGTATAAGCACCAGCCCTTCTATTTTCTTTCTCGATGAAAAGCTTATTTATGCTATCATGTTTATGTAATTCCGAGTCAATAGTTTTAATTGTTTGAAATTGTATTTGGAAATCAAATTTATAACAGGGTAAGGTATCATTTGTTTCTAAGAGGTTTTTTAGGTATTCTAGATCCTTGTAAGCCTGTACTAAATAAGGCTTTTCTTTGTTTCGCCAGTATTTATTGTTCTCGTTGAATATACTGGATAGTTTTTGTATATTTTTGATTACGGGGTTATCATTTAGAGCCATATTTTTTAGGATATATTTTTGGGTCAACATTTTTCTTCTGGTTTCTAAGGACATCTCACTACATTCTGCTAACAAAGTGTTGGTAGGGGTAGATTTCATGCACCCAGTAATTACTCTTAAGGCTTCGTATTGGAACGAGTCCAATTTTTCCAGGAGTTTTTTAGAGATAGGTTTTATAAGTTGTCCCGCATATTACGTGTAGGATCTGACTATTCCTTTGTAAATGTGTGTTAAGGTAAGAGGATCTGCTCCCCACCAAACTCTACTAACTGCTCTCGTAGCACTAATTTCCTTTTTTGCTTTAACGTATATGTCAGATATGTATTTGTCCCACTTAAGATTATTGTTGATAGTTACACCTAAATATTTTGTTTCTTTAATCCAGGGGATGATGTTATTGGCATACCTAATTGGATCTAGTTGTGCAGGGCTTTGTCCAGGTCTAATGAGAATGGCTTTAGATTTTTGAGGGGACAGTGACATGTTATGGTCTGAGCACCACTGCTTAAAAATGGTAAGCGATTCATTTATGTCATGTATTAGTGATCTTATGCCTTTACCTGTCTTCATTATAACTAGGTTATCTGCATATTGTACTATGTGAATTTGGTTGGGGATTATATTATGCAGGTCCAGTGTATATATATTAAATAAGAGTGGGCTTAGGGGGATCCTTGAATAGGCCCCATGAATGACTGTTTAGGACCATGAAGTTTGTTGTTTTTATTCTTAATATATATTTGTCTAAGATATTGAAGGTTATATATCAGATTGGAAAGCGAGGTTGATATTCCCAAGTGTCTTAATTTTTTGTATATTAGATTCAGGTTTACATTATCGTAAGCTGCTGAGATGTCCATGAATACAGTTAGAGATACTTCGTTTTTAGAGAATCCGCATTGGGCTTGTGAAATTACATATGCAAGACAATCTAAGCATCCTTTGCCTAATCTGAAGCCAAACTGTGTATTTGGCAATATTTTTTGGTTTTCCAATTGCCATTCTACTCGGTTTTTTATCATTACCTCTAGTGTTTATTGAAATTGATAAGGATTGGAAAGTGATCGCAATTTCCACAATCTTCTAAAACCTCCCATGTACAGTGAGTAGCTATATTTGGGCTAGATATAGTTAAGTCTACAGGTAAAATATTTTGCTTGGGGGGGGATAAGACGGGTTGTTTTTCCCTTATTTAGTATTAGCAAATTTTATGCTTCCAAAGATTCACTAACCTGTGATTATTAATGGGGTTTGGAGGGAATCAATTAATCTTCTCCACTGATTATTATCCAGTGGAACACTTGGGGGTATATACATGTAAGCCAGGTACATATTTAATTTATATATTTTTATGAGCTGAATCTGTATGTTTTCATGTAAGTATCAATTTCATATTCGGAAATATCTAGGTCATCCCTAATGAAAAGAGCAATTCCCCCATCTGGGCGGTCCTGTCTCACGGAGATATATTTAGGGAAATTGACAGTAATATTTGGATTAAGCCAGGTTTCACATAGTGCAATGATATCAGGGGAGATATCTTTTAAGAGTATCTGAAGGTTAATTCTATTTGCACTTTAACTTCTTATATTCCATTGAAGATTTGAGATTGATTTGATTGAGAGATTATGACTTTGTGTCATATCAATAGAGTGAGCCTGCTGGCCCCCACAAGTCTCCTTGTGTTACCTTACTAGTAATTAATGACTCTATATACTTGCAAACTAGTTGTCTTTGAGACTGTTAATTTTAGAATACTGGGTGAGAAACCCATATATTCTAGGGCATATCTAATGTTTTTGGGATTTCCCAAATCTTTTTCTGTTGAGGAGTTGTCTCCATTATTGTCAGGAGTGTCTGGTACTATTGAAGACAAGGGGCTTATAGCAATTGGAGTGGGCTGTATTCAGTCTGGGGAGGGAAAGAGGCAGGCCTGATGTTCAGTCCTGCTATAACCTGATTGGGGGGAGGGCGTTCTTACTTCAGCTCTTTTATTCGATACGACTCTGTTAAATGAAGGAATTGACTCATTGTTATATATGTCTTGAGTTAATTGTGTGATATTTCGTGTAGAAGGGGTAAAATGTTGGATATCTTTGTCTTTTGATTGTTGGGGTGGGAAATCATTTTGTTGTCTGATAAGTGGGCCTTTCTTTATTTTTGGGACTAGCACGTCAGCTTTGTGGAAGGAAACTGAATTTAGGGACATGAACAAACGAATTTGTTGTTGTCGGATGAATTCAGGGCAGTTTTTGTCCGTGGACTTATGATTTGAGCTATTGCAATGATAACGCTTTATAGCTGTGCACGATTCCCCATGCATATTAGCACAATTAGGGCATTTCTGTTTGCTCCTATATTGACTTTTAACATGTCCAAATAAAAAACAATTGTAACACTGGGTGACTCTCATGATGTAAGGCTCTACTCTCATCTCAAGACCGTAAATAAAAATGGAGCGGGGGAGTATTTTTCCCCCAAAAGTATATAAACACGTGCCTGTTTAAACAATCTAATAATAAAACCAAGAGTCAATAAATATATTTCATCCCATGGCGATAGCCAAAGACTTACGTAACGTTAATATGCCTCAAAAAAAGGTCCTTATTGTCTACTTTTACTTTTCTATTAAATCTCTTAACCTCAAATTTCAAAATTGCATTGAGAATTATTTACTAGTTCCTCGGGAGAAAGTTTTTTTATATATACCTCTAATAATACCTTTTACATGTGACATTTACATTAGGTATGAATATTTCATATCCTTTTTCTAATAAATATTTATTTTGTAAATATTCATTCGCTGTCTCAGATGTGTCGTATTCAATTACTATTTTATTTTTCCCTTTTCTAAGGGGGCCTTTTTTATGAGGCATATTAATGTTACGTAAGTCTTTGGCTATCGCCATGGGATGAAAATTCGCGATGTTTTGCAATTATTCTACTAGGATAGATGGGTAATACTCACAAAGGATTGGGTTAGTAGGTGAATTTCTTTGAAATACCGCTTTTACAACCATGCTGCTTGATAGCTGGGTCTGAAAAAAAACGGGTTTTCAGGTTATATCTTATGTTTCATATTTTCAATTTTAAATAAAAAACTTTATTTTTTATTTTGAAAACAGTTTACTTAGTTCTCAGCTTGGCTGTATAATTTGTATGGCACCCTGTCCTTAGTGTTACAAATATAACAAGTGTCTGGACTAAGAATGCATTTCATAAGAGCCTGTAAAAAAAGCTTTGCCCATTTTAGTACTGAACATTTTCGTTCGAGATATCGGTGATTAAACCATAGACATAATAAGAGGGAGACCCAACATTGTGCTGTTTCATTCATAAAGTGGTGTATGTTTTGATGACATGAGGTAATATTAGTAATAGTAATATTTTTTAACCTATTTCTATAACAATCGTTTAACTGCTAATCAAAATTAAAATCACATCGGACACATTTAATAACATACCAAATCTATTATGCATAAAAACATATACCTAAGCTTGTTTATTTTGGTTTACTTTGTTCTGACTTCAAAACAACGTGCCTATTTTACCTCTCAGTATAATTTATTGTAAGCAAGGTATATTTTTTTATGTAAAATATGTATAGATATGTCAACCTGTGTTGACGTATACGTCGGTTTTGCCTTGAAACTCGGGGAAAAAAGTGAAGATATATAATTTTGTGCTCTAAAGAACGATAATACATTTTGACTTGTGAGAAATGTTAAATAAATAGTCCAAATTATGCACCATAATGCCCAAAAACCATGCTCTGACTCAAAGCATGAAGGCTTTATTTGATTTCCTCTTTTACTAATTGTTACAAAATTGTATACTCTGCGATTGACAAAATGCGGCGATACTGTCGGTTTTTAATCAATGGCATTTTTGAATATTTATTTTTAATAATTTTAATATTAACAAGAATAAATTTTGTCCATAGACAATTATTTTATTTTGTTCTATGTAAGATAGTTGTCAATCCCTTTTCGAATGAACCAAATCAAGATGATAAAATAAGACCAAACAAGTAATAATTTTGACAATGTAATAATAATAATACTAATAATAATAATACTTTTATTGTCATAAAACATTCAAAAATGAACATAGACAACGTCACAGATTACAAAAAAGAAACTTAAGATAATATGGTAGGTCATTATACATAATACAAAGCAAAACAAACAAATCAATAAGTGTACATAAACATAATATTAAAAAACATTAGCAGGTAATACATTAAAATAGTCATCCAAACTATAAAATTCACTCGCAATTAAAAATTCCCTTAAATGGGACTTAAATGAGTATTTTCCCTGAATTAATTTTATATTGGTAGGTAAAGCATTATACACCTTTATACAATTTAAGAGGGGGCCTTTATGAAAAAGGGATGTGCGATGATTTGGAATAACCAAATTATTTTGACCCCTAGTGTTAACGCCATTGGAGACATCGCCATTTCTGAGAAATATATTAAAATTCGATTTTACAAATAAAGAACTTGTATAAACAAACAGAGAGGGAACAGTCATTATCCCTAATAATTTAAATTTACCCCTACATGATTCTCTATACTTTAAGTTTAAAATAGTTCTTACGACTCTTTTTTGGGCTACAAATACTCTTTGCATTTTCAGCATGAAACCGGTACCAAAACATAATACTATAAGATATTATAGACTGAACAGCTGCCATATAAAATATACGTAGGACAGAGATGCTAACTTGCTGGCGCAAAAGACGAATGGCATATGATGCACTGCTAATTTTAGACAAAACATTAACATGTTCAGTCCACTGCAAATTACTGTCTAATTTAATACCAAGAAATTTAACAGAATGCGTCTGTTTTATGCTCTTACCTTCAATGGTGACATATAAAGACTCTAGACCAGTGTCCCGAAATACTACCAGGGCAGTCTTACCAGTATTAAGTAGAAGATTGTTATTAGTGCACCAATCCAACACACCCTGCGCTATACTAGATGATCTTTGTGACAATAAAGTTTTATCAGATGAAGAGATAATACATGATGTATGTTAAGTCAATTTTCTGGTTTAAGTCGTTTGCAAAAATTAAGAACAAAATAGGTCCCAATATCGAACCCTGAGGCACTCCAGCAGAAATGGACTTATACTTTGAGTATGATTTACTGCCCCCATATCCGACATAAACTGGCATTCTCCTGTTGCTTAAATATGATCTTATAAATCTATTGGCAACACCACGAATACCATAACACTCTAGCTTTTGAAGCAGTAACTCAGGATCAATCAGATCAAATGCCTTACTTAAATCAAAATAGATACCAGACAGCAATTGCCCCTTATCAATCTGTTCCAGAATATAATTTAGTGACTGAAATATTGCAGTGATCGTTGAATGATCTGGAAGGAAACCATGTTGCCTACTGTAAAATAATTTGTTATTTACAAAATAATCCAAAACTCGAATATAAACAATTCTCTCAAACACCTTAGAAAAAATGGGTAAAATTGATATGGGCCTATAATTATTAATATCATTGGAGTTGCCTTTTTTATAAACCGGTATGACTTTGGCAATCTTAAGTTTATCCGGAAAAACACCACTTTCTATACAATTATTTATAACCATGCACATGGGAATACTAATATATTTTGAAACATGTCTAAGTATAGTTATTGGAATTTCGTCTACTCTAGTTGAGTACTTCGTTGGCAACATATTGATAATCCTACTTACCTCATCAGGTGTTGTAGGTCTTAAGAAAAACGAATAAGGCACTGGCTGAATATTAAAATTCATACTGTTATTACCAAGAATATAATCTAAATCAAATTGATTTGCAAATAAATAAGCAAGTACCTCTGTATCTTTAATTATTAAATCATCTTTTAAAATTTCAATATCGTTAGACTTTTTATCATTAAGAGAGTTTTTAAGCAGCCGCCAAGTTGATTTTGTTATATTGCTAGAATTTGTAATATTATTATCATTATAGCTTTGTTTAAATTTGCGAATGTAGCCTTTATAGCTTTTCCTTTCAGTCTTATAGTGGACTAAAATATTTATGTCATTAGTTCTTTTATAAAGTGCCTACATGTCCCTCAAATACATTGACCACTCTTTTATTTCATCAGACACCCAACCTTGTTCTGCATTCATTTTAACTCTGGTATTTTTCACTGGAATATGAATGTTAAAATAATAATTGAAAATATTATAAAACACATCAAACATCTCCTCACAATTATGAGTCTCATTTACATTAAACCAGCTCTCATTCTCAACTGCAGTTTTAAAACTATTTACATTTTCTTCACTAAAATTTCTTTTATTACATGTTAAATTCTGATATTGTTTTTTTAACTTGTGAACATTTAAAATTAAGGCATAGTGATCAGATATGTCAGACTTTATTATCTCACTTGAGTACTCATCACATGCTAAATTAGAAAAAATATTGTCTAGTTGGCTACTTGTATTATTTGTGACTCTGGTTAATCCAGTAACATTTTTTTTCAAATTGTACATAGAGAAAAGGTTGATTATATCTACAACATCTTTCTCGTTTATCAAACTTTATATTAAAATCGCCACACACAAATAAAATTTTGTTTCTACCATAAACTTCATTCAATAATCCATACATTTTTTCCAAAAATACAGTCATATTTCCATTCGGAGATCGATATAAAGAAATAACAACACCAACACTTTCACTAACATTAACCTCAGCACAGCAAAATTCACAGTCAACATCCACACCCACTACACTTGTTTCAACAGTTCGAATCATTACCCCAGACTCCGCAAAGATGGAAGTACCTCCTCCCTTGCATGTATTTCTACAAAAACTGCTAATTAATGTGTATTTATTTAGTGCTCGTTAAAACACAATATGGTTGGTTTTGTTTCATACAAAAATATGTATATATGTATGATGATGAAAGTCGATCTCCCTGTTATTGTGGAACATTTTATTTTTACATTGTCACCATCCTTCTGTAGAAAATAATAGCATCTTCAGAGGTCAGCAACAGTGAATAAGTATATACATCATTATTTTTTTGGAGCACACAAGTAAAAAAAAGTATTTAAGTTTGATAGTGCTATCTATGCGTTGGAATAAAATCTAAACATCCTATTTTTATGGTATGAGAAAATGACTGAGTGAACGTAAAATTTCTCTTCATTTTTGTAAAATATTTTTTATGGATATTTCCGTAAGGCGTAAGTATTTCTAATTATTATTGTTTTCAAGGGCCGAGGACGAACATAAATTCCCAAGTTAAGAATTGTTATTCAAAAAGTTCTAGAAACCACTCTTACTCAAGTTTTAAGTTTTTTTTACTGAAAAAAAAAACGAACAAAAAAAACAGTGTCTTATGCAGTTAGTACCTAGTCTGAATTTGAATTTTGGACCATGCGATAGAAAATTAATTTGAGTGGGGGCTAAATCCTCTATTAGAGAATAAATCAATAGAATGTGCCAAAAAATGGTTTATTTTAGCTCGTATCTATAAAATAAATGATTTTCCCAAAAACAAAAGATATTTACCTGGAAAAAAATTCTGCTAGAACATCAAATCAAATTAAATGACTAGAAATTTACATAAGCCACATAACATCTAGCATAAAGCACACACATTTCATAAACTTTGGTTTTCCAGTAGGTGTGCAAAGAAATTAAATTGCTGAAAAAAAAATACTACTATTGATTTATTCTCTAATAAAGGATTTAGTCTCCATTCAAATTAATTTTCTTTTTCAGGGTCCCAAATTTAAATTAAAATTAGGTACTATCTTAATATTAAAATTTAAATGTGCCTCTCGAGAAAACGCAAAAGACCATAATAATATTCAAACAATTTCGATAATCTTTCAATAGATGTCTTCTCCAAGGAATGAGCCACCTTCCTATTCCTCCCTCTCTTGTGAAAATGATGAGCGCTGCAACTAAGGTGGATGTATAATTGTTAATTTTTTGTTAAAAATTCAAAATGGCGACCTAGTGAAAGGTTAAAAAATTATTACTAAAAAATTACCTCAAATTTTGCACAAAAGTCATGTATTACGCAGAAAAGAATTGGTAAAATTTTGGAAAAAATCCAAGATGACGAAACAAAATGGCGGCTTAATAGAGTGTTAAAAAATAGGCTGAAAAACTATTTTTTAGATTGATTTTCAAATTTTGTGCAAGAATTTAGTGTGACAGAGATGAACCGAAATGTGGTACAAATTCAAGATGGCGGCCAAATAAAATTTTTCCAATCGCCCTCCCTAGATGCCAAAAAAATATGTTTTCGCAGCATAGCTAAAAATCTACTCGCCCAATTGACATCAAATTCAAAGGTCATATGGGGATGACCTGGTAACATTTTGGTAAAAATCCAATGGGGCAGAACACGGAACAAAATAACGGCCTAGTGAAAAAATCAAGTATTACATTAAAATGAACTGTTAACATTCTGGTACGAGTTCAAGACGGCCGGCGAAACAAAATAGCGGTTTAATAAAATATTTAAATAATCAGCATGAAATAAATACTTATTACATTGATTTCAAATTTTGTGCAAGAATTGTCATACTGGTAAACTTGTGGTAGGAATTCAAAATGGCGGAATAAAATTACCGTTAAATAAACGGTTTAAAGATGAACGTAAAAAAGCCTCTTATTTAATTATATTTTTGCACGCAAATTAGATAACTAACCCTTAAGAAAATGATATGCACTTTACTACTAAATTTTGAAGCTTGTACCTATAACCAACTGAAATGATTAGAAACATCATTTTGCTGTAACATGGTATGGAGACAGAATTAGCGCAATGCATTTGCCTGCGGTAGCTGCATTGTTTTGGGAGGTAAAGCAAAATATAATTAAATTGATTAATATAGTGTAAAAAATAATTTCACAGATCCCATAAATATTTCATAACTGTATTAAGGAGAATATTATAGATCAGGGATGGCGAATCTGTGGCACTCAAGCCACACAGGCGGCTCCCGAAAAGAATTAGCTGATTGACACTTGCAAAATTAATATTTTTTTAAACAATTTTTTCGCTCTTCTAGAACTAGCTATATTTCTGGTATCTAATTTAGCCCGAACTGTATAAATTTAAGACTAATAGGGGATATTTTGTACCTTTAGTTATTGCACAGTGTATTTATTGTTATTGATGAAAAGCAAGGGCATAAGATTTAGTTTTGGATAATTTCGCAGGGCTTAGTTTTGAACTGGTACTTCTAAACTATTAATTAAAATAAACTATGGGATATTTGGGAAGATGTATTGATTTATGCTTATGTACAAGGTGTTCCCCTGAAAAGTAACATATTCGAAGTGCGGTTTTCACCAATTTACTTAAGAATTTTAGATTTTAAATTTAATTTATAAACCTCTTGCTTTGAAACGAATTAGATACTACTATAACATAATTACCAAGTGTACATAAAAAAGGTGGTGTTCAAATATATCTTTATCGATTTCTGAAATGTTTAGCCAAATTAAAAAAAAACATTTTTAATAATCATAATGTAGCAACAATATCAATAACAGTACCCAGGCGCAAATATTGTAGAGTATACCTACAAAAAATCCGCCTATTCTGAAAAGTCATTTTGTTATAGACGAAAAAATTTTAAAATACAGGCACTTTGGAGAGGATCAAGTGAAGTGACAACGAAGCAGATGTGCTGTTAAACGAAGTTTAAGCTATAATGGAAATTTTAGGTACTAATAATTATAAAATATCTATTAAAAAAATGTCTAGCGCAGTGATTGACGTCAAAAAGCAAAGCCCTTGTTTATAGATAATTAACCTTAAAATATACAACGAATTGTATTGACTTGATTTTTGACAGTTTGGCAGCTGTCAATTCTTAATTTAAAAACAAGTTTATCCAAAATACTGTGTAGTACGCAAAATCCTAAATATAGTCGAATGCATCGTGCGGGTCCAAAGGTCACCAACATTATGAATCAAATCAGAAAATACAGTGAATACCAAAATGTTGTGTGATTCTTTTATCGAGCTATTAAATATCTATGGGCTATTTACAAATATACAGGGAGTAAGAAAATATTTTTTTTTAATATATTACGCAATATTATTAAGATAGCCACTTAATATTATTTTATATATTAAATGCCGAGGGACTAAAAAAAATTAAAATGTATTTGGTTGGCAAAAACAAAAATACACAAAATGGCAAGCGCCTTAATAAAGTCGAAAGGCGGTTCAAATCAGTGGAACAATCAGATATGTTCTGTTTATACAGCCACTTAATGAAAGTGAGATTTTTTTATCAATCACCAAAAATTATGAGCCCCGCTTGACCTAAAAATCTAACCACTTATACAGTGTCATTTATTTAAATGCGGGCCACCCCTGTGCAAAGAAAACTTGTTTTTTTTTTTGTATTGTGATAACAAAACCATTTTATTTTGCAAAAATATTATACACTTTTGTTAAAAACACAAAATAATTAGTTATTACTTCCCTCGTGAGATTTTTTCAGATCTTTACGTTTAAGAGTCCCTAGATGTCGGAAAACATGTTTTCTCAATTTCGTCTGTCCGTCAGTCTGTCTGTTCGCGGCACAGCTAAAAAAGTGCTTATCCCATTTCTTTAAATTTTTGTCTAAAATTAAGGGCCATGCATCCAAAAAAATACAGGCTATATATATATATATATATATATATATATATATATATATATATATATATATATATATATATATATATATATATATATATATATATATATATATATATATATATATATATATATATATATATATATATATATATATATATATATATATATATATATATATATATATATATATATATATATATATATATATATATATATATATATATATATATATATATATATATATATATATATATATATATATATATATATATATATATATATATATATATATATATATATATATATATATATATACAGTAGAACTTCGACAATCCGGACACATATCGGAACAGCTACCGCCGAATTAGTGCGGTATCCGGATTACTGGAGTTTTTTTTTGATTGCGTTATTGTTTCTTGTTTTTATGATTTCCAATCTAAACTCAAAATATAAAGACATGTTTATTTAAAAAAAACTAACCCTTTACAAAACATTAAAGAAAAACAGATAATTGTACCTAGATATATGTATATGTATGCATAAAATAACTTAAAATAACACAAACTCTGAAAATATGTAACAAAATGTGCATATATATATATGTATTATGTCAATATGTACCTTAATATGCATTAAATATTTACATAAAAAAGCGAAGAATATTAATAAATATTTAATTGGAAGGTTTTTTAAAAAATGAATCGATTTTTGTCTGCACACTTTTGGATTTTGCTGCCGTAACAGCCTTCTCTTTTAATCCTTTTAAAAGCAAAATATCTTGGGTAGAAACATCGTTTTCCTCGGCCCACTGAATACTATGTGATAAGGCTTTTACAGCATCGCTATGCTTCATTTTCAACACAACATTGTCATCCTCTGTTTCACTTAATTCGCTGTGACTTGTTTCTTTGCTTTCCAATACTTCATTGATAAGTTCCTCTTCAGTTAAGCCGGAGACAAATTCTTTTTCTCCTGCCGCCCAACTGACAATTTCTTCCTCACTTAATTTATTTTCTGGGTCTATAATCTGCAAGGAGTCTGAAATACTAGCGATATCTGCAATGCTTAACGGACAAAGCCTTTTTCGAAGTTCTGCGAGCGAAATGCTTTCTTCTTCAAGTTCCTCTGCATTAATAACCTCTTCCTTGCTTGGCCACAGACCTGTCCAACTTTTTCTGATGTTTTTTTCAGAGATGCCTTTCCAGGCTATATCTAAATTACAAAGCGCATCTTTTAAATTGTATTGCTTTAAAACTTTTGTTACATCTCCGTCTTCCATGGAGATTAAATGATCTAGCAAGCGTTTTCTGTATGCGACTTTTATGTTTTGAATTAAATTTTGATCCATTGGTTGCAAAATAGCAGTACAATTGGGTAAAACGTAACTCTGAGGTCAGGATCAAAATTTATATCTTCCTCAAGTGGATGAGAGGGAGCGTTGTCTACCAATAACAAGGCCTTATGAGGTCTGTTATTTTCAGTTAAAAACGTTTTAACTTTGGGTATAAAGCACGTTTTAAACCATTCCATGAATAAGTTTTTTGTCATCCATCCTTTGGTGGTTGCCTTGTAAAGCACTGGCAATATGCAGTTTTTTAATGCTCTTGGATGTACAGCTTTTCCAAGAACTAAGAGTGGTAGCTTATGTTTCCCCGAAGCATTGGAACAAGGCATAAATGTTACACGCTCCTTGGATATTTTTCGACCTGGCGCCGATTTTTCCTGCCTGTGAACCCAGGTGCTATCAGGTAAAGCTCTCCAAAAGGCCGCTGATTCATCAGCATTTTAAACCTGGTCTCTACTTAACCCCATCTCCTGTACTAGACATCGAAATTTTTCTTGGAATGGTGATACTGCACTTACATCACTAGAAAGTTTTTCACCACTAACCTTTAAAAATCGTATTCCATGTCTGTTCTTAAATTTGTCAAGCCAACCAGCACTCGCCAAAAAATCTTTTTTCCCAGTGATTTTTTCATAAAAATATTTTGCCTTAGCTTGTAGTATTCCTGAGGAAACTGGCACATGAGCATTGCGTTGTTGTAAAAACCAATTATATAAGGCAATCTCAACTTCAGGATTTTCAGCTTTCTTCATAACCTTTCTCTTTCCTGAAAAAGGATAAGTGAGTATCAGCCACATTGTAAACATTAAAGATAAAACCAACATCAGTTACAACACAATGGCATTATGTTGTTAGTTTCATGTCTACGTACCTGGTCCTTGGTATGATTTGGCCACAAAACTCCTTATTTTAAGTTTGTTCTTTTTAATATCCGAGATAGTGGATTTTGGAACACCATATGTATCAGAAATGTTACGTATGCTTCCCCCCTTGTCAATGACATCCAGTATCTTACATTTTTCAGCAAGGGTCAACGTTTTATGAGGCCGTTTGTTTGGCGCCATTTTTTTAGCAATTTACGACACCCCCGTACAATTACAAAGAAAGACTGAATCTAATCGACCGCGCAGAGTCGTTGAATTGTCGCCAAACGCGACTGGTTTTAACTAGTTTTATTCAGAAAAATGCGGAATTTATTTGCATTTGCACTTAATTGGAATTGGTGTCCGGAATAAAGAGGTAAAAATATCAAATTGTCCGGTTGATAAGAGGCGCCGAACTACTGGAGTGTCCGATATGGCGCGTGTCCGAACTAACGAAGTTCTACTGTATATACATATTTATATATATATATATATATATATATATATATATATATATATATATATATATATATATATATATATATATATATATATATTTATATATATATATATATATATATATATATATATATATATATATATATTTTTTTTTTGCTTTGTGTTCTTTGACCTTTTTTTTCAATATATATTTATCCTAATTTTTCTTGGTTTGAGGTCATACATTAACAACAAAATTAGTACATATTTTTAAACATATATTTCGTTTCTAAGGTGACGTTTCGACCATAGTTTTGGTCTTTTTCAAACCTAAAATTTGTTTAGCACTATTTTTTTTAAGTTTATAAAGTATTAAAAATTTAGGACTTACCATAGAACGTAAAATAGTTGACTAAAAAGTATACATAATCCACATATCTGACATATACTACACATATTTAATTTACATTTTACAAATATTGTGGACGTTTATTACAGACAAATTACAAGCGACTGATAACACTGTTATAGTAAAGATATATACAATTTATTTAGGTTGTTTTTGTCATTTATGGCGTTTTTGTTTTTTTGAATTTCAGCCATCTCAAAAAATTCTCTTTTTTTCAACTGAGGTTCGGATTTTAATACTTTCACTTGTTCGTAGTTGAAAGTATGTTTTTTGGACATCTCATGGTGTGTTAATGCGGTGCTGTTCTTTTTATCATATTTGTGACTTTTCAGTCTATTTTCTAAGTATTGGCTTGTTTGTCCAATATAAACACCGTTACAATTATTGCAAGGGATCTGATAGACTATATTGCTTTTTTTATTAATTGGCGTTTTCGATTTTAAGTTGCTGAAGTTCTTTGATAATAAGTTATAGGCTTTGTGACTTGTCGTGATGTTATATTTTTTAAAAAGGTTTTGAAATTGCTGGGATAAACCATTTATGAAAGGCATAGAAATGTATTTTGTTTTATGTAGATTTGATCTAATAATGGCATTTTCAGAATTATAATATTTATGTATTCTGCTTTTGAATAATTTATTTACTAATTTTTTAGGGTATTGATTTAGAGTTAATGCTGCTTTAGCCTTTTTAATTGCTCGTTCTCTGAATTCAGAGTCGGACAGCTTAATTGCCCGATCTGCCAGACCAATTATTACAGATTTTTTTTGAGACATTGGGTGACAGGAGCTGAAATTTAGGTATCGAGAGGACCAAGTTTGTTTTGTGTACAATAATTGTAACGGTGTTTATATTGGACAAACAAGCCAATACTTAGAAAATAGACTGAAAAGTCACAAATATGATAAAAAGAACAGCACCGCATTAACACACCATGAGATGTCCAAAAAACATACTTTCAACTACGAACAAGTGAAAGTATTAAAATCCGAACCTCAGTTGAAAAAAAGAGAATTTTTTGAGATGGCTGAAATTCAAAAAAACAAAAACGCCATAAATGACAAAAAAGACATAAACAACCTAAATAAATTGTATATATCTTTACTATAACAGTGTTCGCTCAGTCGCTTGTAATTTGTCTGTAATAAACGTCCACAATATTTGTAAAATGTAAATTAAATATGTGTAGTATATGTCAGATATGTGGATTATGTATACTTTTTAGTCAACTATTTTACGTTCTATGGTAAGTCCTAAATTTTTAATACTTTATAAACTTAAAAAAAATAGTGCTAAACAAATTTTAGGTTTGAAAAAGACCAAAACTATGGTCGAAACGTCACCTTAGAAACGAAATATATGTTTAAAAATATGTACTAATTTTGTTGTTAATGTATTGACCTCAAACCAAGAAAAATTAGGATAAATATATATTGAAAAAAAAGGTCAAAGAACACAAAGCAAAAAAAAAATATATAAGTATGGGTGAAGAAGTACTAAACTATAGAACAATTGAAAGCACATATGGACGCCATATTGTGAACGAAATGAAAGAATATGAAAACATCTCTCGAAAAATTGCCAACCAAAAGAATAGAAGAGTGTTTTTATTGAGATGTAAAACAGAAAACTTACAACCAACCTTTCTTAATCTTAAAATGTCTCATATAAAATTCGAAAATGTAAACCTTGAACGTAAATATAACCAGTTTGTCTTACCAAAATTTATTTTAAGTACATTAAATTTATTAATTACAGAAACAACTTTAAACATAACAAATTTACGAAATAAATTCAAGCATCTCGAAAATCGCCTTATGGAAAATATACCAAATACAATTTTCATTAAATTTAAAATCCGCAATATACAAAAAACTGAAAAACTTTTCCAAGAAATAAAACAAAACAATAAAAATAAACTAGACCACCTAATTTCAAAGCAAAAAGCTCCCCCTCAACAAAAAACAACATCAATGTGGGTAGAAAACCTAACAGATCAAAATATTCCAGATTAAGCTATGGAAATTTTAAGCTTAGGACCTAATTTTGCAACGGAATTAAATAATGATAGACTTTTGCCAACTACCGATATACTATGTAACATTGAAAACGGTATAAATCATTTGAGAGGTGGAGAGAAAGACGAAATTAGAGCAAAATCTTGTAATATATTAACAAATTTTAAAACTAAACTGAAAAATCAAACAAACAAAAATAAAAAACACTCAATAAACTTAACAAAAACTAAAAGTTTTTTAAAAAATAACCCTTCTATAAAGGTTCTAAAAGCCGATAAAACAAACAAAACAGTGTTAATGAGTTCTGCTAACTACAACATAAAAATGAATGAAATATTAAATGACACTAAAACATATAAAAAAATTAAACAAGATCCCACAAACCAGTATCAAAAAAGAAATAATGAATTAGTTAACTCTTGGGAAAAAAATCTTTTTATATCACCCGACACTGCTAAAAAACTAAAAATCCGCAATAGTGTGCCACCCAAAATTTACGGATTGCCTAAACTACATAAAGAAAATATCCCATTACGGCCAATTGTCTCATGCATTCAATCCCCGTTTACACCACTATCAAATTTTTTAAAAAAAATCTTAAAAAATATTGTACATAAAAATAATTACTATATCAAAGACTCCTATCAATTTAAAGAAAAATTAAAACAGTTAGAAATTCCGGAAAATTACCAACTGATATCGCTTGATGTTGTTTCCCTGTATACCAGCGTTCCAATCTCATTGGCTACCAGAATAATTAAAAAGAAATGGTCTGAAATAAAAAAATACACAGATATTCCTCAAGATGAATTTCTTAAAGCAGTAGAATTAACACTAAATTCTACATATTTCATATACGAAAATCAGTTATATAAACAAATAGAAGGTTGTGCTATGGGAGCATCTATATCAAGCGTCGTTGCCCAAATAGTTATGGAAGATTTAGAGGAGACTGTTCTAAGTAATGTGGAATTTAATATACCATTTTTTTATCGTTATGTCGATGATTGTATTACTGCAATCCCATCTGGCCAAACAGAAATTATTTTAAAGCAATTTAATCAATACCATAAAAGACTACAATTTACAATTGAAAGCGAAGAGAACAACAAAATCAATTTTTTAGACTTAACATTACATCATATAGGAAATAAAATTAAAACGGAATGGTACACAAAACAAACTTGGTCCTCTCGATACCTAAATTTCAGCTCCTGTCACCCAATGTCTCAAAAAAAATCTGTAATTATTGGTCTGGCAGATCGGGCAATTAAGCTGTCCGACTCTGAATTCAGAGAACGAGCAATTAAAAAGGCTAAAGCAGCATTAACTCTAAATCAATACCCTAAAAAATTAGTAAATAAATTATTCAAAAGCAGAATACATAAATATTATAATTCTGAAAATGCCATTATTACATCAAATCTACCTAAAACAAAATACATTTCTCTGCCTTTCATAAATGGTTTATCCCAGCAATTTCAAAACCTTTTTAAAAAATATAACATCACGACAAGTCACAAAGCCTATAACTTATTATCAAAGAACTTCAGCAACTTAAAATCGAAAACGCCAATTAATAAAAAAAGCAATATAGTCTATCAGATCCCTTGCAATAATTGTAACGGTGTTTATATTGGACAAACAAGCCAATACTTAGAAAATAGACTGAAAAGTCACAAATATGATAAAAAGAACAGCACCGCATTAACACACCATGAGATGTCCAAAAAACATACTTTCAACTACGAACAAGTGAAAGTATTAAAATCCGAACCTCAGTTGAAAAAAAGAGAATTTTTTGAGATGGCTGAAATTCAAAAAAACAAAAACGCCATAAATGACAAAAAAGACATAAACAACCTAAATAAATTGTATATATCTTTACTATAACAGTGTTCGCTCAGTCGCTTGTAATTTGTCTGTAATAAACGTCCACAATATTTGTAAAATGTAAATTAAATATGTGTAGTATATGTCAGATATGTGGATTATGTATACTTTTTAGTCAACTATTTTACGTTCTATGGTAAGTCCTAAATTTTTAATACTTTATAAACTTAAAAAAAATAGTGCTAAACAAATTATGGTCGAAACGTCACCTTAGAAACGAAATATATGTTTAAAAATATGTACTAATTTTGTTGTTAATGTATTGACCTCAAACCAAGAAAAATTAGGATAAATATATATATATATATATATATATATATATATATATATATATATATATATATATATATATTTATATATATATATATATATATATATATATATATATATATATATATATATATATATATATATATATATAGCCTGTATTTTCCGTTAGCCCCGAGTTTCTGGTAAAGCGATTTTACCGATTTTTATTTATCAAATTTTGTTTTATAATTAATAAAAAAATGTACGTATTTTAAACACGCTTTAAAATTGGAACAAGTATTCTATAATTATTTATTGCCTACAAAATTACAAATGTACTGAAAAAGTAAGCAAAAAAATGGTGTCAAATCTAATAAATTTTAAATTAAAATTCACTGGCAAATATCCATGAGCCAGTGGCAAAAGCTCTGAGAATCAATTCTCTGCACAGTCCTCATACCGATTCCCAGAGCTTTTGCTACTGTCTCCTGGATATTTGCTGGTGAATTTTCATTTTCGTAATATTTTATTAGATTTAATACCATTTTTTTCGCTAGTGGATACAAAAAACCCGAAAATTGTTTTCTATTACTCATTTTGTCACTGACTTGTCAATCTGACTTTGAAGTGACATCGCTCAAAGATTTTTGCAACTGCTGGTATTTATATGTTTATCCTCTTTTTTCATATGAAAATATCATAGGTCTATCTAATTCATCTTCCGGATTTTATGCGGAGGATATGATTACACGTAATAAAAGAAAAACAAACTTAAAAAGTTTGTCGTTGATAAATCGAATGACTCGCACGATAACACTGCTTTTGACTATAGATACCTTTTAAAATACCGTTCTAATGTTGGACTAAAAATTAGCTTTGACAAAAATCTGTCAAATATTTTTAACAGAAAAACTTAAAATTTATTTTAGGGAGCTGTTTCACTTCCTTAGAATGATGACCATAATAGAAAAAATTGCCTTTGCATGCAAAAAAAAAAGAAAATAAGTTGTTTTACCGTTTTTTTAAGAGTTATTCGTTATGGATATAAGCTATTTGTATGTTTGGGAACTCTTGTATTCCCAAGGGCAAACTTGTAAAGTGTAGAAAAAATATGTACAAAAAAAATAGAAGAAACAGAATGTGTTTCCCCGTTTATTAGAAATAATAAACGCCTTAAAATATATTTTTTTCGTTTTCAGGTTTCATCCTACTAAGCTACCCAGTTAGTGGAAAAAAATGTTTAAATGTACAAAATGATTAAATCTTTTTTCGGTAACCGAGGGATTCAACAGCAGTTTTAAATTATTTTTTGACTACTGAGTATATGAACGCGCCTCTTTTTATAATTTCTAAAGATGTTGCGGGCTGTTATGTATATTCTGACTGATAAACATCATCAGTGACCATTAAACAGTCACAATTCATTTTAAATTTGTACCAAAAATAGTCTGGGTCAAAATCTCGCGGTATTTTGGGTAGTAATGGACGTAGATCTTCGATATCTTTAACGTAAGTTCATATTGTCAGAACGCACAAACAGATAACATAATGCCTCCAAAGTTACTCCATTTTGTACCCCCTTTTTATTTTTAAAAGCGACATTCCCCGCTCCGATGTTGCCCGTTAACAACTTGTCCAAGATTTTTGGACGGGGAATCCGAAAAATGTCGCACCTCGAAAAATTAACCATAACGACCTGAATTTTGAATCATCGGGATATCAAAAAATAAAAGCCCTTATAGGACGCCGCTGCTAAGTTATTTTAGACCATCGAAATTTCGTTTTTACCCAACGACGCGCCCATTTAACCTCTACGATTGACCTTCGGGCTCACTTCTTTCCAGACGCCGTATCGGTTCTTGTTAACAAACAATTTCCTAATGCGCAAATAATGTCAGACAAAGCACCATTTCACCTGAGCAGAAACAATAAACATAATTGCTGCATATAACCGATAACTTGCTTGCAGAATTTTTATTTATGTAAGGACGTAGCCGACGGAAGCATCTGACAAATGGCCTCTATGAAACGTACACTACAGAATGCTCAACATTCCAAATGGTACGAATTCGCAAATAACCTCAATTAAAGTTACAAGTCAAATAACCCTGAGTCAGTTAAATAAAAAAAATACACAATAATAAACATTCGAGTTACAGAAGTAATATTGTAAGCTAGTGGACTATGATTTTTGAAATAAATCGATCGATTACTGCTATAAAACTTTGATTTATTCGCTACTGATTTTTTATAACATATATAATATTAATACGCTTGAGACTGACTGACTAACTTCTTCCTTCCCTTTCGCAGCGTTCTTCCTCGGTCATAAAAGTTCGATGGTGGTGTGGAGTGCAAAACTATTAAGCTACGTTTACACTAAAGTTGCAGCCAACATAACCGGCGGCCCTTGAAAACTACAGTCTTTCAAGAACACCAAGGGTAAACTGAACTTTTCTACTGATCTTGAGGAAGTAAACACAGTTTCTGCACTGGAGGCTTTATTATACCACTGGAAGTTTTTATTGATACAACTCGCACCAGATTGTCGTCACCAGTATAGGTTTTTGTTACTCGCCCAATTTGCCAGAACAAGGGGGGAAGGTTGTCTTCCATTACTAACACTAAAGATCCAATCACCAGAGATTCTTGAGCAACTTCCTTCCATTTAGGACGATTCTGAAGACTTAACAGATAGTCCTTGGACCATCTTTGCCAGAATACTTGAAACATCTGCTGAAGTGCCTGGTATTGGTTTAATCGATTTGGTGGTAGGTCGGTGAGATCATGTTGAGGTATGGATAATAAAGGTGTCCCAATCAAAAAATGACCGGGGGTTAAGCAGGAGTTATCTGATGGATCCTCCGAAAGAGGAGTTATAGGGGCAGAATTTATTGCTGGCTCTATTTGTGCAAATAGAGTGCAAAGCCTTTCAAACGTTAAATGATTTTTTCCAATTACACGAGTTAAGTGATATTTAGCCCGATTGACAGCTGCTTCCCAGAGACCTCCATGATGGGGAGCCCGAGGTGGGATAAAATTCCAAGTTATTGAATTTTTTAACAAAAAGTCTAAAATACTGAGTCAATAATTGATTTCAACTCATTGCATGCACCAGTAAAATTTGTTCCGTTGTCACTATAAATAATCTTGCATAGACCTCGGCGTGATACAAATCTTTTTAAAGCATTAAGAAATTATTCACTACTTAGATCTCCAACTGCCTCCAAGTGTACAGCCTTGGTCGTAAAACATATGAATATGCATAAGTAAGCCTTGACGATTGCTCGATTTCTTAATTTGCCATCTTTTATAAAATATGGACCTGCAAGTCGACACCGGTAACATAAAAGGGTCGATATTGAGTTACACGATTAGCAGGTAAGTCACCCATTTTTTGAATTATGCGCTTAGGATTGACACGAAAACAGACTATACAATTTTTTAAAACACTGCGAATTGCCCGGCGGCCCTGAATAATCTAAAATTTCTCACGTATAGTACAAAGAATGGAATTGATTCCAGCATGTAAGTTTTTGAAATGTTCGTTTAAAATTAAAAGTTTAGTAAATCTATGTTTAGGGGATAGAATTATTTGATGTTTGGCTTCAAATGGCAAATTTGATTTTCCAATGCGACCTCCTATGCGCAATAACCCATCAGGTCCCATTAACGGACTAAGAGATAGCAGTTTGGATTTTTGGTCTATGGGAATTGATTTTTGAAATGATTTAATCTCAAGAGGAAACATTTCTAACTGAGCTAGTTTTGTTAATCCGTTCATAGACTTATTAATTTCCTCAACTGTTAGTAACCGTTGCTTTTTAATAGATTTATTCCTACAATGTTCAACAAATTTGTAACAGTACGCAACAACACGCAATAAACGAAACAAAGAAGAAAAACGTTCAAAAATTGTAAAATCTATGTTTTCAGCTACAGTAATTAATGATGTATGGTTTTTGATTTCTGGAATTTCCGATAAGGAAATGTTCCGATTTTGATTTTGCCAAATATTATAATCTAAATTCTGTAACCAGTAAGGCCCTTTCCACCATAAAGGGTTATTTTGTAGCACGTCTACATTAACTCCGCGTGTAATTAAATCAGCGGGGTTCTCATTCGTGGCTACATGACACCACTGTGAAACGTTGCTAGTATTTTGAATACTAGAAACGCGATTTGCTACAAATATTTTAAGCTTACTTGGGGAAAGATGCAACCAACTTAAAACGATTGTACTGTCTGTCCAAAAATGAATCTTGTTGATGTTTAGCTTAAGAGAGCTCTCAACTTTTTCGCATAGATTGACTGCTAGTACTGCACTACATAATTCTAGCCGCGGAATTGAGATGGTTTTTAAAGGAGCTACACGTGACTTTGAGCAGAGAAGTTGGGTAAAACATGAGTTGTTATCTATTGATTTTAAATAAATACACGCTCCATAAGCAACCTGTGAAGCGTCGCAAAAACAGTGTAGTTCGATGTATTTCGCATCTTTAATTAATACATGCCGGTTTATCTGTAAATTATTGAGAAAAGGTAATTCATTTACTAATTTTAACCAAGATCTATTAATATCAGAAGGCAGAGCAGAATCCCACCCTTCTTTGCATTGAAAAGATCTCGAAATTGTACGAGAAGTACACACAACTATAAGAATAAAAATAGACACCTGATGTATCAGACAGAGAACATTAAAAAACCGATCCGTTTAACTGCCTGTTTAGCTGCAAAGTGCCGAGTGTGTATCGGTCAACAAATACGCTAGGCCTATAATTTGAATGGTGGTAGATTTCTAAAAATAGTTGATAGAAGGAACCCAAAATGAGATTAACTTCGGCAATATTCCACAGTCCATCCCTCCACTGACTAATTTTTGTAAAAACCAAAAAGTGCTTTCCTTCTACAAAACTCGAGGGTTTGCAGGCCGCAAAGAGCTCTAGTATTATACAACAGACCTTGACATGGAAAATGTATACGAGATATTGTGCAAATCTATTTCGAACTTTTTCGGTTCTGTGGATGGACTCCATATCGTAGAACAGTATTCTAAAACGTTCCGAGCCAATGAGTTATAAAGACACCCAATCGTAAGTCAATCACATACTTTGTAAGACGTTTTATAAAGCACAGTAATTTAAAGCCCTTAAGTGCAATACTATCAATATGCAGATTAAAAGATTAGATATTCATCAAATGAATGCAGAATACCATCTTTGGAGCTAACTACATCGATTTATTAGATCTAACGACTTTGGATTTCTTTCTGTGTGGTTTGGTAAAGAAAGGTCGAAGAACCAATAATTAACATAAATGTTATATACTTACTTCCCCAAGAAATGATGTTCCAACATGCATATAGAAATTTCCTCTTTATATTGTCGAAATGTGTGGAAGTTAATGGAGATCACGTACAACAATTATTGTTACAGGTAGGGTTTACAGCAATTACTGTTATAGTTAGGCCTTGTTTGTTTTATGTCAAATATCACGAAAATAAAACTTTTCAAAAAGGAGAATTTTAAGGTTTTCGAAAGTCATAAGAATTAATGTATATGGTGTTCCGGCAATTTATTCCCAAAACGTGTCAATTTTTCTGCAGTTCTAGGGAAAAATGAGAAAATTTAGCAACACTTCTAAGGAAGAAACGTTGGGCAAATCTAGGTGAAAACGGCACTTTGATATCACTTTTCGTTTTTAAGCTATTAAGTCACAGAATGTGTTACCTTTCAGTGGGACACCCTGCAAAATAAATAATTGTGAACCAGTGGCGGCTATTCAGGTGAAGTAAGTGAAGTGCTACTTCACCAGGAAAAATAAACATAAATTTTAGTTTTTACATTCATTTATTCACGTAATTGGTAAAAAAATAAACTGTACATCTGGAATAAATATTTTACTTTCAATCTAACTTTATTATAACAACTATAACAGTGGCGCAAACCGCTTTGACTTTGCTGGAGGTGCTATGTTTAGTTTACGATTTTACTACTATGTTGCCATGAGAACACGTATCCGACGACGTCGAGCCCAGCGCCATACAACGCTCTCGGTGAATTGCAGGCGCAGTACACTACACCCACGTGTCGTTCAGTTTGCGGTGGTTGTTTACTTTTATTTTCGCGGATTTCGCTGCAACCGTTGAGTTCCTTTGCAGTTAACTTGACCGTTTTGTGTTATATTTATTTATGGTGTTGTTACAACTTCAAATTCGAAGATAGTAAATGTGATTGTTCAAGATTGGAATAAATTAAAAGACGTCTTTGAATTTATTACAAACTGTGACAAATCTGATGTAAAATCAATCAGCTTTGCGAAAGGATTTTTAGGCGAGATGAACGATTTTGAATTCACGTTTCTGGCATTAGTATTTATTGACATTTTCTCAACCACGGACATACTGTTTGACGTTCTTCAAAAAAAATCGGTTTACATTCATTTTTGCATACCCAATATAAAACGCTGTCGTGATGCGCTCTGTAAAAAAATAAATGAACATTTTTTTAATACCATGTTTGATAAAGCAAATTCTATTAATTAATAAAAATAAATCATTACAAACGTGAGCTTGCTAAGCTTTCACCTGAAGAAATTAAAGCTAAGTATAGAACCCTTTTTTACGAAATATTGGACCATATTTTAATGGAAATGACACTAAGATTTCAAGATTGTGAAAAACTTACATTTTCATGTTTGGTAGGTTCTGCTAAATTTTCCGAATATAGTTTAAATTTTCCGACTGGCCCGTTTGCATTACAGTTATATGGGGAAATATTTTCAACGACAAGTCAACGACTTAAAAATGAGCTTGGCCTTATTTTTGCCAATGAGAGTAATTGGAATATATCGCTGCAAGAGCAAGTGATAAAAATAAATATATTTTTACGGAAGCATATAAATGGTTTTACCTTATGTTGACAATACTGTCGACAAGTGTTTCAGTGGAAAGAAGTTTTTCTTGCTTCAAATGGGTAAAAACCTATTTAAAGAGATACAATATCTCAAGAAAGACTTACTTCTCTTGGCAATATTTCAATTCAAAAGGAATTTCTGGAGGAGATTAGGGCAGCTCATTCATTTTATGAGGATGTTATAAATAAATTTGCTGCTTTGAAGGATAGGAGAATTGATTTAGTATACAAAATTTAGGTAAGTCGTAAAAAAATATTCTACCCCCTCCACATATAAAAAAATTCTGGAAAAAAAATTATTGCGATATTTTCTTGCTTCATTTGCACTTCACTTACTTTTCACCCGCGAGCCGCCACTGTTGTCAACGAGTGTTTTAGAACGTCGGAAAAACAATACAGCATTTTCCCTAATCGAAGATTAGAATGCTAGTTTTATTATTCAAAAGAGGTTTTAAATCATATACCCTGAAAAGCAAAATGGTATCACCTATTCTTCTTTTATTCAAATCCAAATCTACGCTAGAAAATGTATAAACAGAACCTATAAAAAACATATATTAACAAAAATTTACAACAGACTAGAATTTTTAACAATATATTTATGAGAATTCTTTCATTAACTGGGGGCCAATACCCATTCTGGATGCGATCTTAAGTTGAGACGCAGCAGCATCTCTCAGGGAGAACAAATGGACCATCTCCATTTCTGATCTGGCTAGAGCAATGGCTTTGTTAAACAAATCGATCGCTATAACTAAATTTCCCCTGAAATAAAAAAATAACATTACCTACTGACGATTTTATTCATTTTTAATGGTGTTTATTTAAATATTTAGGAAATATACACATTGAAAAAATATTCAATTTTCAGTGAATACTAGTTTTATCGTTTCTACTTCAACATGTTACATGATAGTGATTATATTTGCAACAAAGAAACATACCTTTGTACTTCAACAGTTCCCAAAGTTTCATATGCAAACTCGCACTTTTCATCAATACTAATAGCTTGTCTCATTAATTGGACTGCATTTTCTATTTCACCCTTCCATTGCAAAAGAAGTAAACCTCTGTGTACGTAAACTGAAGCGTTTGTGGGGTCAACTTTCATGGCCTTCTGGTACAACTCTTCTGCTTCCAGAAATTCCTGTCTTTCTGTCTGCACCTATAAAGTAATTATATCTGTTTTACAGTTAGCAAGCCTGTTATATGATAAGAAACTGTAACAATGAAGTTTAAAATTCAAAATTTAATTTGAAAACTTCACTAGTTGTCACTTGAGGGTTTGTAGGAATATATACAAAAATTCCTCACAAACTCATATAAGTAATTATTGTACAAAAGATGTAATACTTTCAAACTTAAATCAAAACATCTTTTTTAATTCTCAACTCTTAATTATTTATTACAGCACTTTAACTTAATTATGATAAAATTATTGAATTTTACTCAAAACAAAACAATAATTACCCAGCTTACTTAAAACTTTTAAGTTAGGAAAAACAAAATAGAGACAAAATTTTGAAAGACAGAGTTTTCACAGGTGGTTTTCAAAATGATGGCCATTTTCCCATATGCAAAACTGGCACATTTTCATTATTCTTCTAATAGCGTTCAAAAGAATCATAGACCTTCTTGACAAATTTCGGAAAGTTAAGGATTGCCGCACGAAGCTTTGCTACAGACTGTTATGGTGTTTTATATATTTTATTTTGCATGAAACCCCATAAGAAAAAATCTAAAATCGAAAGATCCGGAGATCGAGGGGGCCATATTACAGACCCGTGGTTTCCTACCTTGTTTTCCAACTGTCTGATATTAACTGGAATTGCACTATAATATTTAAAGCAGAAGTAATCAGTACCTCTTCTTGTCCGTACAAGTCTATGGAAAACTGGTATTATGTTATCTCTACCCCTTGTTTGATAATCATGAACATCAGCGTGGTATATAAAGCTTGACATATTTGCTCTGATGTATGTATATGGAGAGAAAGATAAGAATGTTCATCTCCCTGAACGAGCCCCTGCAACAATCACAATAACCCAATCTAGCCATCACCCGGACACATCTACGTTGAAGTCCAAAAATTTTATTTGCATGGAATGAGTGTCCCCAGTTGAGGACTTCATATAACATGTTTGATGAGAAATAACCATATGTTGCTAGCAGTGTGGACTGAGAGACATTGCGAGTAAGTGACCTAATGATTATTTTAGAGAGTTTGCCTGATAATGATACTATATAATCTTCCCAAGTAAGTTTAGGGTCCAGGATAACACCAAGAAACTTCACATTTGGATCTGTAGGTAAGATGGTATCAGAATTTCTGAGACTAAAATTCAAATGTTTTAGAAATATTGAGGCTTAGCTTATTGGCTAGAAACCATTTGTTAAGCTTATCCTGACTATCTTCATGGGTATCTACGACTGGATCAGTTGGTTTGTATGTCAAAATGTATGTGGTATCATCCGCAAATAGAATTAGATTAGATGTAGGTTTAAAATTGGCCAAATCGTTAACATAGATTAAGAACAGTAAAGACCCCAGAACGGACCCCTGGGGCACACCATGCTGTATCAATTTATCTGACGATGTATACTTTTTATATGATACAGATTGTGTTCTGTCAGAGAGGTATGATTTAATTAAAGAGATGCTCAGAACACTAAAGTTATAATAAGCCAGTTTGCGAAAAAGAATATCATGAGAGACACAATCAAACACTTTGGTTAGGTCATAGAAGGAAGCATAAGAGTCAGAGCCCTCCTCCATGCCATTAGTGACTAGTTCAATAAGATTATTTATAGCAAGAGTTGTTGACTTGTTTCTAAAACCGTACTGCCTCTGTAATAAGAGATTGTGCCTCTCAATTAAATTATATATTTGTTCTTTTAAAATTGATTCAAAAACTTTTGATACTATTGGTAGAAGGGAAATGGGACGATAGTTGCGGAACCTTGGTAAATTAGTATAACTGGCATTTTTAAGAGAATTTGAATGGCATTATAAAGTGCCAATGAAACATTTTTCATCCGTTGTAGAATAACTCAAAGATTTCTTAGTGCCGACGAGCTGTGGGACTTTCTTCAAAAATTCTATAAACTATGTATCTTCCAAAAATGAAGCACGAGACCCCAATCCCAAAGCGTCCTTGTTTTAACCTCTCAAAAATTCAATGGCGATTTTCTGCGGACCAGTGTATTATGGCGAGTCTGCCAGAAGATTCATCAGTATGGATGTTGTAAATACCATTGGCGACACAACATTCTGCGTTCGGCATCGCCGGTATGGGGAATTTATATGGGAGATATTTATATTTTTGGAAAATTCTTTGAGTATCAGACTTGGATATACCAGTTGCTTTCTCTATTTGCTAGCATGAAGATGAAATACATTACCTTTGTAAATATAATTTCGAAGATTTTTGAGGATTTTCATTAGATTGTATGAACCAAACCAGCATATACTTTTCGTAGACAGCGATTATTGCAAAAAAATTAAATATAGTATATAGTTAAATAGAAACAACCAAAATATTTCATTAATAATTAAAAACTAACAAAACCACAAAATTTTGGATATTTTGCTTTTTGTTCCAAATAAATTAGCCATAGCCTACTACTTGCTAACACAAAAGAAATTTTTTTTTAAATCTCAAATTTTGAGCTTGTTTTTTAAAATACCTGCATACATGTATGTATTTTTGAAAAGCCGACATTATTCCTAATAAATATAAATAATAATATACAGAGTGTACCATTTAAATAAATAATAAAGTAGGGTCCCATAACTTTTTGACTTGACCTCGTATACTTATTCTGAAAGCGGCACTGAATTCCACGAAAAGTCATATAAGGAATTGTTTTCGCCTTTTTGATCAAGTTATCAGATAGGTGGGATACGAGGGGTACCTGAAAATGCAACACTTTCAAAAACGCCCTGTATTTCAAAAACCAAAAGGGCTATGAAAATTGTGCTGGTGACATCTTTAATTTCACAAAGAGGTAGCATACTGTCGCGAAAACCGCAACCCTCTATCTTTGAAAATAAGAGAGATACCCCGCAAAAGTGCCGAAAATGGGATACACGGTACATAAAAAATACACAATAACTAAATGGCCATCGAATTTCAGCCTTTCTATCTCACATACTTTTATGTTATTAGACATTTTAAAAATAAAAAGCATCTATAATACATAAGAATTAAAAAAAAAACAGTATAGGGTGTCCAAATTTCGATGCTTTTTTGGGGTATCTCGGCTATTTAAAAAGATAGAGACTTGCGGTTTTCGCAACAACACTGTGCTCGATTTTGAAAATACTGCATTTGGGGCCCCCCCTCGTAGCTCGCTTACCGTTTGAGATATAAAAAAGGTAAAAAATGCTTATTATGCAGTTTTAAACTACTTATTACGCAGTTTTTTACGTAGAATCCAGTGGCGTATCCAGATTTTTTTATCACCTACCATTTTTGGGTTATTAACCAATATTATGTTATTTTTTAAATGGGATATTGGTTGATAGTTCGATAGGTTTTTTTTAGCTTTTCAAATATAAAATTTACATTCTTAAATATTTTTTTCTAAAATATCCCAGATAGCCATGAAAAACATTTGCTGTATCTGTTTCACTACCTAGATTACTTAGATAGACACCTTAAATTGGAGTTTCAATTAAGATTTTATACACTAAATTTTTAAGTAATATAAATATATTACCAAACATCAACAACAATTTTTTCAACATTTCAACCATTTAAATTTAACAATTTTGATATAACATTTCAACAATTTAATAATTTAAATTGAACAATTTTAACATAACAACTCAACAATTTAACAATTCAACATGCACTTTTTAAAATATAGCTTTAATAGCTTTAGCAAAACAAATACTTCATGGTTTAGTTTACTTCTTATTTATTAATTACAAGAATTGCTGAAAATGATTTCCGTTTTCTCTAACACATAATTCAGTCAGTTTTGAAATTCGATTAAGAACATTCAATAATATAATTTATCGCCCTTGTAAATCTCGAAATGCCGTTTCCGTAGCTTCGCGCAGTTCTTCCATTGTTCGGTGGCGGGTTTTATAGACCTTATCTTGTATATAGCCCCATACGAAAAAATCCAGCAGCGAAAGATAGGGAGACCGCGCTGGCTACCTTATTGGTCCATTAGTGGCTATCCACTTTTGAGGAAATTGATTTTCCAAAAACATGCGTACTAAATTAGAATTATGTGCAGATGCGCCATCTTGCTGAAAGAAGATATTATCTAAATGCGCCAGAGGAACGTTATCCAACAACTCCGGTATTACCTTGCAATATTTCTAGGTAACAAACCCTTGAGCGACCTTCTTCATACATTCGATAAACGAGTTGTGTGCCCAAAATGTAGCATGCAACACTAAAGCCAAATCGACCTTGTTGCTCCCGCTCAAATACTAAATGTTTATTTTCCTGATGCCAGTATCTGGTGTTTTGTCGATTAAAAATACCAGCACTTGAGAAGTGTGCTTCATCAGACAAATCAATTGCAAAAATTTAATTGACGTTCGGCATCGCCAGGGTGCAAGTGCTGCACTATGTTTACTTTGTACGGAAAAAATTTCTATTACTTTAATATTGTCTGTGCTCTAGACTTAATAACACCGACTGCAGCTTCAATAGCTCTACATGAAACTGAAGGGTTCTCCTCGACATAGGCCACGACGTTGATTTCATCATATTCGCGATTTTCTTTATTATATGATTTTCGTCGTGGCTGAATAAACCCACCATAATCATTTAATTTTTTTTTCAGTCTTGAAAATATTGTGGCAAAAGTCTGTCGTCGCTCAGGATACCTAACATTATTTTCACCTTTTAGATCCTAATTGTTCTCTTAATAATTATCAGAAAAACGATAGTTAGGACAATGGCATCCATGGAAAATTAATTTAAATACCCAGAGGTAAAACACCTACCCGTTATAATAAATATATCTACCACGCTTTATAATAGATTTTACTAACTACTAGTTAACTAGATACCTACATACCTGTTATAATAAAGGGCGGCAGCCTCAACATTATTTTCATTTGACTGTATGTAACAAACTAACATATCATACTTTTCAAAATTTTTCATAACTTCGACTTTCAGCTATTTTTAGCAATAAAGAAAATATAAATGAGAAATAAATAAGTAAGTAAATAAATACTAAAAAATGTAAGATAACGAGGTAAAAACTCAAGAATTAGGTATTACTTATCAAAACTTGACAGGTAATAAACAATTCATATATACTTGTTTATTTATTTGTTTATCCATGGCCACTTTGTTTTTGGTTTAAATTTCCTTAAAATGTAAAAATTGGGGTTGTTTTTTAAAATAAATACCACAAATTATATATATTTGAAAAGCTAAACAAAAACCCTATCGAATTGTCAACCAATATACAGGGTGTCCCATTTAATATTGGTAAATAATTCAAAAGTGGTAGGTGATAATAAAAAATCTGACTACGCCACTGGATTCCACGTAAAAGCAGTTTTTACCTTTTTGATATCTCAAACGATTAGCGAGCTGCGAGGGGGCTCCCAAAATGCAGTATTTTCAAATACACCCTGTATCTTAGAAACGAAGCGGGCTTGGAAATTTTTGTTTACATAGAAATTTGGACTCCTTGTACACATATAATGATTAATGTAACATTTGACATTTAGAACAACTTTAAAAATAGAAAATATAGATACATGATAAACCTTTAAAATTGTTTCCATTTAGGTATAATAAAAATATAAACAAAACATTCAAACATTAAAACTTCTAGATTTGTTCAATGTATTTCTCCAAGCAAAATCGCTGGATAATGTTGAGGTTGTGGATTTTTGACACAAAGTTCTTAGATAGCTTTAACATTCTTTCCTCGATGGGCTCCACTCCTATAATTTCATACAGCAGATGGTTTGATGGATTGTTTGTTGATGGGGTTATTTGGATGTTGTATCTCGGTAATCTTATGGATTGCTGATGTTTTCCAACTTGCTTTTGCAGGTAAGGAGTAGTTAATGGCCATAATATGGCTATAATAACATTTTCCTCCTATCTACACCAACAAGTCAACTATGCAATATAAGTGTACATTAATAGTGACAAATGAACTTAGGATATGGCAGATGAACTTGGAATAAAATAGTAGCTTGCATGTAATGATTAGGCTTAGGATAATTATGCATTTAAAAATCTAAAAATATACATGCAAACATGGTCCGAAACAAGGGAAAATATGCACTTAAAAATGCATTCATTATCGGATCAAAAAAACAGAAATAAAGCAAAAGTATAGCAATTAAAATATTATATTATTTACACTTCAACGTATCTTTAAGACGCTATTTTTACCAGTAATTTTTTACATTAATACAACTATATAATAAAAGTATTTTTTTAAATAAAATTTTAATATGTAGCTAACTAAACAAACTAACTAAAGAATAAACCTGTTTAAAATTTATTGTTTACGCTATTCAACAAGTTGCGGTTACATTTTATAAATATATGATGTAACAAATTATCAAATTCACATTTTCTTCTATTATCTGACAATAGTACTTTATACTCAGAAAATGCTCGTTCAACATCACAAAAAACATATTCAAACAAATCAAAATCACTGTTTATTAAAAATTGTTCATTATCTGGATTCAATGTCTCGTTATTGTCCAAAACTGCACTAATATTTTTCAAATTTTTGTAACCAATATTTTTTTGTAAAACGGTAACTAATTTTTGAGAAATAACTTTATTTGTAATGTTAGTTACAGTTTCATTCACTTTTTCTATCATTTCTACGCTTTTTGACAAACAAAGTGCTTTCATCTCCAATTTTTTTATACTATCAGACAAGCAAGAAAAATTGTTTTTAATGTAAATTAAATCCTCACGTACATCTTTGCGCAACACGTTTTGTGCTTCTTGTATACAATGTGAGTATTCCACATTAAATTGGTTGACTATGTTTTTTATTGCGTTATTTATTTGTGCATTTATCCTGCAGTTTCCCTAAATTTTTCTACCCGAGTCGGAGCTTTTAGGAATACTTTCTTTACCGAGGAAATCAGTTCGTTCACTCGTCGATAAAAAGTACGAACTTGTTCTGCAACTTAATGAAGTCCATGGGAAAGACATGTGGCATGTATCATTTTAGGGTACAATATTTGTAGACCACTCATTGCTTTACACATGTATGGAACAGCATCTGTAATTGCCACTAACACTCTATCATATTTAATATCACTGGGCCATAAAAGAGTGAGAGAGTCGTTGAAAAATTCAGCAACAGTTGAATGATTTACTTTGTCTAAGGTCATTGTAAGTAAATATGATTTATCCCTTTCTACTTCTACACTCAACACACCAAAAACAAAATAGTTCCACATCAGTTGTTTCATATAGTGACACCCATATACTATTATCTTCTACTTTTTCCCGCAATTCGGTAACTGCCTTATTGTAAAAATCTGGAACATAGTTTTTCCTTAACATGGATTCATATGGAGTTGATGTCTTTATGTACTGCTCTAAAAATGATTTCAGGGCAGGATTACTTGGGATTCAGTGGAATATCCACACTAATAAACACCTTGCACAAATCCTCATTGAACTTTGGTCGTTTGGGTCCCGGTCCTGGTGAAAATGCTGTGGTGATTAAAACTTGTTTCTGAGCAGACTTTTTACTTTTTTGGATATGATGCTTTGTAGTTCCTATGTGTTGTGTCACTTGGAATTTCTTGTTCGCAGTAACAGGAACATCACAATATTTACAAAACAGCAGAAAACCGTCAGTGGTAAAATCAGGAAAATCTTTCACGAATTGATTTAATACCGCACTTAATGAACGCTTTTCTTTCGGCATATTGGACAATGTTCACGCCACAATGTGTAAACTAAACTGAATTGGAAAATTATTTCTAACATACTTAAAACGTGCGTATTTATGATTGTAAATCCGTGGTAAATCCATAGTTTTTAAAGCACAGATGTTTTATTGGGTACCTATAACAATTTTAAGAAAGGATGAATAAAACCCTTGGCCTGCCAGCAATTAGACATTTTTTATTATTTTATGATTATGGATTATTTTGAAATACATCAAATTTGTCTTGGGAAATAAAAATATATTCAGAAAAATTAGAATATATGCATTTTTCCTGTAATAACTGCAAAATATGCATTTAAATACAAAAACTGCCAAAATATGCATTTGTATATGCTTTCATGCAAATGCATATATATCCTAAGCCTAGAATGATGAACAAAAACAAATGAATACAAAATCATAGTGTACTCTCATCTATTGTTGGTACTGTTGGACAAATTAGATATACATAATATCGAAAACTCAGTATTTTCCAGTACTTCCAGGAACTGTACCATCGACCAATTTATAAAATTTTGCCATCAAAACATTTAGTGTTTGTCGAATAAAGTTTTAGATGTAGACTTGGCTCTAACAGGCAATAACCATTGTGACTTTTTATTATTGACAGAACATTGGCAAATCGCGGATCAATTAGATCAAATAAAATTAAAAAATTTTAGTTTATGTTGTAAATTTTGTAGAACTGAAATGAAGCATGGGGGGTGGCAATTTATAAACGGGATACATGCAGTCTTAAGTTTGATATTTGTGATGTGTCTGACTATTGTAAGGAAGGAATTTTGGAGTGTGCTTGTTTAAAAATTAATTGTGTTAACATTATTTTAATTGTTTTATATCGTCCACCAAATGTAAATTTTAGTGAATTTTTATCAATTTTTAGTTGTCTAGTAATGAAACTTGCACAGCTATCATACTCATTTGTAATAGGTGGTGACTTTAATATTAATCTTTTAGTTCCTAGTACAGACTTAAGCTGTTTTACAGATATAATGTCAACTTTTAATTTGGACTATATTATTAGAGACCCCACAAGAGTAACAGGAAAGTCTAGCACATGCATAGATAACTTCATAGTAAGCGTCGATATAGATTCACAAGCTACGGTAATTGATATGAATCTTTCCGACCATGTTTCACAATTCCTCTGTGTGAGATTAGTAAAAGGTTTAATAAAGGAATCGACGAGTTTTATGTATAAAAGAATTACTCTGAAGGTAACACTAAGCAATTTATTGATTATATAAGAGGGGAGAATTGGGCTGAGGTTTTTAATCAGACAACAGCAGAAAGTGCTTTTGATTCTTTCTCGGACACTCTACATTACTACTTCGAACTATGTTTTCCGATAAAAAAATGTTATTTTAAATCCAAGAAAAAAGTAAGCAGTTATATTTTATCCCCAGAATTAAAAAAATTAAAAGAGAAAGTCACATTATTTTTGGAGCTTTCAAAAGTTGATAATAAGTATAAAGAACCAGCAAAATATTTAAATAAAATCTACAGAGAGAAACTCAGGATTTCTCGGCAAGTGGAAAATGACAATAAAATACACAATTCAAGTAATAAATCAAAAACAATGTGGCAAATTATTAATAATCTCCAAAAGAAAAATATTAACTTAAAAAAAGTAGAGTTTTTTAAAGGAGATGAACAAATAGGTAGTGGAGAAGTGGCCGAGAATTTTAATAAACATTTTATAATACCAAATTCCCATGGTGAGATTGACTATGAATTTTTAAATTCGAACGTCCCTTGTTGCTCATCCTCAGTTTTCCTCTCCCCAGTCTGTGAACCAGAGGTTTTAGCTTTGATGAATAGGTTGAAGAATTCAAATTCTAGTGGTCCTGATGGGGTTTCTAATAATATTCTTAAAAAATGTAAGTTTTACTTGTGTAGTGTTTTTACATATTTAATTAACTTGTCTTTCACTGAATGTGAGTTTCCCAAAAAGCTTAAACTTGCAGCGGTGATTCCTATTTATAAAAAAGGTAATCCGAATGACTACAGTAACTATAGGCCAGTAAGTTTGTTGTCAAGTATATCCAAGGTATTTGAACTTAATATAAAGGACAGGTTAATTGACTTTTTTGAAAAGAATATCCTACTATCTGATGCGCAACACGGGTTTACAAAACAGAAGAGTACTGAAACAGGGCTTTCTTTTTTTCATAATAAAATTGTGGATGCAATTGATAAAAAGTTATGTACTATGGGGCCGTTTGTTGACTTTTCTAGAGCTTTTGATATGGTAAACCATCAGATTTTGTTGTTGAAACTATCAAGATACGGTGTTCGAGGTCAATTTCTTCAATTGCTTGAATCTTACCTTGAAGAGCGTTTTCAATATGTAAAAATCAACAATGAAAATAGTACATCTAAGCTTATAACTGAGGGCGTTCCCCAGGGTTCAATTTTGGACCCCTTACTATATTTGATATTTGCTAAAGACCTTATTTTTTATGTTTCTAAAGACACATCAGATATTTTTCCTGTTTGTTATGCGGAAGATACTAACATTCTGATGGGTGGGCCTGATCTACCGTCTCTTAAAGTTATCTGTTATAGTTAAGTAGTAGCTGAAAATATTTACAGAAAAATAATATCCTGGTCAGAGAAGAATAATTTAATATTGAATAAGGCTAAAACGAATGTTCTTTGTTTTACACACTCAAAAAGACAAACTGACAATAGTGTTGCATTGTTTGAAAACTCACCTGACACGCTTGCGCCCATAAGTGAAACGAGGATGTTGGGTGTAGTGTTTGACGACGGGCTTACGTGGGCTACTCATATTGATGCATTATGTAGTAGGCTTCGGAGAACCTGTTATGCATTAAGTTATCTCAGGAATCACTGTGGTCAGGACACTTTATTGACTTTATACTACGTTAATTTTCATTGTCATGTCAAATGTGGCATTTTGATTTGGGGCAGAGGTAAAGAAAGCAGACGGGTCTTTCTATTGCAGAAATACGCGTTAAGGATAATAGGGGGTCATTCACATAGAGAGTCTTGCAGGACACTGTTCAGGGGTTTAAAAATTTTAACAGTTTTTGACCAGTACATTCTGGAAGTATGTCTTTATGCATTCAAAAATAAATTGCTACTTCAATCAAATAGACCATCCCACAATTTCAATACACGTGCTAAAGACCTGCTGTTGCCCGATAGTCACCGTACGTCTTTTTTTCAGAAAGGCACTTTATATGCTGCTTGTAAATTTTTTAATGCACTTGACGATGATATTCGTAAGTCCCGCAGTATTCCTATTTTCAAAAATAAAGTCAAGAAATTGCTTTTGGGAAAAAATTGTTATTCTTTTCAGGATTTTTTTGTATAATCTGACATTTTTTGCTTTGTTTTTTTTGTAGCTTTGACTCTTTCTCCAATTATTGTACAGTGTATATTTTTTGTATGTTGCACTTTTCAATTGAAGAAATAAAACATTATTATTATTATTATTATTATTATTACTTGTCAAGTGCTGCAAAATAAAGCAATCAGTTGTACTGACTGGTTCACATGGATCAGTAAAATTGGTGCCGATGAGTTTGGGTATTGGTGCCACAGGCTAGTGTCCTCAGACTCCTATTATTCATAATTTTTGTTAACGACCTTAACTATATTGCACTCAATGAGAAAACTAAAAAATTTTGTGCTTAGCTGATAACAAAGCTATTGTGGTTTCAGGCAAATTCTTTGAAATGATCGAAGAAAAAGTAGCATTATTGTAAGTCATTCCAAGAGTTATGTTAATGGAAATAAGATGATCTTAACAATAATAAGACATAATATCTAGTTTTTAGTAGTAGTGTTCAAGAGCATCCCACCCAGATGATGTTGGAGCTGGAGTCATCATGTCGAATACCTATCTAGAAGAATTTCTTTCTTTTAGAATTATATCTAATCTAAAAATGTAAACTCAGATGTCCTTAAGGCGGTTTACTTAGTTAACCACCCTGCAACCCCCATTCCAAAAATGGGTTATATTATTGTTAATAAAACTAACATCATAAGATAATTGTGGTTAAATCCAGAGCTGCTCAAAATTTGAACAGACTAAGAATTTTTGACTTTACCTTCTTTCTAGATATTTGTATAATTTGAGAAAAAAACAAAAAAGGCATGGAACTAAAAGCTTTGTTTCAAGAATTATTTAAAGTAAAATATTCCTTTTTGTGTAGGAATATATTTCAATATTCTTACTTGAGCAAATAAAATATAAGTCTCTGGGCAACTAGGAAACCTCTGAATAGATTCCCTAAAGTCTTGTAAACTCTTCATTAATATACCAACATCCTGAGCCTGCATGGCATATCTGTAGTCAGTATAACACTTTTGTACAACTGCAATTGGAAAATTATTATTAAGTTCTACGGCTTTCTGAAAATCATGCCTTGCATCCTCTGTTTTCTCCATTAGTAACATTACTTGGCCCCTGTGGTGGAAAACATCTAGAAAAAAATAAAAATAATTTTCATATAATAGAATATACTTATTAGTCAAATTGAAGCTATTTACCAGTTACTGTATTGCTGTCTCAGTCATTCATTGCTAAAAGACATATCCACTAAGTTTGCAAAACATCCAATACTCATGTTTTTTATTAACATATGAAAGAAAATTTTTCTCAACTCAATATTTCTCTAGTAGTAAAAAATAGTTTTAAAATTTATAAAAAAAAGAATTATGATTTAAAAAAATATATATATATATATATATATATATATATATATATATATATATATATATATAAAATTTAAAACTATGACTTTTTTACTTCTAGGACATATTTATGTCCTATAGCATTGGTATTGGAGGTTGTGGAAACTTGAATGGTGATGTGATTTAGCAGTGACTAATAAGACAGCAAAACAGCGAAAAATAACTGACTGACATTCAAGAACAGGTAAATAATTTCAATTTGACTGTGATGTATTCATAAACATATTGTATTTATATGTGGAGTTGCGAAAACATTCTGAATAATGATATTTAGGTGTAAAATAAAGATACTCAAATGCATTATTAATTAACAGACCCTGGAAAAACTTTATTTTGACTGTCAAGTCATTAAAGACAAACCAATTTAATTATTAAAATTAGTTGAGTTTTAAGGCATATATATGTCACTGTTAAAAAAAAACAGCTCTCTAGGATATCTGGGTGTATTTTTGATGATATATGCACAGAAAAATATACAATATATAAAAAAAATTGAAAATAAATAAATAATATACTATACCAGAAATATTGGATCCTAAACTTGCAGCTTTTTCAAAGTCAGCAAGACATTCATCCAGTTTCTCTGTCTGCATATAAATAGATGATCTTTTGATTAATGCATTGACTTTAATACTTAAATCTGCTGATTCTGACTCTATAATATTTGTCAAATCTTCAACGGCTTCTTTAAATTGGCCAGTAAGAAAATAGAAGGAGGCTCTTAGTGAAAGAGCTTCTACCTTGAAATTTGACTCAGCTTCACTAAAATTTAATTCCTCAGTACACGCTGGAATGATTTCCTCATATTTTTCAGTCGCAAATGCCAGTTTGGCTTTCAAGAAACCTAGAATTCGGAGAAATATTAAATACAAACCTAGCACACCAAATTGAAGCACTTGGGGCTGACTCACTAAGTCACTAATTTTTACATGCTGGATGTAGTTACTAATATAACTGTCAACCCCTCTCGAATTTGATGAAGAATAGGGTGGAATACTGTGTCAAATGCCTTTGCAAGTTTCAGAAACATTGTTTTAAATAAATTAGCCATAGCCTACTACCTACTAACACAAAAGAAAATTTTTAAAAAATCTCAAATTTTGAACTCGTTTTCCAAAATACCCTCATTTAATTGTTGTGTAGATGTACTCAAGTTTTGGATAAAACTAAACTGATTTTTTGGAAGCAAAACTTGAAGTTACACATAAAGGCCTGTAATTATTTTTTTTTACCTGCTTTGAAAACAGGAGTCACAACCGAGACTTTCACATGTTTGGGCCCTATACCAGTTCTAAATATTATGTTCATTAAATGAACAAGTAGATCAATAATTATGTATTCATTTTAATAATTTGCAATCAATATTGTCAATACTACATAAGTAAATATGTTTTAAGCTGTTTATATGGTTAAAAACTTCATTACAATTTTTAGGTTTTAAATACATTGACAAAGAATGTTTTTTATTGAATCAAAGAGATTCGAGTGGCTTACTAACTTTCTCTGCCATCTCCCTATCAATATTTACAAAAAAATGTGTTATTAATACAAGCTATTTCCAATTGAATCATTTGTCATTGTTTGTCATGTTACTTTACATAGCATTTAATCACAATATGGTTCTTAATATTTAAAGTTGGCCTATTTTAAATTATTACCAACCTTTTAATTCCCCTTGCCCTAATGGACTGGTGGTTTCCAAAAGTTTCTTATATACAGGATCTTCAGAAAATGAAGCAAAGTATGTCTTAATAAAATTTTTGGAGGGGATTACAGGTTGTCTGCTCTTTAATGCTTCAGATGCATTTTTCTTTCCAAGTTCTTTAAGTACTCTATCTGCCATTAAAAGTGCGCTTTGATTTCCAAAATTTTGTAACAGACATACCGATGTAACATCATCAAGGGCATTTTCCCAGTCTTTTACCATTTCGTATGCCTTTGCTCGCCTTTAAATAAAAATTATATATATTTTTTAAGTTATATACAAACAAAATTTACACTAATTTAATTTTTCCAATGATGTCTCTAATTAGAATAGTTATTTTCACCCAGCTCTATTTTCTATTTATAAACGATTTCTCAAAATTTCTTTCTCATTTTTAAATACAAGTTTGGAGTTGCATAAATTAATACTGACAAAGGCTGCCATAGGATGGCTGTTGATGTCAAGGTCCATAGCTTAGTTGGCAAAATCATCTGCCCAGAGAGTCCAAGGTTCAAATCCCAGCAAAGCCAAGTTAATTTTTCAAATGTAATATAGTTGTCTGAAACTCCATTAACATTGTATCTACATAATTATAAACCTAAACCAACTTAGCATCTTTGCAAAAGTTAAGAGAACATTATCTATGAGTAAAACAGTAAACCACTGAGAGTATTTACATATTATTTGTTTTAAAAGTTGATTTGAACCTTGAATAGACTTTTCCTGTTGGCCAAGATCATGCTGAAAGAATTTAAAAAACATTTTTACATTGTGTTATATAAATAAGGATTAAAGATAACATTTAGTTCTAATCTTCTTCAAACGTTTATAGAAAAATTTAAAAAATACACTTAGATTATTAAACATATGAATTTTTAGCAGATAGTCTCCAACTTTGTGTTTTGAATAAGACTAAGGACATGTCTGTGTGAAGTAAAAATTGTTCAATATCTGTTATTGGCTTTATTAGATAAATTTCCAATAACAGATTCCAAATTTTTGACACAAATATAAGAACAAACATTTAATTTGGGAAACTACATACCTATATAATGCTTTTTCATATTTACTGTTTAGGTTTATAGCTTTTTCACAGTCAGATATAACTGCGCTCCATTTTTTTAACTGCTCATAGGCCGCAGCCCTGTTCTGATAATATGTAGCTAAATCTGTCTTGTATTCTTCAGGAATGATTTCAATAGCATTATTGTATGAAGCAATCGCCTCATCGTATTTTCCTCGCCTAAACATTTCGTTACCTTCTGTCTTATACCTTTGTGCACACTGAAACGGGGTTTCCTCTGGTTCATTTCTCACTTCTTCAATCGAGTGTAGTGCTTGGTTTTTGCTAGATTTCATATACCAATACGCTAAACCTACCGCTCCTACAGCACCTAATCCAAGGGCAATTTGCCATTTTAACGTTGATAAGCCACTGCCGGTTGAAGACATTATTAAATAATTTTTGTGGTAAAATTAGTTCTAAATTTCTTTAAGTATTCCAAAATCAACACATAAGTTAACAATACGAGGTTAGTTTATAAACCTCCTGACATTTTTGACCACGGTATCTAACAAAGTTCCAATTCAACTACAGCTGGGCGCTGGGGTACCATCCCACCATAGAAAAATTCCCCAAAACTCATCTACCTGTTCTTTCCGGTACTCTGCTTGCTATCGGAAAATAGGGTTCTTTTGTTTCAATTTTGTCAGACTTAAATTCTGAAGTTTCAGTAAATATATAGTATAGGGTAAATCGGCCTATTTTAACTATTTTTGGTACACTTATAGAGTTTGTGGGTGTTGATCACGAATTCGAATTCTCTTTTTGGCAACGTTCCGTTTCCGAGATATTCGTCATTAAAATGTTTCCATTTTATAATACAGTTTTTGACCTTTTTCTTCCTCAATTAGCAATTCTGGTAATTTTGCAATATAGCATCACGTGTCTGTTTCGAATGATATTTTTTAAATTAGTAGGTTTTGGTGTTTTGATAACGTATCCGAAATTATATTTTTCCGGCAATATTCCGTTTCTTAGATATACGCCGTCAAAATTCAAAATTTTATACATAAAGTTTTTCAAATAATTAATTTCTTGGAAAATGTTTATAAGAAAACGATTAATTAAACAATCAAAATATCGAAATTGACAAATATTTTCCAATTTATAACTTTATAGGTATTACTCAAAAATCACATCATTAAAATTATCCGTCAAACGTTATTTTTACTAAGGAATTTTTCTTGATTTTGTGATTTATATTGGAGCCCCCGCTCATACAACAGATGGGTGTTAACTTGCCACGAGAATAAAACGGTTGGGTTAGGTTCGGTTAGGTTTAATATTAATTCAATGAAAAAAATACACTTAAATCAAAGAAAAACACGGAATATGCAGATTAACAAGCAGCAAAACGCGGAACACAATTGAGCTTCCGTATTCGTTTTATGTAAAAACACAAAAAGGAAGTACACATTTGTAGTACATATATACATATTATAACCCTTTATAACCTATATTTCAAAAAAGTATCTGACAAAACACCGAAAAATACAGAAAGAAAAATTAAGTTTTATGTAAATGGACGGAAACAGATGACGTAACTTTCATTGCATTCCCCACTTTCTAATATTTTATTCGAAGCTCCCGACAATGGTCCGTTTCCCGTTCCATAGTATAGAGTACACTGCTAACGGAGTCCACCCACAGTTTCCTGCGTGTGGATTGCAATTCTCCGTTATGACTTGCTTATTTAAAAATTATTTCAGGCCATTTTCGACGCGTGTTCATAAAAAAAGTTCAAAAGAAATAAGATAAGGCTTTGATTCTGACAATATCCAAGCTTTATTTGAGCTAGCAAATCACTTCTAAGGAGACTCCGAGCCAAAATCATAACAAGAAATTAGAAAAATTCTAGTAATACCACCTGAGTCGTCACCAGTGTTGCCAATCGGTGGGTAATTACACGATTTCCTGTAATTTGAAGTCGATGCGTGTAGTATCATGCCCTTGCCAAAAGCGTGCAGTATGCAACACAAACAAATTATATTCTACGGTCAGCGTCAGACGAGTTGCGCACGCCACTGGAAGTTGAACGATTGGCAAATGGTGCAAAGACTATACTTATTTCATTGCAAGTAGAAGATAGAAAAAGATGTGTTTACTTAGCGCTCGGATTCGTTTGGCAATAAACAAAGATTTTCAGTTATTTATTTGGCAGGTGGTTAAAATTGCAAGTAGAGGATAGAAAAAGATGAGTACAGTTAACGCTCGGATTCGTTTGACAATAAACAAAGATTTTTAGTTATTTATTGGGCCGATATTAAAATTAAAATTGTAGTAGAAGAGTAGAAAAAGATGCGTATAGTAAGCGCTCGGATTAGTTTGACAATAGACAAAGATATTTAGTTATTTATTGGGCCAATGATGGACCGATGTTTAAAACAGGTAAATAAATACCTAAATAACTTGTTCTTGTTCTCATATTCTCGTTGATTAATAAACGTATAATAATCATTCAATATTTTTTCTGCCAAGCTGCAAGACCCAGTAAGTTTTAACCGCATGACGGCTATTTAGCATATTTTTTTATGGGTTTGCATATTTGATAGAAAATTCGTTGCCGTTTATGATTTCACGTGCAAAATCTGACAACACTGATGGTGTGTAAAAGCCTGCTATTTGAAGGGCTGAAGTGTGCAATTTGTCAATTTTAGATTGATAACACTGGACGTCACGTCACAGTATCAGATGTTAAATATTAATAATGTTTGTTTTCTTTTGTTGAATTTTAAAATTTGAAGTAAATAAAATGAGTACAGTGGAGAATATCTCACAAGAAATATCTGTTTGGCCTGATATGTTAACCCAAAATATTCCCACATCTAGTGGAACAGATTTACACAAAATTAACTTTCCTACTATTAGGGATATACAAGCAAAGATATCCGAGTTCTCTGATTTACTTAATGGATCTTACAAATTGGCTCTTTTAAACTGCAGCACATCAGAGAAACATGACTTGATCTACTTGCTGTTAACTTTAAAGAAAAATATTAAATTTTTCATGGAACATTTAGGTAAAAGCCTGAGGAATCACACATATAAATTCAGGTAAACTATTGTATTGTAAGGCACCTTAGGTTGTGAGTTTAGTGTTGAGTAAAAAATATTTGTAGTTGCGGTATATGTGATGAGGAGATATTGATAGAACCGAACAAGGACTTTTGGAATTCGTTACAAGATCATGAACATTTCGAAGAACTGTATTATCAATTTTTAAATAAACAACTTGAAATTAAACCATTAGATGAGGAAGTTAATCTTGCTAGTACATCTGAAAGCGACAACAATCTGAGAAGTGAAGACATTATAACTGCTGGTGATTCGAATACTGACAGTGGTATAGAACAACATGAGATAGAACCTTCTACTAGTGGTATAAAGGTAAATATTTGATTAAACACAGACGTTCCTAATACATTTCTTGCTGGATTCTAGGTTAAATCTTACAAATTCTTTATTTACACTGTAATTAATGACCAAAAGTAATTTTCACTGGATTTTTTGTTTAGATGGTATTTACAGCGGAACTGATATATGGCTATGTCTACGTCTCTAATAGATCCATAGCAAAGCAACATATACTTCTTCATTCGTAGTTTATCAATATTTAGTGTGAAGGTTAATCAGCTTATATCAGTGTATTACAACACTGTCTATTTAAGAAGGAACTTAAACCAAAACAATGATCATCTTCCAAAAAGCTGGGAGCACTACAGTTATTGGTCCAAATCGACGGGCTATAAATACACCTTCCACTGAAAAGCCAGGTGGAGTGGGAGAGCGACATGCACATGCAGTGAACTTTGTTTTGGTTTAGTGTCTCCCTTCGATAAATAGACTATATCACCTTTATTTTTATTTGTGTATTTTTCTTATTTGTGCTAAACTATTTTAATTTGTTTGAAAGTTAAGCATTTGTATCATAATCATATTACATTACATCAATATATTGGTTATTTTATTTTATTCTTTATTTTTTATCTATAATATTTATTTTCATCTGTAATTTTAATTGTTATTCTTATTTTTGTATTCTGTACAAAATGGCTAATTATTTATTTAGTATACCAACATTTGCCTTGAGTATATATATATATATATATATGTATCTAAATATATATATGTGTATCTATATATATATATATATATATATATATATATATATATATATATATATATATATATGTATGTATATATATATATGAATCTGTATTTATATATATATATATTTATATATATATATATATATACATATATATATATATATATATATATATATATATATATATATATATATATATATATATATATATATATATATATATATGTATATATATATATATGTATCTATATATATATGTATCTATATATATATATAAATATATATATATATATATATATATTATGTATGTATCTATCTATATATATCTATATATAGTCTCTATTCGGACGCGAGAAAGAAAGCTTCGAAAATGCCAAATGTGATTTTGGCGAAACGTCAGCAAAACTGTTCTTTTCAGAACGACAGTAGTGAACGGATGTACACCCGGAATGAAAACACATTGTATTTTTCCATATATATATATATATATATATATATATATATATATATATATATAGGTAGGTATATATGTTTTAAAACATTAATTAATTTTAATTATTGCATGTATGTTGTGTAAATATATAAAAAATATAAAATCTGGTGATTTTTCTCCAAGATCTAGCAACTTTTAAAGCAAGTGTTTGGTGATTTTCAGTTTTTTTACCTGGTAACATTGAGTTGGCGTTTCGCGTAATCGTATCCAGGGCTGCCGAAGTTGCTACCTTAGTAGTAGATCTACTACTTTGATACATTTTCTGCTACGCTACTATTATCTACTATAAAACTACTACTTATCTCTTAATTTCCTAGATTTATTTATTTGGAGGTATAGTAGTTCACAATAGTTTCACTTTTTCCAAAAAGATTATGATACTGCAGCGCCATCTCATTTTTCAGATGATTACCATTACTTTTCGACTTTTAGGGCTTTTAAGAATTTTAGTATTTTTTTTCTTTGCGGTGGCGACAATGGTAATTCAGTTTGCCTCTAAATGGCCGAATTATGTGGTTTTGTCTTGCAAATTTCAGTATAGAAACATGTGAAATCTGCCATTTTGAAACAAATTAGGCGGTCCAACAAAACAGCTGACTGCTGTCAATATGTCTGGCGTAGGACAAACATTGTTTTGTTCCCTATGAGTCCGTGATAATTTAAAAGCAAATTTCAAGTATTTTTTTAAATATTTAGTACATTTTTTTATACAGGACCATTTTTTACAATTGTGTGTTTGCTTTAAACTTAGTTATGACAAGTGAATACTTTTTGAAGCCTCGAAATAAGGACGCCGAGTGGCGCAAACAAAATATTTTTATAATTAAAAATTAGATCCTTTTCTAGTGTGGATCCAAAAGACTTTCCCTCAGTGACAAATATGGACATTGTTAGTTACCCAGTTCAATTTAAATTATGTATATCAAAGTTAAATTTAGTTCAATCTGTGTTTAATATTTTGTACTACACCCAGTACATATATATTTTTTTTATAAATAAAACATATATATCAGTAAAACAAACATGTTTTTATTTATATTAAATATTGTCTTGCATGTCAGAGTGAAACAATATATAACATTTTCAAAAGGAATAGAATATGAATAAAAAGTTGTCTTTACAATAAACCTGATAATGAAACCTTCACCCTTTACTAGACTTAAACTTACTTATGTCTAGAAAAAATTATATACTTGCACTTTAGGACAGGATTACACCACCTAAAAAAAATAATTACATTTTGTTCCCGTCTTATTTTATTGAGACGTTATCGAGAAACTCAAAATTTTGAATAGAGTGTCCAAGCATTTATCCTACTTGTAATCCTGAGTCTGGAATTTCCACCCTTCATAATTTAAGAACTTCTGTCCTGAATGCATAACAAGATCTTTATTTATTCGGTCATAGATTTTGCTGAGAGACACTTTAGGCAAATCTTAATATTAAGTAAGTAATAACCCTGTATATGGGTAATGTAGCTTCATTTATTTTACATTAAAACAAATTGTAAAGTAGACCACTCTCATGCTACGATAATATCAATATAAAAAGCATACATTATTTAGTTCCTAAAGTACGTAGTAAACCTCCAGCTTCCACATACGATGAATTCATTAAGTTTCAGATAGAATATAAAAAAATATTTATTTACTCATATAATGAATTTAAGAACTATGAGTCTTTTAGGTAGGATTACCTCACTTTCCCAAACAAAAAATAATTATAGTTACATATAGGTTAAAATTATTAAGTCCTAACACTGGAACCTGTGGTGGAAGATAGATCAAAATACAAGAGTTCTAATCACCCTACACCAACAACAAAATTATTTAAAAAATCTCTTTCAAAATGGTACATACAAATAACGATAATTATTTAAGTCCCCTAAAACATAAAAGAGTAATACAGCATTAAAATATGTAAAGGTACAAAATGTAATATAACTTTTCAATCAACGATTAGATTTTTAAACAGTCTCAATTGAGAATCATAATAATTGTTAACTAGCTAGATTAATTTTAGTTTTTTAGTAAATGATTAATATGAAATGTTTTGCACACACTTGGGCATAATTTAATTTAGTAGTACGTAAATCATCTTAATCCTCTAAAATTGAAAATTTTTGAAACTTACAAATAAAATTAACATTGTGTTTTGTCTTTCTACGTTCACAATTTGCAATACAACAAAAAGAAGGCATTTTAAGGTAAAAAAATAGAAATAAATAACAAAACTCCCATATACTGCTATGTGAAAATTCGATTTGCTTGTCCTACGCCCGTCAAAAACAGCTGATCGGTGACGTTCAACTGACAGATCGTTTGATTGCCCAATTATTTTTGTCGCCACTGTTGAATATCTACCAAGTAAATAATTTCTGTCTACTAAAATTTTCTCGAAATTGCTGAAATAAAGTAGAAATCTTGGACAAATCGCAATATCTACTACTCTTCACCTTTGATCTACTATTTTTTTCTGAGGATATATTACTATTTTAAAGGATATAGTGGCAACACTAATTACATCGCGGCGGGTCGGTACACATAAGTTGAACATTTTGCGAGTTTTTTAAGTTTAATTAATTTAATTAAATACCTAGGTATCTATTGTTTTTAAGTCGTTCGAAGCAAAATGAATAAAATAAACAGTCTATTAGTGAAACCTTTTTCTACGCGATCTCTCGAGGAAAAAACCAAAATCAAGGAGCTTGGAAGACCTCTCCCAGATTTAGATCTAACCAAAACGCAGAAGGCTTCCACCTCTAGTTCATCAAGCTTCAAAGGCCGTGTAAGGAAGTTTAATCGAAATATGTATTCGAAAAATAACTGGATTTGTGGATGCGATCAAAAAAATGCATTTTTTTGTTTTGTTTGTGTTTTGTTTGGTGGTGATTCTACATGGACAAGACACGGGGTTACTGATTTAGTGCATATTTATGAGAAAATTAAAACGCATGAAAACAGCAAGGTACATATAAATAATATTTTTAGTTTTTCTTTGCTCGGAAAATCAAATATAATGACTCAATTAAGTTCGGCTTATAGACAAAATATTATTACGCACAACACTCAAGTTGATAAAAACAGAGATATTTTAAACATTATTATCAACTGTATTAGATTTTGTGGTGCATTAGAATTGGCATTGAGAGGTGATGAAGAAACCGAAGAATCCGGAAATAAAGCCGTGTTCCGAGAATTGATAGATTTTAGTTCTCAACTGGATAGAGATTTAAAGGAACATTTCAACAAAGCAACAGCATTTAAAGGGACCTCTAAGACGATACAAAACGAATTATTGGACTGCATGATTAGCGTTTACCATGAAGAAGTGACTAAAGAAATTAAAAAAGCGAATTATCTAGCGGTAATAGCCGACGAAACTACCGATGTCGCCAACGAATTTCAATTAGTCATTATTTTACGATACATTGTCTCCAGTAAACCAGTAGAAAGATTTTGGATATTTGTAAATCCTCCCGGACACAATGCCATTTCAATAGCAAATTGCATTTTAAATGAAATTGATCCATTAATTAGTGACACACCCAATAAGTTAATAGCGCAAAGCTATGACGGAGCATCAGTTATGAGCGGAGGTGTAAATGGGGTACAAAAAATAATTAAAGGTAAATATTCTTTAGCAAATTATGTGCATTGCTATGCTCATCATATTAACCTTATAATGAGCAGTGCAGCTTCAAGTAATGCATCGGTTCGGATTTTTTTTGCTCATCTGACTGGAATTTGTTCTTTTTTTTCTATGTCACCTCAAAGAACAAAATTATTGGATGATATAGCTCGTAGACGATTACCACGATCATCACAAACGAGATGGAATTTTCATTCTCGGGGAATTAATACAGTTTATGAATACCGAAATGAGCTGATACACGTTATGGATATTTTAGAGAACGACAAAAATATTAAATTGAATTCAACGATTGAACAAGCTGGTGCATATAAACTTAGATTGCAGAACAAAGATTTTATATTTTGGTTGACAGTTTTTCATAAAATCATGCCACATGTCGAAATAATTTTTAAGCAACTGCAGATGGTTAATACCGACCCTATCAAGGGTAAACAAGATCTACAAAACTTCGAAAACGCAATGCAAGAAGTTCGTGATGAAATGGACACAATTATTGACCAAATAGACTTGGAGCTTTTAGAGAACGAAGATGAAAATGTTCCTCAAAAAAGGCGACGTTATCCTCATTCTGATCTATCTATTTCAACAATTAAAAAAATTGAAGCCTTGGAAGTTTGCGATTCCATAATACAACAGATTAAGGCTCGGTTTACTTTTACAGGACATCTGACAGCTACCGCATTATTTATGAGAGAACATTTTATCGAATACCAAAAAAAATTTCCTGACAAATTTCTCTCTGATACAGTTAAGTTATATCCATTTCTAGAGAAAAATCGTCTCAAAACAGAACTGCAAGTACTTTAAGAAAGAGAAGAATTGCAAACCATTTCTGAAGCCGTTCCTCTTTTATCGTTGGTTTCATAGGAAGATATGAGGTGCACTTTTCAAGAAACTATTAAGTTATTGGAAGTTTTAGTGACAACACCTATGTCAACCTCTGAAGCGGAAAGATGCTTCTCTATGTTAAAAGGACTAAAAACTTTTTTGCGCAACTCTATGAAAGAAGAAAGACTAAGTGCTCTGGGAATGTTATCAGCTGAAAAAGTGTTTCTTAATAATATTGAACACTTTAATAAACGAGTTATTGACCTTTTTGCCAATAAGGCAGAACGAAGACTAGATTTCAAATATCACAGTTCAGTGTAAATTATTCTTCCTTTTACCGTATATAGCTTCGGAGTGTAATACTTATTCATTACAACTAATTGTTCTGGTAAGTTTTTATCGAGGTTTTTATGTTGTTTATTACTTTGTAAAAATGGTATATAGATGCACACATTATCGCATAAGTAGAAACACTTAAAAAAATTCACTCCAACACAAGAATAGAAGAATCAATTTGATTTACGAACACATATGTAACTAGATATAAAAGGCAAAAATTAAAATAAACATATACTATGAACTAAGTAACACATATTCAAAAAGTTATAAATATAGCCATAATAAAATCCATCATGTAATATATATTATAGATTTTTAGCCACAGAACCTAAAATACATCAGTAATAAAAAAAAATTGTAATGCCGAGCTCATTTGAAACAATATGAATGACATAACTTCCTCTTGCAGCATTTTCATTTAGTTTATTTATGTGGTTAATAAATTTCAAGTTATAATCTATGTGTATCCTCAAAAATGTCGTGTTATAGCCTTATACCACCTTAAAGTTACTATTTTTAAAACTAATTCATTTACATATTTGTTAAATAAGTTTCACATACACTGGTGAGTTCTTATACAAGTTTGTTCTTGTGAATGTCGAGTAGAAAGTATTTCTATTTCTCATATTTCCAACAGAAACAGGGATTGGCAACTTAGATAATACCTCAGCATTGTCAACATGATTCGTTAATAGTTTATAAAAGTATATCAGTCATTTTTATATTCTTCCTTTTTGTAATTATAACCTTTTAAGAGTGACAGCTGTAATATAATAAAGCGACTTAGTTTTTATATGGCTTTTGTCAATATTACTTTAAGTGTTATTTGTCTTGCAGATACCATCAAGGTCAGAAAAAGATGAAGAGTCCACAGATGAAAATGTCAACAGTTTCCGTTTTAATTTCAACATCAGCTATGATGAAGAGATTGAAAACAAAATTTACCCTTCGAGTATTATGCTCGGGGTGCGCAAGTATGACAAAGTTAAAGAATATTCTATTATGAGGGCTGGTAGTACTAAAGCTGTATGTTTGATTTGTCAGTGTGAAATGAACGGTATGAAAATAACTAAGCACATGCTCGTTAATCATACTATGGGGCAGAAACATTTGAAGGCAGCCACTGAGCCAGTTATTCTACAGTGGCTACAGTTTTATCATAATTTCTGGTTGAACCAAGAAGCTCCTATTCAGGCTCATCAAGTATACTTCAGACCACATCGGGTAACAAATGTGAAATGTGCGATTTGTGGATTTGTTCTTCAATTCGAGGAATTACTTTCCCACATTGCTAATAACCCTCATAGAAAGATTGTCCTAGAGATGTTTGAAGAAAGAAACTATTTTTATTACTTGGTCAATTTGCAAGTGCAGACTTATGGTATAACACAAGAATATATTGAAGCGAGAGAAAATGAGCTTAGACTCAAAGCTGAAGCCGAAGCTAGGGAAAAAAAATCTAAGAAAAATTGTGACTCTGATGCTGCTGATGGTAAGTATATCTAAAAAACTTGTTTGTAGACATTATTTGTTGATAGTAAAAAAAATGATTATAATAATCAATTAAGTTTTTACTTTTTTATTTATTTAATGATACACTTTACAAATTAGATAATTATTTGAAAAGGAGAAAAAAAATAATAAATACCAAGTTAGTACAAACAACACAACAATCAACATAACATAACAACACAGTTATAAATATATATGAGTTGTATCTCTGAAATATGGAATATATCAAATTGATCCACCACATTCATAACCTCAATGCATATTGTCAATATTTATTTAGGTATCTTAAAATTAATAACATTAACAAAGAAACTATCTCTATGTTTGATGCATGTTCTTTCTTACTTATGGATGTCTTAGGAAAGAAACTTTTTCAATTTGATCTGAAATCCTGTGTGCTGAAGGCATCCCAATCTATATTGCATATTCTAAATATGGCCTCACCAAAGCATTGCACAATCTTACTATTCTGGGAATTTCAAAGCTTTTGCTGTTTCTAATAACAAAACCTAATATTTTATGTCTTATTAATTATGAGGTTTTAATGAGAATTAAATTTCAGTTTAGTGTGAAAGTGAAAGTAGCCTTTGGCTTCATTATATCATTTTACTTCTATAATATATTATTATATTATAGTACATATTATATTATAATAGTCATCTTTAATAAAATTTATTTTTTTTGGATAAGTTACTACAGAATATTTCTTGATATTTAAAGACATTTTATTTTCTGTGAATTACTGAATAACATTGTTGAGATCTGAATCTTGTTTTGAATCGTTTAGAATCATTTGCAAAGAGTAGACCATGTGGAGCAGGTGAGCTAATAAGGCAGAGAGTTAATAAATAAAATGAATAATAATAGATTCTAGTTACTATCTTGTGCTACATCAGAAGTGGACTTGTACAGTTCTGAAAAATATTTCCCAATTCTTAAAATTTGTATTTTATCAACATATCAAGCAGAATGGAATGATCAAATGCTTTTTCACAGTCAATATAGTGTTCCGGGTTGGACGTAAACTAAACGAGCAGTTCCTGAATGCACTCCTTTTATTCAGAACAGAGGGTATAGCACATGTAGACTAGATTATATCTAACGATGGTAATTAAAATTCACTAAAACCTGTCACTGTCAACTTGTTAACACTTCTCAAACTAAACTGAATCAAAATGTTTCCGGTGCGCTTGTATAGCCCTTATAAAAGTAGGGAATGATCTAGAAAATTCTAGAATAATCTAAATACAATAGAGTGAGAAGAATTAAGCCTAATATATCATAGTCGTTACATGGATAAAAAGTAAGGTAAGCCTACTTAATTAAAATAACAAATAATAAATAAATTCGCCTAAAACTTTACACATCTATAACTAAGACTAAATTCATAACAATAGACATCAAGCTGAAGTTTATTGTTAGTTACCTCAACAGCATACTCAGAGAACGGTTAGATTTGTATTTGTATCTTTTGATATTGTGACAGTTTTGACCTGCTATTGTTCATTATGTCATATAAGATCATTTCAAATATTTTTGATAATATATTTATAAGCCTAATGTGTTTTAAAGATTGGCATGGTAATTGCTTTTTTAAATCTCATGTTTTTTTTCCTCGGGTTAAGTTAGGTTGAAAATAAGTTGATCAGTGTGGCTCTTTTTGGTTATTTGGTATTTTTTTGTTATTCCCCAAACATGTCTAACTCTCCTGTGTAAGAAAAAAAACACAGTGCTTTTCTAATGGTTGATGTTTGTTTTTGTATATCCAGTATAAATTGAAACCTATTTTTTTTTGTTTGCATAAATTCCAAGAAATAATTGCAAACAAGTTCATTAATATTACATATGGTTTTGTGTGTTTTGGTATTGTGGCCAATTGTGGGTATTTATCTTAAGTAGCCTGTCTTATCATCTGGTTAATTTATGACTTGTTTTTATCTGAGAGAGATGCCTTTGTTTCTTATATTTGGAGTTCATCATCTGATTTGTTGATAGTAGATTAAGTAGTCTTTATCTTTTTCTTTCAAATGATATGTGAATACCACAGCTTGTATTGAGAGGGAAGCACCAGTATTTTGAAGTATTTGTCAATTTTATATTTCATAGTGTATTCTTTTGCTTATCTAATCACAGGCTCTTGCTAAAAGAAAATAGTTGTATTAAGACCATAAAAATATTTATTATTTACTGTGTTATTTACTCAGAATTCTAAATGTAAGTATCAAGTATTAGAAATTATTGCCAGATCCTTTGAAGGAATTTAGGGTTGTTTAAGTTATAATTATGATCTAGAAACTCTATTTAAATAAAATAACTAAAACAAATACGGGTCGATCTCACTATCCAGAAAGGATTATTAGCAATTTTTTTCAATTTACATAAAAGTAGCCATCTTGTTTAATATAAATACACTTTTTTACATCACCTGAAAAAAAAAAAGATCTAACCAGGGCTAACCAAAAGACTAGCTTTTCATCTGGTACAATAGATTTTTTACCATAAGTGAGATTTTTTCTTATAGTGGCATGTTTTCACTAGTAATACCACTAGTTAAGTGCGGGTAGTCAGGCACTTATCCAGTCTTACCTGTCGATATGAATACGTCTTTTATATTTAATATAAAGTACAGGATTCCTCAAGGCTCAGTACTGGGGTCTGTCTTATTTATTATTTACATCAATGACCTGAGTTGCTACAATGCCAATGACACTATGCTTCAAGTTGAGTTAGGTCTGTTTGCAGATAATGCTTGCTGCTATTTTAACTTTCACCCATCAATACCCACCCAGGGCATTATAACTGATATCTAAACAAACCTTTGATTGGTGTTTAGCCAATCAGTTGAGTTTAAACAATAGCAAAACCCAGCCTCAGTCACTTTTAATCTTCGAAGACAAGGAGATGACATGCACCTTCCTAAGAGCAAGGCAGTCTTTCTTATTTGCAGCCTCTGAAGAGTGGTCACTCAGGATGTGCTGATGGCCTATCATAGACTTTTTGTTTTTGTGATGTCCTAAGCCATATTTAATTGAGGTCACTCAGTTTATAGTACTAGGATTTTTGGCATATAGGGAGAATGTGCGAGAGTTATCGCAGGTCTCAGATACAGGGATTGCTGTCGCCAGTGTTTTGTTAACCTGAGAATTTTAACTTTTGCCTGTGTTTTTATCTTGCAACATCTGCTCTACATAAAGTCAAACCTTCCTACTTTTCTCTGCCACGTAAACCTTCACTATTGCCCCACTAGGAGTAATAAGAACCTGGTTCTATCATTTCGCTGACTGGCAAGAACAAGAGATGGTACAAGCATTCAGTTTTTCAATAAGCTACCCAACAATATGAGGGATAGGATATGTAAAGTTTAAAAATATGGTTAAGGAATATTTAACATCTGAAAATTTCTAGATATAATTTAATTTCTAGTGGTATTTGGTAAGAAAAATTCACAACAAAATGAGTTTATAATAGAAAAATATTACTTACAATATTTTTAGTGGTTACGTTATAGAAGTTAAACCTTAAAGAGGCTTTGAATTACCTTCAACGTAAAATTACAAAAAATATAGGAAAGGATGGCTTAAATTTTAATTTACTCATTTTAGTTACTTATCTTGATGTGTTCGGTAACCCCGTAACTGATTATATGTATTATTTAATATATGAAAACGCTTGGTATTTACTTATTTTAGTTGGTTAAAAATGTTACCAGTAAATATATTTTTGTTAATTATATTACATTTTGTTAGATGTGCGTTACTTAAATTGGTGTTTTGTTAATATTTTTCTTATATTTTTAGCATCTATATCCTTTATGAAATAAATGAAATGCATATATTTGTCCAAGCTTACAAAATTATTATAAACTTAAGGTTAATTACATTTTAAGCAGATACATATGCAATTTAGTACCCAGAGGGTGGAGGACATGTCACTTACAAAATGTTTAAAATCTTAAAAGACATAGTACAACACTATACCTACATTTACTTATAATAACATACATTAAAAAGTTTTACATATTAAACATTAATGACAAAGTTTAAAATTTATTTTATAACAAAACATTATTTTATAACAACAAAGTTTCTTAGGCGACTTTAATTAAATGTATCACAGAAATATTCATCCAGAGAATAGTAAGCCCACTTTATGAGAAAATTTTTGAGATATTTTTAAGTTTATCAAGATGAAAATTTTTAATGTTGTTTGGCAATTTATTATAGATTTTCATTATTGAATACTTCACATTCTTTTGAATATACGTAAAGTTAAATTTTGTAGATTTTAGATCTTCTTTATGTCTAGTATTATGAGAATGATTTCTCTTTGAATCATCAAAAAGATTTTTGTTTTCCTTGAAAAATATTATTGATTCATATATATATATATATATATATATATATATATATATATATATATATATATATATATATCTCTAGATATAAAAGTAAGAATTTTCAAATAGAATATTCATCTATAGTGAGTAAGCCATTACGAGTTGCTATTCTTTGCATCTACCGTCCCCCTGGGGGCTCTCTGGATGTTTTCATAGAGGTATTAAAGGATATGCTAAATAGAGCATTCAATCTTTTTAAAAAAAGCTACAAATATATTGTTTGTGGTGATTTTAACATTAACTTGTTGAGTGACTCACATTCTACCAAAATATTTAAAGATGTTTTACTCAGCTTTGACTTATTGCAAACCATTTTCAAACCAACAAGAATTACAATAAACTCATCAAGCTTGCTTGATAATATATTCATAAATACTCCTAGTCTCTTTCAGGGGCAAGTTATCACAAATACTCTCTCTGATCATGAGGGACAGATTCTGGACGTTCCCGAGTCCAGCCCTCCCAGGGATTGTGCCATATTTACTAAAAAGCGAATATTCTCTAAAAAAAAATTGCAGTAATTTAAACAGGAGCTGACAGGACTTGACTGGGGTGATGTATACAGCTCAACCGATGTAGATCAAGCCTATAAAAACTTTTTTGATACTTTAAATAGCTTTTTCAACTTAGTATTTCCAATGAAAAGAATAAAGGATAGCAAAAAACATAATAAGAAATCTTGGATAACCCCAGGGATAAAAAAGTCATCAAAGACAAAGCATAGCTTGTATAAAAAGATGTGTTTAGGAAGAGTATCTCCAATAACATATAAAACTTACTCAAAGCTCTTTAAAACTGTAGTGAAACATGCTAAAACAAGTTCTGAAAAAGAATATATTAAAAATTCACATTGTCCAGCCAAAGCGGTCTGGACCTTGGTTAATAAATATACAGGTAAAACACGTAAACATACTGACAATTATATTGATTCCTTGAGAGAAAATTCAAACCAAACGGAAGTAGACATCCTAAACTTAATAAATAAATTTTATATAAATGCTTGTCCCAATTTAAATATAAATTATAATACAGTAACAGACAACATAAAAAACCATGATAAAAGTATTTTTATGTACCCCGTAAATTCTGAGGAAATGGAAAAAATAATCTTAAACCTAAAAAACGAAAAATCTGTAGGACATGATCAAGTACCAGTTCGAGTACTGAAATATGTCTCAGCTATAATTTCATCTCCTTTAGTTTATATATTTAATGTTGACAAATGTTACATTTCCCCAAGACTTAAAGATCACAATAATCAAGCCAGTATATATATGAATCAATAATATTTTTCAAGGAAAACAAAAATCTTTTTGATGATTCAAAGAGAAATCATTCTCATAATACTAGACATAAAGAAGATCTAAAATTTACAAAATTTAACTTTACGTATATTCAAAAGAATGTGAAGTATTCAATAATGAAAATCTATAATAAATTGCCAAACAACATGCCAAAAAGGTTGAAAAAAACCAAATAAAAAATTATCTACCTATAGCTCTCTTAAACAATCTTAGCAAAATCTTTGAAAAAATAATCAATGAAAGAATAATTTTATATTTTGAAAGGGAAAATTTACTCTCTGATTTTCAGAATGGTTTTAGGCGTAAAAAATCCACTGTTAGGGTAATATTTCAGGGACTCAGTCAAGTTTTAGAGTCTTTAAACTCTGCCAAGACCACATTTGCTATGTATTTGGATTTATCAAAGGCCTTTGATAGTGTAGATCACCGGGTTCTTCTTTTAAAACTGGAAAAATATGGGATTAGGGGTATAACAAACAAATTAATAGATTCGTACTTATCAAATCGTAAACAGTTAGTCACGGCTATAAATAACGATGAATATCTTACATCTAATGCTGAGATTGTAAGGAGGGGAGTACCACAGGGATCAATACTGGGTCCGCTTCTCTATATAATTTACACTAATGAATTATCCCTAATTTCTCCAAACACAGTCCAGTTCGCAGATGACACATCTGTTGTTGTGTCACTAGAAGAAAATGAATCAGAGTCTGATGAAAATTTTAATGCTCTTAGTCTTTTGGAAAATTGGTTCAATTCTAATAACTTGTTATTAAACATCGATAAAACTAAGCTTGTCAAGTTCAACTACCAAACTGCTCCAAATCAGTCTACCTACAAAAACAGTAATAATATTATACAAACTGTAAACTCGGCTACCTTTTTAGGGTTCGAAGTAGATCATAGGTTGGACTGGCGACCTCACATTGATAACCTTGCAAATAAAATAGCTAGATATTGCTATGCCTTGAGATCTCACATCAATTCTGAAACAGCAATAATGGCATATCATGCATATGTACATTCGCATATGAGATATGGCATCGTCTTTTGGGCAAGGGGCCTAGAGGCAGACAGAATTTTTGTGTTACAAAAGAGATGTATACGAAGCATCTTTAATCTCAAAAGTTTTGAGACCTGTAGAACTAAATTTACTGAAAACAAAATTCTTACTTTTATATCTAGAGATATATATATATATATATATATCTCTAGATATAAAAGTAAGAATTTTGTTTTCAGTAAATTTAGTTCTACAGGTCTCAAAACTTTTGAGATTAAAGATGCTTCGTATACATCTCTTTTGTAACACAAAAATTCTGTCTGCCTCTAGGCCCCTTGCCCAAAAGACGATGCCATATCTCATATGCGAATGTACATATGCATGATATGCCATTATTGCTGTTTCAGAATTGATGTGAGATCTCAAGGCATAGCAATATCTAGCTATTTTATTTGCAAGGTTATCAATGTGAGGTCGCCAGTCCAACCTATGATCTACTTCGAACCCTAAAAAGGTAGCCGAGTTTACAGTTTGTATAATATTATTACTGTTTTTGTAGGTAGACTGATTTGGAGCAGTTTGGTAGTTGAACTTGACAAGCTTAGTTTTATCGATGTTTAATAACAAGTTATTAGAATTGAACCAATTTTCCAAAAGACTAAGAGCATTAAAATTTTCATCAGACTCTGATTCATTTTCTTCTAGTGACACAACAACAGATGTGTCATCTGCGAACTGGACTGTGTTTGGAGAAATTAGGGATAATTCATTAGTGTAAATTATATAGAGAAGCGGACCCAGTATTGATCCCTGTGGTACTCCCCTCCTTACAATCTCAGCATTAGATGTAAGATATTCATCGTTATTTATAGCCGTGACTAACTGTTTACGATTTGATAAGTACGAATCTATTAATTTGTTTGTTATACCCCTAATCCCATATTTTTCCAGTTTTAAAAGAAGAACCCGGTGATCTACACTATCAAAGGCCTTTGATAAATCCAAATACATAGCAAATGTGGTCTTGGCAGAGTTTAAAGACTCTAAAACTTGACTGAGTCCCTGAAATATTACCCTAACAGTGGATTTTTTACGCCTAAAACCATTCTGAAAATCAGAGAGTAAATTTTCCCTTTCAAAATATAAAATTATTCTTTCATTGATTATTTTTTCAAAGATTTTGCTAAGATTGTTTAAGAGAGCTATAGGTAGATAATTTTTTATTTGGTTTTTTTCAACCTTTTTGGCATGTTGTTTGGCAATTTATTATAGATTTTCATTATTGAATACTTCACATTCTTTTGAATATACGTAAAGTTAAATTTTGTAAATTTTAGATCTTCTTTATGTCTAGTATTATGAGAATGATTTCTCTTTGAATCATCAAAAAGATTTTTGTTTTCCTTGAAAAATATTATTGATTCATATATATACTGGCTTGATTATTGTGATCTTTAAGTCTTGGGGAAATGTAACATTTGTCAACATTAAATATATAAACTAAAGGAGATGAAATTATAGCTGAGACATATTTCAGTACTCGAACTGGTACTTGATCATGTCCTACAGATTTTTCGTTTTTTAGGTTTAAGATTATTTTTTCCATTTCCTCAGAATTTACGGGGTACATAAAAATACTTTTATCATGGTTTTTTATGTTGTCTGTTACTGTATTATAATTTATATTTAAATTGGGACAAGCATTTATATAAAATTTATTTATTAAGTTTAGGATGTCTAATTCTGTTTGGTTTGAATTTTCTCTCAAGGAATCAATATAATTGTCAGTATGTTTACGTGTTTTACCTGTATATTTATTAACCAAGGTCCAGACCGCTTTGGCTGGACAATGTGAATTTTTAATATATTCTTTTTCAGAACTTGTTTTAGCATGTTTCACTACAGTTTTAAAGAGCTTTGAGTAAGTTTTATATGTTATTGGAGATACTCTTCCTAAACACATCTTTTTATACAAGCTATGCTTTGTCTTTGATGACTTTTTTATCCCTGGGGTTATCCAAGATTTCTTATTATGTTTTTTGCTATCCTTTATTCTTTTCATTGGAAATATTAAGTTGAAAAAGCTATTTAAAGTATCAAAAAAGTTTTTATAGGCTTGATCTACATCGGTTGAGCTGTATACATCACCCCAGTCAAGTCCTGTCAGCTCCTGTTTAAATTACTGCAATTTTTTTTTAGAGAATATTCGCTTTTTAGTAAATATGGCACAATCCCTGGGAGGGCTGGACTCGGGAACGTCCAGAATCTGTCCCTCATGATCAGAGAGAGTATTTGTGATAACTTGCCCCTGAAAGAGACTAGGAGTATTTATGAATATATTATCAAGCAAGCTTGATGAGTTTATTGTAATTCTTGTTGGTTTGAAAATGGTTTGCAATAAGTCAAAGCTGAGTAAAACATCTTTAAATATTTTGGTAGAATGTGAGTCACTCAACAAGTTAATGTTAAAATCACCACAAACAATATATTTGTAGCTTTTTTTAAAAAGATTGAATGCTCTATTTAGCATATCCGTTAATACCTCTATGAAAACATCCAGAGAGCCCCCAGGGGGACGGTAGATGCAAAGAATAGCAACTCGTAATGGCTTACTCACTATAGATGAACATTCTATTTGGTTTTCTATGCTTATATCCACAATGTCTTTGATTTCCTCCTCTTGTTTAGTAGGATCAGCAAAAATTGTTGCTCCACCATGTATTGAATACTTGCGAGAATAACAGGAAACCATCTCATAACCATCGATGATCATTGTATTTGCTTCTTGGTCCGTATACCAATGCTCTGTGATACACAAGAAATGTGGCTTTACATCCATTTCTGAAATAAATACCTCAAACTCTGGTATTTTATTTCTCAAGCATTGTACATTTTGATGAAATATTCTAAAATATATTATATCATCTTTTGATTTTTTTAACTGGTTATTTGTCTCAGTTGGTAGTTCCCTTGATCTTCCCTCATTTACGGGCTTCGTCTCAAGTGGTAAAAATGGTTAATACTGGTTCCATGGCCCCAGATGTTTGAGGTCAATACAAGGTCTTTTGATTCAGTGGGAACCTCAATTTTGAAATAGCTTCTAAACTGATCCTTTTTGGTGACCATTTTTTCACATTTGCTATTTACACCTGTTTTTTCTTCTATATATTGTTTTACTTGTTCTGGTTTGACTGTCGTATTCAATCCAGATAAAAACAAGAGGGTCGATTTTTGTCCAACTCCCAGCTCAAACTGGTCGGAAGTACCCTTCACTGGCTCTGGTCTAGAATGTTTTCCTATACTTTCTTTTGGATTGTTGTTCTTTTCATCCATTTTCATCTTGTTTTTCTGACGAGTTTGGCAACGAGATAATTGACGGTGAATCAGCATTTTGATCTGTCACATTTTTACATAGGGTTTTGTTATTGTCGACGTCGGTAATGTTGGTGAAATTGACATCCTTAATCTTTTTTTCGGTTTGTTGGATTTTTAGAGTTTTTGATTTGGAAATTAAAAAGTCTGAATTTTTCTTATTGGAGTAGGAATCTTCTTTATCGGTGGATAATGACATGTGCCTACTTTTTTGAGGATGTGTTATATTTGTCTTCACGTCATGTGCATTGGAATTTGAGATATGTTTGGAATGCATACCTGATTTTTCATTGTTGATTTTCTTAGAGATTCATCTAGATAATGAATTTTTTCCCTTAAAAAGATGGCATTTTCTTGGAGTACCTTATTTTTACTCTCCATTTCTTGAACCAGACGCTTCAAATAGCTTATTTCGGCGTCTTTTTTGGATTCTTTTTTATCATCGTCGGTCGGCATTTGTTCACCTTGAAATGCTTCATGGACACAAGTAGCATTTATTCTGCCTGCCGACTGTTTTAAACATGCAGGATGAAATATTTCCCGGCACTTGGAACACTCTGAAATGCCTTTCTACATTTTTATTGCAGTGATTACACACTTTTTTTTCGTTTTCGTTTCTCTCACGATTTTCACACGACGTGTCGCCAGGCACCATCGCCGCCATTTTTATTATAAGACAATGTTACAGTTATGCAACTCCTTATTTACCGACATTAGTTACATAAAGGTGGTATTGGTAAATTAACTATAGTTTGGAATTACTAAAGTTGGTAAAAAATATTATTTCTCCAACAACTGTGATTGATTGTTGACACTTATTATCATTTCAAGTCCCGCTATCTCCTTATTATATTAAAATTTTTCCAGTGTAATACCTTTACAGGATACCTCAGCAAGATAAAATTTCCGAAAAAATGTATAGGTTGCCATGGCAACGTTAAGAAATGCTCCCATTTTGTTGGTTGAATATTGATGTTGTGAAATTTTCAATAAGAGTTGCGACAACCACGTTTTAATATCTCTTCTCGTTACGAAAATATTTGCTTTGTAAAATCCACTTAAAATTTTGTTGTTGTTGTTTGAAAATAACAAAAAAAATATGCAGCATTGTCACATTTTGCAGCATTTTATGAACACAAACAAAATGAAAACCAATATTTAAAATGCAAATATAATTGGCGTGGTACCCTTTTTTAACGGCAGTCCTCACCTATCCTCACCAACTAACTAACAGGAAATAATTAAAATAAATAAAACGCCCCCAAAGAATAAACGAGTAAACTAAAAGCGGATAATAAACTTGACAACGCCGAAGGTAAAGTTGCACCAGTCGCCGACCAGTGTCGCTACTGGACTGTAATTTATTTTTTAAAAAGAATTGTATATAGATACTGTTCTTAAATTAATGATTTTTACACTTGCAAATAGTGTTTCTCCCCTTTAATATTTTGTAGTTTAAATCTGCGATTTTAAAAAGAGTTCATGCCAAAATGTAAATTTTGTGTTTTCCAATAATATAGATTATTGTAAACCTTTGATTTTTTGTATCTGTCTTTCACAGATTTTAAATAGGTGGAAATTTTATTCTAGTACCAACAATTGTTGCATTAAGCACAAAAGGATATTATCAAATCTGTGTTGGCTATTTGTAGAAGTGAGTCCTGTAGACCGCACTGTGAGACTTGAGGATACTAACTTATTTTAAATAGGTATTTATCAGAATTAATATTTGTATATGTTCTAAAAGTGGAGATATTCATGATGATATGGGAACAAGAGGGTACAATAACCTCTTTATATAGTAGTAATAAACAATATTTTATAAAAAGGGGCCATATTTTAATTGAATGAAATATATAACATATATATGTGTGTGAATATATATATATATATATATATATATATATATATATATATATATATATATATATATACCAGAAGGTCCTTTAACATTGCCCATTCTTTTGAGTGAGTTGCATAATTGTGTTTATTTTTCACTGCAATTGGACGAATCAACTGACGTAGTTGACACCTCCCAAATGGCCTTGTTCCTTAGGATGGTTTTCTGTAATTTTACGGTTAAAGAAGATCTATTGAAGTGTATTCCTCTGAAAGGGCATACTACTGGACAAGACTTGTTTTCTCATCTCATTAATTTTATTTCCACTGCGAAAATTCCAATATCAAAAATGGTAGGCTTGACAACCGATGGCGCTCCAGCTATGGTGGGTTGTGATAAGGGTCTCGTGGCGTTATGTCGCAAAGATGAAAGGTTTCCCCAATTCCTCTCTTACCATTGCATTATCCATCAGCAAACATTATGTGGAAATTTTTTAAAACGAAACAACGTTATGAAATTGGTAGTAAAATTGTAGACAAAATTAGAGCTTGAGCGTTACAAAGAAGGTTATTCAAAGCCTTGGCCGATGAAATTGATTGTCAATACGGGGAACTATTTCAGTTCAGTTCGCAAGGTGTGTTATGCAGAACTTTGGTGAAGACATCGATGCGACAGAAATGGAACTAATTGCATTTCAAAATGATTTAACTTTAAGATTGGTTAAATCAAATACAAAATGTATCTGGCCTTTAGTATGTCAAGTAAAATATCGTCGCATTGCCTTGAAAGTAAAGGCGTTATTTAGTTTTTAACATATTTGTGTGAATCCTCTTTCTCAAATATGAAGTTAATTAAAAACAAATACCGCAATCGACTTACAGATGAACATTTGTATAATTGTATTCGAATGGCTGTATCAAATTATACTGCAAACATTAAAAACATTATTAATGGGTCTGAGTGTCAGCCCCCTCAATGAACATGAATTAAAATAGTGCATTATTCTATTTGTTGCTTTTATAGTGTTTTAGTTCCATTCAGTTCATCATATCGTAACCGTAAATAGCATAAAAATTTTGTTTATTTTTTAAACACCTCTGGTTATTTTTTATGAGCAGTATGTACAGGGTGGTCTACTTAAGATGCTCCTATACTTTATCTCAATAAGACATTGAGAAAAAAAAGTTAAATAAAAAAAGTATTTGACCCCAAGTATATTTTTTATTTATAATATTTTTTATGTATACAGGGTATTCCATTGTGCCAGGACAATAACCAACTTTTTTCTTTTTAATGAAATGGTATGAATATTTTTAGAAATTCTAATTCTAGGCCTGATTTTGAGAATTTTTTGTCATCATAGCATACGAAATTTTCAGTAGTTTCTGAGAAAAATTAACTTTTCTAATTTTTTTTTGGAAAAACAGGTTTTTGGAAAAATGTGATTTTTTCACGCCTGAAGACTAAAATTGTGAATTTTGGTTATGGATCCATAAGAGTGGTTAATATTTAATACTCTGACCTATCAAGAGCGAAAATCCATTATACAGGGTGGTCACAAATGACCATCAAAAAAGATTTTTTTTTTTTGTAACTAAAAAAAGTTAATTGTTTTAAATGGAAAACCCTGTATTTAGCACTTTTATTGTGTCTAGAATTTAATTCTGCATCATTCCATATATATAGTTTATATTCCAAAAATTAGTAGTTTAGAAGTTATGACCAATTTTCTATATTAATTCGGGTATTTTTGTTAAAAATCTAACTAAACCTAAATAAAATCCTATTCTATCCTATTCCTAAGTTTTTTTTTAACATTATAATTAAATTTAACATTAAATCAACAAGTAATGCAAAGCAAGCATTAGAAATTATATCATTTACCTTAAGTTTTTATAGACACATAGTAGTTAATAATATTATTTATATTATGTATCGAAACATTCCGTAGACAGACTAATCTACATGTTGAGGTATGTAATTATATTAAATATCTGCTTCAATTAATTTAAAGTTAAATATTTTTATTCAATTGCGAAAAAGCCAAAAAAAATTTTTGTTTGTCAATCTAAACGCAACAAATAATCTGAACACATTTAAAAATAACGTTATAGATGGCTGCAAACTATCATTTTTTTCATATCTAGGTTACATGTCAAACAAACTGACACATTTTAAAATTTTGAAATTGATTCTTTTCTATTATTTAATGTTTTTCTCTTACGATCGGCGCACTGATGAGTCCCGATAGGATGAAAGTATTTGTACAACTACTATGTGTCTATAAAAACTTAAGGTAAATGATATAATTTCTTATGCTTGCTTAAATAATATTATTTATATTATGTACCGAAACAGTCCGTAAACAGCCTAGTCTGCACGTTGCGGTATGTAATTATATTAAATATCTGCTTCAATTAATTTAAAGTTAAATATTTTTATTTAGTTGCGAAAATGCCAAAAAAGATTTTTGTTTGTCAATCTAAAGGCAACAAATAATCTGAACACATTTAAAAATACATTCAATGCTACAGCTATCGGAATAACATCAATTCAATAGGACAAATGATGTGTGCTCTGCTAATTATACAAGGCAAATAAATTCATTAATATTTTCATGAATATATTTTTTGATTTCAACTTTAAATTTATATGTTTTCCTTACATTGCGTACTCTTAATGGGAGAAGATTATAAAACTTTGGTCCTAGATAATCCACAAATCTCTGATTAATATTTCTCCTACTAGAAGGAACATTTAACAAATGATGAGTTTGACTCCTTGTTGCAAATGGATTTTGTACAAAATTATTTTTAATGTTATCTTTTTTGTCAACAAATTGACAGGAAATTAATGTATACAAGCTTCTAATACTACTTAGGTCTTCGGAATACAACATATTGGTTGAGTACGGCCTAGATTTTTACAACATCACTCGAACAATATTGTTTGAATGACTTTAAGAGGTTCCAACGCTTTTTTGTACAGACCGCCCCATACCAATAAACCATATCTAAAAAGTTGTTCAACTAGCGCTTTGTAAACCATTATTAATACTTTTTGATGTAAGAACTCTCTAAGGAGATAAAATGTATAAATAAGATATCGCATCTTGTTGCACAAATGTGACACATGATGTTCCCATTTTAAGTGACTGTCTATAATTATACCTAGATATTTTGTACTTGGTACCTCTCTTATTGGATCCAAGATGTTAATTTTTACAGTATTGAAGTTAGGTCTGTTTACTTTAGTGATGGAAAAAGCAATATAGCTTGTTTTTTGAATATTAAGAGATAATTTAAATGTATCGAGAAATCTTATAACTCTTTCAAGTGATGTTTGCAATTTACGTTTAACTTCATTCCATGTTTTCCCCCTAAAAAGAAGTACCGTATCATCAGCGTATGCTATTATGTTACCCTCCACCTCAAGGTGAAATAGTGAATTAATATACGAATTAAATAATATTGGTCCCAAGACTGTGCTTTGCACAGAAAGATGTCCAACACAACGCCTCTCACCCTATACCTCTCCGTATCAAACGCCTTTGCAAGATCTAAAAAAACTGCAATACAGGCTTCACCCCCATCCAAACTTTCAGTGATTCTGCTAACAAGTTCGTACATGGCGTCTGTGGTACTTGTCTCTGATTTAAAGCCAAACTGGCTGACATTTATAATATTGTTCTTTTCAAAGAAACCTGTTAGTCGATTCTTAAGGGTTTTTTCAAATATTTTAGCCAAGTTGGAGATAATACTAATGGGGCGATAGTAACTAACTAAATTTTTGTTGCCTGCTTTATAAATTGGTGTAATTACCGATGTTTTAAATTTAGTAGGAGCAATGCCTGTTTTAAAGATAGAGTTAATGATGTGTGCTAATCGATCAGCTAAAAAATGGTGTACAATTTTTATGGTCTTAGATGAAATTTTGTCAATTCCCGCAGAACATTTATTTTTTAAGCTATTAATTTGTTCAATTACTTCATTTCGTGTCACTGTCTTTAAGAATAAAGACTGAACACGTTTAGTTTATTAATTTCCACTTATTGTGGAAATTAATAAACTAAACGTGTTTATTTTGTATACTAGTGTATAATGAATTTCCATCAAGTAACAGCCACATCGATAAGAAATAAAGACTGATTTGATTGAGAAAGAAATTGGTAGATATTGCGTGAACTTTTTATTTGTTGTGACATATTTACCCCGATATTAGTAAAATATTTGTTAAAAAAGTTCGCTATGTCTTTCGGGTTTGTTAGAGTATTCTCATTGGTTTTTTTTGTAGAACTGAGGAATTTTTGCTTTTGGTTTCATTTGTCGCTTCTGCCACAATGTTATATATTTTTCTTATATCATTAGAGTTTTCACTAATTTTTGACTTGTAAAAGCTGTTTTTTGTTTGAGTTATTATTCTGTTTAATTTATTCCTGTATTCCTTGTATTTGTTAATTTGTTCAGGATTAGTTAGGTTTTTTTTAATTTTGTCACGTTTTTTTATTGAAGTTATTATTCCATTCATAATCCTCGGTTTTAATTTCTTAAAACTACATTTTTTTAATAAAATTTTAGATTTGTCAATTATTTTGTTTATTTCAGATATAAGCAAATTTGTAGCATTGTCCAGGTTATTTTCATTAAGAATATTAACCTAGTTTGTTTGGCCAGCCAAATTTTGAGCTAAATTATGATCTGTTCTATACTCTGCTGATTGCTGTTCAGTTTGGTTTTGGTTAGTGAGTGCATTTCTGTCATCTGGACGTGTGATTTC